>CAMQGK010000468.1:307500-437500 GCA_947000775.1 Pterois miles | reverse complement strand
CTGCACAAAGCCGCCGCTGGCTGATGGAAATGTAAAACTTTGGGAATCAAACCCTGAATTTAAAAATATAGGAAAAAAAAGCAGTTAGTCCGCCAGAGTGTCCCCTTTGGGTCACTTTTGCTGGTCCCAAGTCTGGATAAAGGAGGAGGGTTGAACTGTGGTATTAAAAACAAACAAACAAAAAAAAAAAAAACAGAACTGACAGAAGAAAGTTCATTTGTAGTTCTAAACATATTTAGGGAATTGTTTTACTCACTTTTTGTCTTCAGAGCTAGTTACTAAATAAATTATTACTAAAACTAATAATAATCAAATGCAGAGGCAATTTTGTGAAATGATCAAGAGTAGATATATTTATATACCGGTAGTCTTATAATTACAACCGGCCCTTTGAGGGCAGCCATGATGCTGATGTGGCCCGGGATGGAATTGAGGTTGACGCCCCTGATCTAGTATATTGACCTCTCGTGTTTTTTGACCTGCTTCCTGATTTTTGACTCTGCCTCTTGCCCGCTGTTTTGGATTTGTCTCGGCTGTCTGACTAACTGTGTGCCGACCTGTTTTGCCCATTAAACACCGTGTTTCCGGAAAGCCCTGTCTTGAGTCTGCATTTGAGTCCAGCCTGTGTTCCTGTGTTCTTACACTACCTCTAGGATAATCACAGCCTCTACCACTACTACTACTACTACTACTACCACTACTACTACTACTTTCCCAGCTACACTGACAATAAGACTGATAAGAAAACACGGGTCCTGTGTTTCCTGCAGAAACCTCTGAATGTGGATCATTCTTGATCCCAGATCCCAGCATGTCTCATTCTGTGGTGTCTTAATGTGGGATTTTATTCAACCCAACAACGGCTGCAACAAATTATGAGACATACTGTAATAGAGCAATGAGAAATGACCATCACATACTTCTATCATAATGTTCTAGGCCCTTATACACACTACAATTCACGCTAATTCATTAATTCATATTTATTTATCATTATTGACTAAAACACTTTGACCCTCAGAGCTGAGCAGCATCTCAGATTAATCTCCAGGTTTCCAGCTTTCAGATGATGTTCACCACTAATATGAGACATCTACTGTTGACCTGCTGTCTCCCCCTAAAGACCCCCCAAAGACTCTCTGGACCTCCTAAAGACCCCCTGGACCCCCTAAAGAACCCCTGGACCTCCTAAAGACCCTCTTGACCTCCTAAAGGGGCGGCAGTAGCTCAGTCTGTAAGGACTTGGGTTAGGATGCGGACGTCACGCGTTCAAGACCCCCATGGACCAAGACCATGGACCAACAAACTGGTTGCTGGAGAGGTGCCAGTTTACCTCTTGGGCACTGCCGAGGTGCCCCTGAGCAAGGCACCAAACCCCCAACTGCTCTGGGCGCTTGTCAGGAGCAGCCCCCCCACTCTGACATCTCTCCATTGACGCATGTATATGTACTGTGTGTGAAAAACAGAGTGTAAAACTGAATTTCCCCACTGTGGGACTAATAAAGGAATATCTTTCTTTCTTTCTTTCTTTCTAAAGACCCCCTGGACCCCTCTGAAGACCCCCTGGACCCCTCTAAAAAAGACAAAAGCGGGTTTGTTGTGGGTCTCAGAAGGTTAATAATCAGTTGGTCAGCTCCATTGGGCTGTTTGAGTGTATGTAACATAAATGTCAGTATATGGCGCTCTACGGTTCTAGTATCGGCCCATTTGACCACGGAGACGAGAGCGCCGGCCGGCCGGACCGCATGTTACCGCCGTGCGATACCGTTTCCTGTGCCGGACCGCATGTGACCGCCACGCAATACCGTTTCCTGTGCCGGACCTCACGTTACCGCCGTACGATACCGTTTCAGGTCCATGACATGTTTTCGAGTGTATTGTGTGTCTCAAATGAAGCACTTATACTGATTCAGGCAGTATATTTGGTGACCACAAATACAGAATGATTTGTGTGGGACTGTAACTAGGGACTAGAAACTTTGGGTTGGTTAATATATTCAAACCTGCCAGGCCGTTGTCATGAACACTTGCAGGGCCGACCTGAAACAGCCTCCACCAGGAAGCTGAAAGCACGTTTTCTGAGTCTGATTGGAACAAAACCAAATCTCCTTCATTCATTTTTCATTTGCTCTAAAAAGCTGGAACGGTGTTTGCAGCATTCAGTGTGAACTGCCTCGGCAGCGTGCGGCTTCGGTGTGTTCCTGGTTTCCCTCCACAGTCCGTCAGAGCGGCGTCACAGTGGCGTTCAGACAGGCTGCTCTCTGTTTGCCATGCCACCATTTTAGCACTGCGATTCACCTCTGTGCCTGTTGCCAAGCAACTCCTGACACTTTAGGGATGCGAGTGAATGCAGGAGCTGCCGTGATATTTCCACATTGCTTTGCACACACACCTCAGGTTTTTCAGTGTCGCCCGCGCAGACGAACACATGGCCAGCCTATAGGAACCCATAACTCCTATCTGGCTCTGTTCCACAGCCCAGAGGAGAACAGATACCTGGAACAGCCTGAACTTGGTCTGTGGAGGCGATGCAGCAAATAAACGGACAAATTCATTGACACAAACAATTCAGCTCATTTTAATTTATACGTATTTAATTTATACTCTAAATTGGAATTAAACTTTTACAGGGATTCTCCAGACTGTGACCCCTCAGACTGTGACCCCACACTGTGACCCCAGGCTGTGACCCCCCCAGACTGTGAACCCAGACTGTGACCCCCCCAGACAGTGACCCCAGACAGTGACCCCTCAGATGTGACCCCTCAGACTGTGACCCCACACTGTGACCCCTCAGACTGTGACCCCCCTAGCCAGTGACCCCCCAGACTGTGACCCCTCAGACTGTGACCCCAGACTGTGACCCGCCCACTCTGTCACCCCCTCACACTGTCACCCCCCCAGACAGTGACCCCAGACTGTGGCCCCCCCAAACTGTGACACCACACTGTGACCCAGGATTGTGACCCCTCAGACTGTGACCCCCCCAGACTGTGACCACTCAGACTGTGACCCCCCCAGACAGTGACCCCAGACAGTGACCCCTCAGACTGTGACCCCACACTGTGACCCCTCAGACTGTGACCCCCCTAGCCAGTGACCCCTCCAGACTGTGACCCCTCAGACTGTGACCCCAGACTGTGACCCCCCCCACACTGTCACCCCCTCACACTGTCACCCCCCCAGACAGTGACCCCAGACTGTGACCCCTCAGACTGTGACCCCCCAGCCAGTGACCCCAGACTGTGACCCCCCAGACTGTGATCCCGCAGACTGTGACCCCAGACTGTGACCCCCCCACACTGTGACCCCCCAGACAGTGACCCCAGACTGTGGCCCCCCCAGACTGTGACCCCACACTGTGACCCAGGATTGTGACCCCTCAGACTGTGACCCCCCCAGACTGTGACCCCTCAGACTGTGGCCCACCCAGACTGTGACACCACACTGTCACCCAGGATTGTGACCCCTCAGACTGTGACCCCCCCAGACTGTGACCCCTCAGACTGTGATCCCACACTGACCCCAGACTGTGACCCCTCAGACTGTGACCCCACACTGACCCCAGACTGTGACCCCTCAGACTGTGACCCCACACTGTGACCCCAGACTGTGACCCCCCCAGACTGTGACCCCCCCCAGACTGTGACCCCTCAGACTGTGACCCCACACTGTGACCCCACACTGTGACCCCAGGCTGTGACCCCCCCAGACTGTGACCCCCCAGACTGTGAACCCAGACTGTGACTGTAGTTTTCTTCTCAGCCAGCAAAGTTGTCTACAAATCGAAATTGGACCTTTCAGGTCTGGTCTTCTTTTTAGTTAACCTCAGATGTTGAAAGGCTAATATAAAGCGAGTTGGTCAGTTATTGTTATTCAGTAACACTTGATAATAACCATAATTTATAAATGGTAAATGGATGGTTAATTAAACTTAGTCAACAGTAATTTTACTGTTAAACAATAAAATGATAATAATATCAAGTAATTATTAGTAATGCTTTACTTACTTTTTCAGTAGTTTGTCATTCTTCATTAATCATCAGTATATAATTATTTATTGTATCATAGCTGATACAAGATGATAACAATTACATTCTGATTACATTAATACACTACAACAGTTCATTGTTGTACATTATGACAATATATATATACTACATCAAATATTCATGTATGATAACCAAATCATTTGAAAACATCATAGATAGATGGACCAGAACACAATTATTAACTATCTAAATAACATATAATTAACAAAGTGTTTATTAACCATTTCACAAGGTATTATAAACTGCAGTTGCAACTTTATAATAGTCATCCAAATAATGATGGTTTACAGACCAATTATTTACCATTAATAAAGAGCTATAAATGTCTATCTATGTAGTGTTTATAGATTATTGGAATTGTTAGAATTTCATGGTTTGTTAACAGAAAAATAGCTATTACCTACATTTTAATGACCTTGATCATTTTTAAATGATGGTTATTATAAAGTGTGACTAGTTTTGATCATGAATGAGAGCCTCATCAATACTGTATTTGTGAAGTCATATCTATATTTGTAATATTTATATGTAATATATTTGTAATTTATAATTTAGACTATCAAATAAAAATGTCATCTAACATAATGTTTTTAACATAAAGATATAACATTACCAAACATCAGTGATACAACGATGGTACTGGATTGGATATTTTACAAATTATCAGTCTATAACTGAGGATTTTGAGAAGTTGTATGTTGTTTTATCTTTTAAGAAAAAAAAAAAACAGTGAATATCCAAGTAACCATCCCTGAGGATTTACATATGCTAAGGATTTTTCCATGATGGCAGGCGTCTCCTAGTTATACATTTATATAATTTAAAATAGTTGGCCATCTCCTCCTCACACCTGAACTGTGTGGCATCGTGTCGCTGTCTGCCTGCACTCTGCTGCCGTCTCCTGCTCCGGGTCACTCGTAGACCTGGTCCAGCAGCATCCTGCTGTACTCAGCCTCTCTGGCAGCTTGATGGATGCAGCGTGGACCCGCTGCCGCTTTAAATACTGCAACTACGTCTGCTCGAGTATTCTGCTGGAAAGGATGGACATGCTCACCGAGCAGTGTGCCTGAGGTGGAGGGGGGTGGTGTACTGCCTTTAGGTTAGCTGTAGTCTTTCTGTCTTCTTCTTACCTCCCCTCTCAGATCGGCCAGCTCTGAACTCTGAACCCTGAATCAAAGGTCTACCACAAGAAAAACCTACTGAGAACTTGCAGACTCACAATATGAGCTAACAGTAAATGAACACCAGAATTGTTAGGATTGTTTTGTTCTCTTCCCTAAAATGTTAAATACAGGGACCTTCAAAACTCATATTACCCTTTTTGACAACAAAGCTTGGGACTATAAGCAGGTTCAACAATCAGAGCTACAGTAACTCTCCTGACGGAGAACCAGGGACAGTGAACGCAGCACCGTGGCTGCTACAGTAACTCTCCTGACAGAGAACCAGGGACAGTGAACGCAGCACCGTGGCTGCTACAGTAACTCTGCTGACGGTGAACTGGAGACAGTGAACGCAGCACCGTCGCTGCTACAGTAACTCTGCTGACGGTGAACTGAAGACAGTGAACGCAGCACCGTCGCTGCTACAGTAACTCTGCTGACGGTGAACTGGGGACAGTGAACGCAGCACCGTCGCTGCTACAGTAACTCTGCTGACGGTGAACTGGGGACAGTGAACGCAGCACCGTCGCTGCTACAGTAACTCTCCTGACGGTGAACTGGGGACAGTGAACGCAGCACCGTCGCTGCTACAGTAACTCTGCTGACGGTGAACTGGGGACAGTGAACGCAGCACCGTCGCTGCTACAGTAACTCTGCTGACGGTGAACTGGGGACAGTGAACGCAGCACCGTGGCTGCTACAGTAACTCTGCTGACGGTGAACTGGGGACAGTGAACGCAGCACCGTCGCTGCTACAGTAACTCTGCTGACGGTGAACTGGGGACAGTGAACGCAGCACCGTCGCTGCTACAGTAACTCTGCTGACGGTGAACTGGAGACAGTGAACGCAGCACCGTCGCTGCTACAGTAACTCTGCTGATGGTGAACTGGGGACAGTGAACGCAGCACCGCGGCTGCTACAGTAACTCTGCTGACGGTGAACTGGAGACAGTGAACGCAGCACCGTGGCTGCTACAGTAACTCTCCTGGTGGTGAACTGGGGACTCAGCTGAAAAGGCACTAAGCTTGTTGGTTAAGGGTTAATAATCAGTTAACAATAATAATATTGTGTCAATGTTGTGCAGCTCTTTTTATTGATTTAT
This sequence comes from Pterois miles, assembly GCA_947000775.1. Classification (NCBI taxonomy): domain Eukaryota; kingdom Metazoa; phylum Chordata; class Actinopteri; order Perciformes; family Scorpaenidae; genus Pterois; species Pterois miles. Next base: position 431,182 of record CAMQGK010000468.1, on the reverse strand, counting down.
CAGAAGCTTTTGACACAGCTGATCATGTCATCCTGGCAGATGGACTATCCAGCATCGGCTTATCCAGGTGTGCTGTAGGGTGGTTTTCAAATTACCTGTCAGCCGAAACACAATGTGTTCAGTTTACTTTTCATCTTCCTTTCTCCCTGTGTCTAAAGGCGTCCCCCAGGGTTCCATACTAGGACCACTGCTGTCTAAAGGCGTCCCCCAGGGTTCCATACCAGGACCACTGCTGTCTAAAGGCGTCCCCCAGGGTTCCATACCAGGACCACTGCTGTCTAAAGGCGTCCCCCAGGGTTCCATACCAGGACCACTGCTGTCTAAAGGCGTCCCCCAGGGTTCCATACCAGGACCACTGCTGTCTAAAGGCGTCCCCCAGGGTTCCATACCAGGACCACTGCTGTCTAAAGGCGTCCCCCAGGGTTCCATACCAGGACCACTGCTGTCTAAAGGCGTCCCCCAGGGTTCCATAGCAGGACCACTGCTGTCTAAAGGCGTCCCCCAGGGTTCCATACCAGGACCACTGCTGTCTAAAGGCGTCCCCCAGGGTTCCATACCAGGACCACTGCTGTCTAAAGGCGTCCCCCAGGGTTCCATACCAGGACCACTGCTGTCTAAAGGCGTCCCCCAGGGTTCCATACCAGGACCACTGCTGTCTAAAGGCGTCCCCCAGGGTTCCATACTAGGACCACTGCTGTCTAAAGGCGTCCCCCAGGGTTCCATATTTGGTCCACTGCTGTTCTTGATAACTTATCAAATGCTGATATCCATTATTATGCGGATCCAGGTATCTATTGCTCATCTCCCTCAGTAGTACAGACCCTTGAATTTCTGCAGTCTGCATTTAATGTGGTTCAGTCTTGTTTAACTGAACTTAAACTGGTGTTAAATGCAGACAAATCCAAAACGATGCTTTTTTCAAATGGTAAAAAAATGACCATGTGATCTCCCCGGTGTCTCAACTGCTCAGGGGTTTCATATTGAACAGGTCCCAACTCTTGTATAACTATATACTGTATATTGTATAACTATAACTATTTAGGGATCCTCACTGATCATAAATTGACTTTCAAATCACACACTGAAAACCTGGTGTCCAAATTGAAAATTAAATTGGGTTTCTTTTTTCTCCTCCAGGTGAGGAAATATCAGATTTCAGTAACGTTTATATATTATCGGATGATGGTTATGTGGTCTACATGAATGCACCTGACCAGAGCCTGATCGGCTGGATCCTGGTTGCCGCTGAGCGCTACGTTTCCTTACCGGCTGTGGAAATCTGGTACATCATTGCTCCCTTTATGCTGCTGCTGGATGGACATCGCTGTCTGTCTGCAGGTTTTCACACTGGTCGACTGTTATATAGAAATCTGTCCTTGGACTGGTGCCTTCGTATCTGTGTGCAAACATGTGTACAAACCACAGTGAATAAGGCCTCGAGATGTTCTCCAGATGTTGGTCCCAGAGGTTAGACCGCAGCGAGGCTGAAAAGCCTTTAAATATGCTGCTGCGTCACCAGAAGGACCTGAAACTGTCAGAGTTCATCACTATGGGAGAATTTAAGTCCATTTTAAAGAATGGAGAAAGTAGCACTATTGATCGATGTCACTGCTCCTGATTTTTGTCATTGAATTATTTTGATATTGATCAGTTTGTGCAGGACAGCTGTTGTTGTGTTGCATACATAACTGCATATGATACTTGTTTACTCGTGGTGTGTGACTGCTGTATTTGTCTGTTTGTCTTTATTGTTGTAACAGCGTTTTCTGCTGCACTCTGGGAAAGAGAGTTTAATCTCAAGGAGTTTCTCACCTGGTTAAATAAAGGATATAAAATAAATAAAATAAACAAGGTTTGGTTATAGTTTTATTTTCAAAATCCCTAGTCCGTTGACCTCTGACCTCCAGATGTGTGAATGTAAATGGGTTCTCTGGGTCCCCACCAGTCTCCCCTTTACAGACATGCCCACTTCATAATAGTCCCAGTCAGTCTGGATCAAGTCCTAGTCAAGTCAGCACTCTGACACACTGACAGCTGTTGTTGTCTGTTGGGCTGCAGTTTGCCATGTTCTGATTGGAGCAGATTGTTGATGCTAAAGTCAGAACCTGGGAGGGTTTCTGGTCAATATCTGTTATTGATCAGTGTTGTTATTGATTTATAATAATAAATATATACATACATTTACATAAAACAAGAATATTTGTCCACTGCCATGTTGATAAGAGTGTAATCTCCCTTTAAGGTACATTTTGCCATTAATTTGTGATTAATCATAATGAACTATTTTTAATTGATTGACAGCCTTTCTGGACAATATCTGCCATTGATTAGTGTTGTTATTGATTTAATATAATAAATGTATACATACATTTACATAAAGAAGCATATTAGTCCACTAACATGTTGATAAGAATAATAAATACTTGACAAATCTCCCTTTAGGGTAAATTTGAACAAATAAAAAAAATGTGTAGTTAATTTGCAATTAATTACAATTAACTATAGACAATCATGCAATTAAATATGTTAATCGATTGACAGTCCTAATGTTAACAGCTCACATATAAATGTATTCATATGCTGAATATGCTTATCAGCATGTTGTTGCAGATTCCCGCTGATTGCTTTCCACTTTTAAGGATGCTTCAGCATGGTGCAGTACCAAAATGCTGAACTTGTCAGAGTGAATGTATTTCTATTTAATAATGTACAGAGTCACTTTTCGTTCAGTCTCAACCAGACATAAATGCATGTGAAAAGGTCTCGGCCCTCAGGAAGATCTTTGTGAGGAAGGTGAAGGCAAAGCTGACAGGATGAATTTAGGATTTCTCTGGACAAACAAAGCCTTTTGACCCTGAAGGAAAGCATGCAGAGCACAAACGATCTGAACTATTACTCAATGATTTTGTTGATAACATTATTAATAAGGTGGAAGTAAGGTCAAGAGTGAACTCTGGATCCATCCTGTCGGAGATGCTTTCTCTGCCCAGTTGTTTTAGGTGCCATCCCCCACCGTTCCCTCCTGGATGGTCTCATACGAGAGCAAGGAATATTACCGTATTTTCTGGACTATACGGTGCACTTAAAATCCTTTAATTTTCTCAAAAATGGACAGTGCACCTTATAATCCGGTGCGGCTTATATATGAATTCTGCTGCTGTGAGGTAACCACTACCCCGCCATTCAGCTAGTACCTGAAAAATAAATGTATTTTTGTGGTGACAGCACATACACTTGAATATTCTCCACTACTGTAAAGCAAATGATTAATTACGACTGTTGATTACGATTAATTGTTGTGATTATGGAAACATTCTGTCCTATAGGGGGTCCCTGGAGAGCCCCTGCTCTATGGGTCCACTTCATCCCAGAGAGCACTGTGCATCTACGTCATCATACCTGTTCCATAAACCTAACCAAAACAACAAAGTAGGAAAGGAGGGTACCCCATTCAAAGTGCAGGGTGGGCGTGGATCCGACCTCCACCCTCCATGTTAAATCCAGCCTGGTAAACACTACACATCCAGTAAAGTATTAAAGGGTGGAGGGTGGGCGTGGATCCGACCTCCACCCTCCATGTTAAATCCAGCCTGGTAAACACTACACATCCAGTAAAGGAGGGAAACACTTTGGAAAAGCAGAGCTAGACATCGCAGCTAAAGCTGCACGCTAACGCTGCACGCTAACTCCGTCACGGACGGGAAACGTCATCGTACGGCGGTAACGTGCGGTCCGGCCGGCCGTCGCTCTCGTCTCCGTGGTCCGACGGGCCGACGCTACGACTGTAGAGCTCCATATACTGACATTTATGTTAAATGCATTCAGACGGCCCCGATGGAGCTGAACATGGACTTGGCAAAGTTGGCAGAAGAATACAAATGTGACTATGTCTGGTTTTCAAAATAAGGTGTTAACAAAGGGAACTGAGTATACAACATATATAGATGGAAATAAGACTAATTAGATTATATTCATTAGAAGTATAAAACATTACAAGTCCCTTATAAATTAAGAAATAAAACACCACTAATTTGGGAGTGAAATGTCTTAATTCTTTGATTTTTGGGTTTTATATATATATATATATATATATATATATATATAAAACTAATTCCTGACAATGATCCTGATATGTTTGACTTCAGGACATCTCTGAATACATACATGCTGAAAATCAGACATTCTTACTGTATTAATTTATATTTTTCCAAAGTAAAAGTGCCTAGAAGAGCATAATTCAGCTTTCACCCATGGTCTATTACAAACATTAACAAAAATTGGAAAAAATCCTAATATCAAATCGGTACCCAAGTATTGTGATGGTATCGCACCAGGAGATGAGCATATCATCCCAGCCCTACTAACTAGGGGTGTAAAGATGAACGAATATGTATCACAGATATGAGTTTTAAACGGGAGTGGAGATTTGTGGCGTTTCCATCTTTAGTCCTGACTTGTTTAGCTTAAAGTTTGCAAATCCCCTTTGTTAATGTTCTCTGGCCGTCCCGTTTTGTTTGGTTTAAAACCAAAGAACTGCCAAAGACCAGCGTTCCCCCTTAAACAAGCATGCAGACCACCAGAGAGGACGATGTGTGTTCGGCTTTCACTACTTCTGTAGCCTCTCAGAGACAGCCTAAATCAGCCTCAACGGTCCACACTGCCGACTTCCTCTCACCTCCCATCACTCCGTCACACACCTCCCTGACTCTCTCTCTCGACCACACACACCAACACTCGCCACACACACCAACATTAAGCTCACAACCTACACAGTTATTCTGTTAAGAGTTTACTGCTTTTATAACACATTTTGTTTAGAAAAAACATCTTCAATACAGATGTTTCTGGTACATTTAATTTCCCTTTATTTCCACCTGACTGGGAGAGTGCAATGGGACCACAAACAGGAAACAACAGCCAGGTGTATATATTATTATTATGTTTTTATTCAACGTCTCAAAGTATTTATTGTCATGCTCACAAAGAGTTTCCTGCCCAGAGAAATCCTTACTTTGCTGCCCACAATGAATGGCTGTAATACAATAAAAAAATGAATGTACCAATGAAACAACAAGAATAAACAATACAAAATAAACAATACAGAGCAATAAAAAAGCACCGGGTGGGAAATACACTAGAAATATAATTTATGCTGAAAAGCATGTACGTCCAAATACATCCATCCATCTATCAACCGCTTATCCCGTTAGGGGTCTCGGGGGGCTGGAGCTGATCCCAGCTGGTTCACCTGGACAGGTCTCCAGTCCATCGCAGGACACATAGAGACAGACACCATTCATGCTCACATCCATCCTACAGGACATTTAGAGTCACCAGGAAACCTAAACTGTGGGAGGAAGCCGGAGAACCCGGAGAAAACCCACGCTTACACAGGGAGAACATGCAAACTCCCCAAGCCGGATTCGAACCTGTGACCCTCTTGCTGTGAGGTGAGAGTGTTAGTGTGAATTTCTCCACTGTGGGACCAATAAAGGAATATCTTATCTTATCTTATCTTAACACCTGCACCACCGTGCAGCTCTGTCCAAATATATGTACAATATATGTGCAAATGCATATACAGATGTGTGACAAAAGATCAGCTATGTGCAGCTGTCAGCGACGTTCGAGTGAATAATGAGCAGATTGTACGTATGCAGTCTGTTTATATAATGAGCAGATTGTACGTGTGCAGTCTGTTTATATAGTGAGCAGATTGTACGTATGCAGTCTGTTTATATAGTGAGCAGATTGTACGTGCGCAGTCTGTTTATATAGTGAGCAGATTGTACGTGCGCAGTCTGTTTATATAGTGAGCAGATTGTACGTGCGCAGTCTGTTTATATAGTGAGCAGATTGTACGTGCGCAGTCTGTTTATATAATGAGCAGATTGTACGTGCGCAGTCTGTTTATATAGTGAGCAGATTGTACGTGCGCAGTCTGTTTATATAGTGAGCAGATTGTACGTGCGCAGTCTGTTTATATAGTGAGCAGATTGTACGTGCGCAGTCTGTTTATATAGTGAGCAGATTGTACGTGCGCAGTCTGTTTATATAGTGAGCAGATTGTACGTGCGCAGTCTGTTTATATAGTGAGCAGATTGTACGTGCGCAGTCTGTTTATATAGTGAGCAGATTGTACGTGTGCAGTCTGTTTATATGAGGTAGTCCATGACTGACTCCTGTCAGCTGTTCAGGAGTCGGATGGCAGCTGGAAGGAAGGAGGTCTTTAGTCTGGAGGTCCTGCTTTCAGCCCTCTGTACCTCCGGCCTGAGGGCGGCAGGGTGACCGGTCGGTGCTGGGGGTGGGTGGGGTCCCTGAGGGTGGAGGCGGCTCTGGACTCTGTGGTGGTAGATGCTCTGCAGAGGGGGCAGTGGAGTCCTGGTGGTCTTCTCAGCAGTCCTCACCGCTCTCTGCAGGCGTTTGCGGTCCACAGCAGTTGTGCTGCCGTACCGCACGGTGATGCAGCTGTAGAAGCTGCTGAGGATCCTGGGTAACATGCCAAACTCCCTCAGCCTCCTCCTGAAGTACAGCTGCTGTTGAGCCCTCTTCACCGGCTGGGTGGTGTTACATGTCCAGGTAAGGTCCTCACTGGTGTGGACACCCAGGTATTTACAGCTGCTCACCTTCTCCACTTCAAGCTCCCGGATGAACAGTGGCCAATGAGGTCTGCTCTCCTTCCTCATGTCCTCCATCATCTCCTTCGTCTAGTCGAGGGTGAGGTTGTTGTCCTCGCTCCATGACACCAGACTGGCCACCTCCCTCCTGTAGGCCGCCTCCTCCCGCCAGTGATGTCCTATCACTGCGGTGTCATCACAAACTCCAGGATGGCTGAAGTCCTGTTTCCAATCCTGACAGACTGGGGCTGGCCAGTCAGAAAGTCCAGGCAGGGCAGGTGTGTGTGTTGCCTCTCTGTGCTGTAACTGGAGGTCTCAAAGTGTAGAAGCTGTTGAGGTAGTCCGGTGGGCTGTCTGTGGAGCTGATGGTGCTGGTCCTGTAGTCCGTGATGTGCTGCAGACGGAGTCAGCAGTAGACTGTAGACCAGTAGTAGAGCAGTAGACCTCCTGCATCGTCCCAGTGCCCAAGAAAGGACTCCCTAGCACCCTCAAGGACTACAGGCCAGTCGCTCTGACGTCACACGTCATGAAGATCCTGGAGCGACTGGTCCTGCAGCACCTCAGGCCCCTGGTGAGTGACTCCCTGGACCCCCTTCAGTTTGCATACCAGGCAAACATTGGCGTGGACGACGCCATCATCTACATGCTCCACAGAGCCTACACGCACCTGGAGAAGCCACAGAGCACAGTGAGAATCATGTTCTTCGACTTCTCCAGTGCATTCAATACAGTCCAACCACACCGGCTAGCTGAGAAGCTCTCAGCTATGCAGGTGGACCACGACCTGGTGGACTGGATTACGGACTACCTCACCAGCAGACCACAGTATGTCAGACTGCAGGGCAGCCTGTCTGACGTGCTGGTGAGCAACACCGGTGCTCCCCAGGGAACTGTGCTGTCACCGTTCCTGTTCTCCATCTACACCTCCGACTTCTGCTCCAACTCCGGAACATGCCACCTGCAGAAGTTCTCCGATGACTCCTCCATCGTCGGCTGCATCACAGATGACAACGAGGAGGAGTACAGGACACTTGTGGAGAACTTTGTAAGGTGGTGCGACATCAACCACCTACAGCTCAATATTGGTAAGACCAAAGAGCTGGTGGTGGATTTCTGGAGGAGGAGGAAGAGCTCCCCTACTCCCATCACCATCCGTGGGGAGGAGGTGGAGGTAGTGGACAACTACAAGTTCCTGGGAGTTCACTTAAACAATAAACTGGACTGGTCCAACAACTCCGAGGCCCTCTACAGGAAGGGACAGAGCAAACTGTTCTTCCTGAGAAGGCTGAGGACCTTCAACGTGTGCAACAGGCTACTTCAGATGTTCTACCAGTCTGTAGTAGCCAGCTTTCTGTTCTTCGCCGTGGTATGTTGGGGGGGTGGCATCAGCACCAGAGATGCCACCAAACTGAACAAACTGGTGAGGAGGGCTGGGTCTGTGGTTGGATGTGAGCTGGACAGTCTGGAGGTGGTGGCAGAGGGGAGGACCAGGAGGAAGCTGGAGTCTATTCTGAAGAACCCCTCCCACCCCCTCTATGACCAACTGGTCCAGATGAGGAGTACATTCAGCCAGAGACTGATCCCCCCTCGGCACACTACAAACCGTCTGGGTCAGTCCTTTCTTTTGGTGGCCATCAGGCTCCATAACCAAGGCCTGACCCCCATGTGACTCTGATCATCTGCTCCATATTTATTCCAAATGTATATATTACATATAGTTATATCATTACATATACATATGCTGTGCATATACAATACTCACCACCTGCTGCACTTTACTTATTACTGTTACTGTTATTTATTTTACTGTCAATTTTCTTCATTGCACCTTATTTCATTCACTGCACCTTCTCTTTTACTTTTTACTTTTTACTGTACTGTATTTATCTGTACTGTTGATGCTGCTAAGACACCCGAATTTCCCTCCGGGGATTAATAAAGGTTCATCTTATCTTATCTTATCTTATCTTACTAGAAGCCGTCCAGCTTCTCTCTGTACGGCCTCTTGGCCGCTGTGATGGCCTTCGTCAGTTGGTACTTTGCAGAGTTGTACTCCGCCTCGTTGCCTGATCTGAGTGCAAGACAGTGGGCATGCAGCGTGTGGTGTACTTGACTGTTTATCCAGGGCTTCTGGTTCTGGATCTTTCTGACTTGTATGGTGGGCAGGATGTGCTGATGTACCCCGTCACATACTCAGCATAGTCTTGCATGTTAACAGAAGAGTCTTCCAGGGTGGCTGCAACTTTAAACACATCCCAGTCTGTCTGAGCAAAACAATCCTGCAGGATCCTCTCAGACTCTGAAGTCCAGACTTTAACTTGTTTGGTGGCAGGGTTTGTTTGTTTCAGTCTTGGTCTGTAGGCCGGATACAGGACCAGAGATGTGGTCTGAGTGTCCGAAGTGGGGTCGAGATGCAGCCCTATATGCACCACATATGTTACTGTTAACATGATCCAGTGTGTTCGTAACATGGGTGGGCATGTTCACATGTGGATGGTACTTTGTAAATTGGTTGAAGTCGGCAGCAGTGATAAAAACAGCATCAGGGTGAGCCGCCTCTAATGCGATGATGACGTCATGGAGTTTGCTGAGCGCTGCCGTGGAGTTAGCTCCCTCTGTAGATAGGAGGGACGGCATGTCAGCAGTTAAAACTCCACATCTGGTGACCAGAGCTTGTGGACAGTCCTTATATCACCCCTCTGGTCTTACTGGAGGCTGCAGTCCGGTCTCCTCGGCGTACGGAGTCAGTATGTAGCTGAACGCTGTTCTCTGGGACTTTGAAAGCCTGGTCTCGGTGAAAATTAGAGCGCAGCCTCTCTTATTTCCTGCTGTGATGTGATCCTGGCTCTTAGCTTGCCCACATTATCTAGTAGAAGGCTGGGTAGCGGTAGAAGGCTGGGTAGCGGTGGTCGGCTAGCGCGAGCTTTTAGCCTAGCATGGAGCCCTCCCCTCTTGCCTCCCTTGCGTCTCCTGGTGCCAGCAGACTCACTTGAGCTCGGTGCTTCGAGGCCTCCTGGGGGTGACGGTGGTGGCTGTCGGTACCAACAATGAGCTGTAACTCCGGTGGTATAAAACCAGTAAATTCTGCATCTCTGTGAGTTGGAGATATCCAGTAATATGTTAGCATGTCTCTCATATGTTAGCAGGAGGTGACGCTCATACAACGTAGAAAAAACAGAAAACACAAAAAGAGGAAAAGCCGGCATTCGGGAGCAAACACATCTGCCTCAGGCGGCGCCATTACGGCATATTTAAGCCTTTGAGGCCAGATAGCAGCCAACTAACAAAAAATCAAACATTCATAAAGGTGAAATTACAAGACATAAGCTGTGTGAGTCATCCTGCATATTCTGTAGGTACAGAGCAGGAGAGGGCTGTCTAAAGCACCTCTAGCTCTTCACAGAAACCCATCAGACAAATCCAGTAAGAGCTTTGAAGCAGAAAAGCACCAACAGCAAAAACGTTAACCGGATTACTATCAGCCTACAACCGTGAGACGTGTAAGATGGCAGGTGTTAGACCTGGCATCGGCTTTACCCACATACCCCCATAGGTGTTGTGAGGAACTGAGGGGGTCAGGGATCAGTTTACACCACAGACACCAATGTTGTAATGCTGCTGTCCAGAGCTTTGAATGTCTGGTGTTACAGTCAGAGTGTATGTAGGGGATGTAGCTTAGTGGTAGAGTTCATGCTTTGCATGTATGAGATCCTGGGTTCAATCCCCAGCATCTCCATATCTTATGGGGGCGGCAGTAGCTCAGTCCGTAAGGACTTGGGTTAAGACGCGGAGGTCACCGGTTCAAGTCCCCCATGGACCAAGACCAACTGGTTGCTGGAGAGGTGCCAGTTTACCTCTTGGGCACTGCTGAGGTGCCCCTGAGCAAGGCACCAAACCCCCAACTGCTCTGGGCGCTTGTCAGGAGCAGCCCCCTCACTCTGACATCTCTCCATTGACATGTATATGGACTATGTGAACAACAGAGTGTAAAACTGAATTTCCCCACTGTGGGACTAATAAAGGAATATCTTTCTTTCTTTCTTTCTTTCTTTCTTTCTATGTCATGTATGTACTGTATGTCGTGCATGTGCCTCCTGAGGAGCAGAGGAGTAGAAGTGGGTAATGAAGGACATAGCTATCTGAAGTTGGAGGCTGAGGAGGACAGGAACCTGTACACAGCAATAAGAGAGGGTAAAGAAAATAAGAATAAACCTGTGACAACGCTGGTGTTACCGAACACAAAAAAAGATGACGCTCAATATCTAGTGCCACTAAAACAAATAACGTATTAATGCAACTTTTACAGCCCTACTTTTCAACATGGTGCCTTTTAATGCAGAGAAAACGTGATATACACCTGTTGTCTGCATCAACTGGAAATTAGTTTAGCTGTACAGCAGGGAAATTAGTACCCGCCACCAAATGCGGGTAAATTATTGGCAGTGTCAGATAAAATGATCAGGCCACTTGTCAGTTTGGCAGGCAGATGGGAAGAGAACCAGTTCCCCTTTGAGAACAGGTTCCTAGTTGGCTGGTTCCTCGTCATCTCCTGCCTCTGTGACATCACTTCCTCTTACTAATGCTGTTACTGATGCTGTTACCAACGTCATACACACAGCGTGTCATGTTGGCGCAGAGAAAAACAGCACTGAAGACCATGGCACCAGTACTACTGAACCTGAGGGACGCTCCATATGTCATCCCTGATAATGTGACGCTGTGATTAATAAATCCATGTTGAAATCATCAGGAGGAGAGCTGGAAACAACATGGAGCTGCCGCTGAGTTACATTATGACGTGTTCAAGCTCTGTTCTATAGAACTGATTGATTAGGTGAAGGTAAATTATAACATTACGATGTGTTCGTCTTGAAAAATTAAATTTTTGGTGGAAACTTGAATAAATCCACTTGTTTGAAGGATACATTTTCACAGCAATATAAAATAGATAATAGAGAGAGAATTATGACCTGTTTAACTTATAATACATAGTTAATGCCAGGATTTTTAAAATTTAAACTAATATTTAAATAACCAGAATCATTTTAATTGTTTTTATGTAAATAACCACTATAGATGACAATAGTAAAGTATAGTACTGTATACAGTACAGTACCCAGCCACCCCCCAAATATCGGGCTCCCCAGAAGCTACAGTGTAATTTGAACACTGTAATTCACCATGCATACAATGTTTTTTTGTGTGAAATATATCAAACATTGACATAATAACAGAGTTATTCATTTTAACTGTATGGTGTCACTACCTAAAATATGGCCATTGTGACTCACTGGGTCAGTAGGAGTCTGTGGGTATAGTTACTCTGGACCCAAGTATGAGACTGACAGATCAGCAAACCGACGAAAAGGTAGGGGCTATAGCATGGCCTATGAATTTTATTTTTATTTCTTAATGATTCATTTGAGGAAACTTGTGCTGCAGCAGCATGTTTCAATAGATAGACGTGCAGTCAGTAATCTCTCCTTCTGCCCACTTAGTTCTTACGTTAAGTGCAAAACAAAAACGGAGCAGTTAAGTAGAACAGCAGACCTGGAGGTATCTCAATTAACTTTGGTTAAGTTTTCTCTGACTTGAGGCTAATCCGGGTGTTTGAGGGTGGCGACTCTTTCTGACTGCTCTTTGAAACAAGCCAGAACGTAGGGTCATGCTCAGCCAATGTCAATGCTGATAATGGGGCAGGTGCTGTTCCTTTTGTTAAGCGGGACCCAGGAGGTCCCCAGCGCTTCACTGCATGCGGATTAATAAACTGATAAGCCTAATGAATCCTGACTATCGGAGCAGGTGAAAAAGGGCTAATAGAAGTTAATTACCTTGCCTGATCTGTCCGTTGGAGGGCACGCCGGTCCTAATTCAGACGATAAAACAAGGGATGTACCGTGAGGAATGGAAATGAAATATGTCATTTGTAAAACATTATCCACATGAGCACATTAGCTGCATGGCTAAGTGAGCGGTTTATGAGGCGCTGAATGGGGACGAGCAATTTGACTTTGAAAACGAGGGCTGGGTTATTTTCAACTGCCCTGCTTCAATGCTGCTTCTCTAAACACAGGATACAGATAACCACCAACACACACACATTACACATTACACACAAGTGTTGACCGATGGTTTCGCCAATATGTATTTGACCTATCTGAGTGTCACTGGTGTTGGTCTTAGATCAATGCAGAGCCTCTATCGGGGCTGCTTAATTGGGTGGCACGGCTATTATTAAGTCAATGTGTCACTCACAACAAAAGCCTAACCTATGAATGTGTGTGTGGGCAGTCCCTGTATAATTCAACACTGAATTTATCTTGTCCTTCACTGCCCTTCAGTCTGACTGTAATTGAAACACATGGACGTAGCTCAGCTGAGCACTAACACAAGGACTCCAGGGATTATGCGTTTACCTTCTGGTCGACTGATATTTGAAAGATGTGAGTGGGTGACAGCTTCACACTCCTGACATGAACGGTGGCTGGTTGAAGTGAACGGCTGGAAAAGCACTTTAGTCCCTGAACGGCAGTGTCTCCATATATTATGCATAAAACACGATGCACAGCAAGGCATCCGGCCACATGCCTGAACTCCGATGTACATCACATCTGTCTCATCTGACTTTAAAAAAAATCAACATCAGTGCTACACAAGTCAATATTCTTGTGTTATTATTATTGTTATTATTAACAGTGGATCAAATGATGTGAGGTTGCTCCTGGTGATAAATTCATCCTGAATTTCGTCTTTAAGCTCATGTTTTGGGTTAACTAACAGTCACACAGCAGTTCATGAAATAGTCACCGAATTTAATATATTTGATTTGTGTACATAGACACAAATTTCCCTTTTTGTTTGTGATGCTCAGCATGACTTTCAACAACATATTTTTCATGCGTTTTCCCACAAATGTCCAGGAACATTGTTAGGTTTAGGAAAACAATGACATGGTTAGGCTTAGGCAACAAAACTACTTAGTTAGGTTTAGGAAAAGAGCATCTTCGTTAGGCTTAGGCAAAAAAGCAACTTAGGTTTAGGAAAAGATTGATTTGATTAGGCTAAGGCAGAAAAAACTACTTAGGTTTAGGAAAAGAACAGCTTGGTTAGGCTTAGGTTCACAATTGCGCATAATACATACAAATTAATTGGGTTCAGACATCAGACAAACTGATGTGCAACTGGGCTGGGTTATCAGCTGCAACCTAAATGTTTTGCCTCAGTCTTAATAGTCTCAACAACTTTGCTCCCAGTTGCAGAGGTCAACATTAAATAAGTATCTGATAAACCCAATATATGCAACTTTCACAGCAGCAAACAGCTGGCAAAAGTAACGACTAGCTGGTGAACATGATGGAGCATGTCACTGCAAAGAGCCAGATACTTTCCTCAACAGTTGGTGGAGAACAAAACAGAGCTAAAAAAATGAGTAAATACTGGGCTTACATTCTGTTACGACTGCCAGATCTTAGGTTATGTCTTGTTTCTGTCTGAAATCACTAACCATCCCTCTCGTTTCAGATTTCACTGCACTTCCTGTCCTTGTGTGTCTCCACGCCCCCTGACCTACTCTACTGTCCATCAACTCACCTGTGTCTGATTGTAGCCCCGCCCCTGATTGTGTCCACCTGTGTCTCGTTATTCATTCCCCCACCAGTAAATAATGTGTGTCCTCCCTTCCTCATGTTGCCAGTTCATTGTTGATCCTTCTCCGTGACCCTCGTTCCTGCGTTTTTTCCTGTTGTCTGTTTTTTGTGAATGAATCTCTGCCTGTATATGACCCTGCCTTTGCCTGCTGTTTTTTTGGATCTGGTTGCCTGTCTGACTGCTCTCCTGTGTACCGACATTTCGCCTAAGTAAGGACAAATCCTCTTTTACATTGCATGAGTGTTTGAGTCGTGCATCTGAGTCCAGTTCACTTTTGATTCGTTACAGAACGAACTGGCCAGTATGGACTCAGCCATCTTAGAACGGTGCGCGACTCCATCCGCGCCCAGGGAAAGAGATTACGAAACCAAGAGGAGCAACTTACCGCCATTTGTATTGCCGTCCAACGTCTCACCCAGAATCAAGAGGACCATGGTCGAAGAGCAGGTTGGTCATCTGATGAATCGTTTCGATGCTCTCCTGTCCTCTTCTGCTGCTGCTCCGGCACCTTCCCCTACCTTCGGTTCCAGTTCCCGCCAACCCACCACCATTGCTGCCTACTTCCATCTGCTCACCTCATCTGGCAAAGCCTGAGCGTTTTTCTGGGGACACTGAAAACTGCTGCTCCTTCCTGGTCCAGTGTGGACTACATTTTGAGCTACAAGCACCCTAGTTCCGTCTGAGCGGTCCAAGTGGCAGTCATTGTTCACCTCTCAGGGCAGAGGCATGGGCAACAGCAGAGTGGCCAGAGACTCCCCGGTATGTAATTCCCTGACCATGTTCACTGAGACACTTAAGAAGATTTTTGATCATTCCACTCCAGGAAGAGAGCCTGCATGGGCGCTGGTCGGTATTAGCCAGGGAAAGAGACGAGCCGCAGATTACGCCATCGAGCTCTGCACCCTGGCGGCTGGCAGCGGCTGGAACAACGCCTCCCTCCTCGACACTTCCTCCATGGACTGTCAGACCCGGTCAAGGATCAGATTGCCCCACTGGCCCTCCCAGCTGACTTGGACATCATAGCCCTAGCCATCTGCATTGATAACCAGCTGTACGAGAGAGAGAAATGCAGACCAGCAGTACCTCCTCCCATCCAGATAGGCAGCATTCTCATCCATTCCCATTCCGGCAATCTTCTCCTCCAGCTGTTCCTGAAGGCTCTTCTTCTCCCCCGGGCGTGTCGGAGGAGTCTGTACAGCTGGGAAGGACCCTTGAGGAGAGACAGCGCTGCCTTCAAGAGGGGAGGTGTATTTACTGCTCACAGCTGGGGTATTTCCTCTCTTCGTGCCCGTTAAAAGACAAGGCTCGCCACTGACAGAGAGAGCACTGGTGAGCCAAACATCTTCTCTGAAGTTCTTCTCTCGATCCTTGACTATGGCTCAACTGAAGCCCCCGACTCAGTCCGTGGATCACTCGGCACTAATAGACTCCGGAGCTGAAGAGAACTTCATTGATGGAGAGATAGCAGAGACTCTAGGACTTCAGAGGTTTCCACTTCCGGAACCATTAAAGGCCAGCGCCCTGGATGGTTGATTGCTTTGCAGGGTAACTCATCGGTCTCTACCAGTCCAACTCGTCATAAATGGTAAGACCATTCAGTTCCACATCTTTGCCTCTACTTATCACCCTCTTATCTTGGGTTACTGTGGCTAATTAAACATAACCCGCACATTGACTGGTCCATGGGGAGGGTGCTAAGTTGGGGTGGGGATTGCCACCTAACCTGCTGCCCCTCTGTCTCTCCTTTGGCGCTTCCTGTCGTCCCGGAGGTTTACCCTGGAGGGGACTGGCTCCCTGTTTTGTTGGCCCTTTCCCTGTTTCTACAGTAGTAAACCCAGTGGCAGTACGGTTGCAGCTTCTCCGATCCATGCACATTCACCCTCCCTTCCACATGGGTCGCCTCAAATCTGTTAAAGAAAGCCCATTAGTCCCAGCCCCAGACCCCCACCACCCCCCGGATCATTGATGGAGGACCAGTTTACACCGTGAAGCGACTACTGGTGGTCTCCCGTTGGGGCAGGGGGAATCAGTATCTGATGGACCGGGATGCCCGAACCACTGACTCCTTTCAACCCGAAGGAGCAGTGGCTCTACTCCGAGTCCCTCAGGGATGGCTGAGCTTTTCACCCTGTCTCTAAGGTCAGCCACCCTCCTGACAAAACCCATTTTGGCCACTTGTAGCCACAATCTAGTTCTTTGGGTCATGGCAGATGGCCATTAACATGACACCAAAAGAATGTTACTATTTCTACTGGATGTCTACTGTATAAATCAACTAATGCAGCGTAATATTCATAATTTTTTAATCATTTGATGAATGGAAACACTAGAGTGAACTGTGGTTGGGCTGAATCCCATGCTGACTACAACAACACTAATCAGTGGCAGATATTGTCCAGAAACCCTCCCAGGTTTTGACTTTAGCATCAAAAATATGAGTGTGTTGCGATCTCTCACTCATTATTGATTATCTTTTTCCTTGCTTTCCTTGTTGAACAGCTCTGCTCATCAGCAGAAGACCAAAGAGCTGTTTAGCATTATTAGCCATGCAAAGGAGCCTCCCTCTAACATTATGGATGGAGGGCCAAATGTTGCTGGGTGTGGACGTTGATTAACGGACCGACTGATTACTCGCCTAAAAGCACTTGATTCTCAGCTGTGTTAACCCATGTCGCCTGGGCGGAGGAGACATAGGGGAGTTAAACTCAGATGGATATGTTTCACAGCAAAGTACAGACAGAGAATAAGATGGAGGCTGCAAGTGTTAGTAGTCACCAAGAGGGAAATCTCAGCGTAGCTCATGATAGGGGTCATTATGCTATAGTTGCCAGGAATCATTAAGAAAAGGGCATTTTAGTTAGGCCAGGAACAACATTCAAATTAGTAGTGAGGAAGAGCTGCTCCAGTATGTCAGGTCTGACCAGCAGGGAGATGGATGATCTGGTTTCTCTGCAGCTGGAGGACAAACAAACAGTGATGGCATGCTGGACACCACGGAGCTCTTATTCATAATGCAGCTCTGCTTATTAGAGTCTGAAAAGAAAAATGGATCCCGGATAATTAGTGCAGGCGAGTGATGCCGCTTACTCTGTAATCTGGCAAAATAGGCTTTTGCCAAAGCAACCAGACAGCTAAATGAAAGCTTTGACTATGAAATAGGGGTCAACTGTAACATCTACTCATATCTATAATTATCAGAATTGTTACATTTTTTTATCCAAGTGCTGATAAAATACAGTGTTAAGGATGTGAACACAGGGAACAGGGGACTCCAAGGCAAACACGATGAAAACAGGCTTTGGCAGTAAACGGCGTCTTTAATACAGTCAGTAAGTCGGTACACAGAAGTCAAACGGACAGGCAAACAAATCCAAAGGGGCTGGCTAAAGGCTAGGTCAAAAAAAAACAGGCAGAGAATCGAAACACTAGTAATCATAAGCACTAGGAAACAAAACGTGGGATCTCTCGACGTGAAGCACAAGACGATCTGGCAACGAGGGGAAGGGGAAGACACCTTCTATACTAGTGAGGGAGTGATTAACTATACACAGGTGGACACAATCAGGGCGGGGAATCACGATGAGACTCAGGTGAATGGTGCAGAACTAGGTCAGTGGGAGGTGCCCAAACGAAGTGGCGGAAGACATGCAGGGAGGGAGGTGAAGTGATCTGAAATGAGAGGAGAGGTTAACCATGCCAAAATAAAACAGGAAGTGAATCAACATAAAAGACATGCAACATAAAACACAACCTAAGACCTAGGATTCCTAACATACATACATTTCAAAATGTGCTACTCGTCTCCCTTAGTGTCCCACCCACAGCTAGGGATGCACAATTATGGTCAAAATGATAATCACAATTGTTTTGATCAATATTGAGATCACGACTATCACAATCAATCATATACTGTCAGTAATTCTAAATTAGGGGTGTCAGCATTTTGATTCTACACCAGATAGAATCAATCAAAATTGGCTTCTGATCTCGACCATCGAAGCCGCCGCCTACTTATGTGTGTTAGAAAACAATAATGTAACAAGATAAGATAAGATAAGATAAAATGAACCTTTATTAATCCCCGGAGGGAAATTCAGCTACCTCACTCATAATTAAAACTACAAACCAGCACAAAAATCCCAATTACCACCATCATTACAGGGCACTTCCTCTACATTTTACACTACATGAATTAGCCTAGCCGCTAGCAGACCTCAGGTAGTCCCTGCATCTCCGGACCAAACGCCTCCACGGCTGAGTGTCAGAATTGTTGAATCAGATGATGGCAGCAACAAGCTGGCAGGACAGCTTAACATTGTAATCTGCTTCGAGCTAGTGTTACGAAGTTAAACAGGACATTATTCTCCCTTTACTATCTATTTATATTGCTTTAAAATATCCTTCATACAAGAGGATTTATTCAAGTTTCATGTAATAATTTCACTCATTTACATCTCAGGATGTAAGTCAATGGAAGCAGCGTTAACGGAGCTCTTTAGCTCTGTGCTGTCGGCAGACGAGCTGGTCACTGTAATTACTCTCAGGAGCAATTACAGTGTAAGGACTGTCTGATTACGGTCGTTGCTCCAAATGCTTTTAAGGCTGTTCCTCCACGGCGTATTTTGCACTTGCAGTTGTGACAAATTGCAGCTTCATGTCTTCACTCACACTGAAGGACTTCCACACCGACAGTGTGTGACTGGCAAAAATCAGATATATGAGACTGCAGCAGGGTTTTCTATGAGTGGGCCGTGTATTTTACATGTCAATATCACAGCCAATCATATTTACACATTTACACTTAAACATTTTCACATTTAATTGAAGGAATCCAAAATCGTGATCGTGATTAACATTCAATCAACCCTACCCATAGCACCGTCGTTCTCCCAACATGGGAGTCTAGTCTTCTGACCAGTGAAAGCACTACATCACCGTTCACACACAGTCGCACACCGATGGATCAGCCTTCAGGAGTAATTTAAGGTTCAAAATTTACTCAGGAATATTATTTTATTCACTGATACTCTCGATTAGTTTCCAGTAAGATATTATGGAGTTTATAGTGATGTGGTGCTGTAAACATTTCTGTTACTGTTCTAGAAACACCAAACTGATAAGGAGTATTGAAAAGAGTAATCAATAAAATCTGAACAATACCCATCCCTAAGATATTAGAATATTTGTTGGTGTTTTGGGGTGACCTGCGTCTTTAAACCCTCATCAGCATTATGTCCTCTTCTCTCGTTAGCTGGCTAAACGCTAATTAGATGTAGCTTGTAAGTCGTTGAAGTTTGTGTTGCATAGCAACAACAGTGATGTAAAGCCTTTGAGCTCTGCTCTGTGTTTCTAATGACGCTCCCAGTTTTGCTTTGTGCTCTAGCAGGAAATAAAACCTCCGATCAGAGCACAGGCTTATGCGTAAATAAATCGCAGTGAAAGCAGAGGAATGGTTGCTGAGTATAGATCACATCAGATAAGAGCCCAGCTGAGCATCCCTCGCTGTGCTCTGCTCCACATCACCAACAATAGATGGCTAAAAGACTGAGAAATCGCCCGGTGATTGCTTTTTCTCTCCTGTCTTTTTCTACAAATGGAGTGTTCAGCGACGTCCAGCTCTACCTGCCAGCTGTGGCCACGTCCTGTTTTCCTGTTTACAGGGAGAGTAACTGCCAGCTGGGTTAATAAGTCAAAAATCTCTGTTGCTCTTAAACTCTTATGTCTCTGTTTAATCCTCTGTATTTAGGGGTCTAATTGACCATGGCTGGAGGATTAACAACACTACGAGCTCAAAAAAGTTTGAAAATGAAATACGATTGTCAGAGCTCAAATTTAAGGGTGTCTGCTGCTGACTGATAGCTTTAAGCTGGAAATCTGCTTCGTCAGCATGTCTCTTCACAGCTGCCATTTTGGCTCCTGATACACACATGATAATGTTACGGTGCCGATCTGTCGAAGCACAGTAACAGTAGTATTACTGCGCCAGGCGCCTGACTACTGTCAGTAGTATTACTGCGCCAGGCGCCTGACTACTGTCAGTAGTATTACTCTGCCAGGCGCCTGACTACTGTCAGTAGTATTACTCCGCCAGGCGCCTGACTACTGTCAGTAGTATTACTGCGCCAGGCGCCTGACTACTCTCAGGAGTATTACTGCGCCAGGCGCCTGACTACTGTCAGTAGTATTACTCCGCCTGGCGCCTGACTACTGTCAGTAGTATTACTCCGCCTGGCGCCTGACTACTGTAAGTAGTATTACTCCGCCTGGCGCCTGACTACTGTTACCATAATGCTCCTACAATCCACCCAGACTGTCACGGCAGGTTACACACTCAGGCTTGGACTCAAAGGCAGACTCAGAGTCGGTGCTGTTCACAATGATCGGCGTCTTTAATTCAGGCTTGAGGTCGGTACACGATGATCAAAAACACGAGAGTATGCGGGTAAGCTTCTTCACTACTATTATGGGGCGGCAGTAGCTCAGTCTGTAGGGAGTTGGCTTGGGAACCGGAGGGTCGCCGGTTCAAGTCCCGACATGGACCAAGAACTGAGCGTGAACTGGTAGCTGGAGAGGTGCCAGTTTACCTCTTGGACACTGCCGAGGTGCCCCTGAGCAAGGCACCAAACCCCCGACTGCTCGGGGCGCTTGTCAGGAGCAGCCCCCTCACTCTGACATCTCTCCATTGATGCATGTGTGTGTTCAGGTCTGCATGTACCATGTATGAGTTAACAAACAGAGTGTAAAAATTGAATTTCCCCTCGTGGGACTAATAAAGGTTGATCTTCTTCTTCTTCTTCTTCTTCTTCTTCACTAGGAACAAAGACGAACTGGCACAGGAGGGAAAGGGAGCACACATTATATACTAGTGAGGGAGGTGGATAACTATGCACAGGTGGACACAATCAGGGCGAGGAAGACAATCAGACACAGGTGACTGGTGATGATAACTGGGTCAGGAGGAGGTGCTCAAACGTGAAGGCAGGAAGCATGCAGGCAGGGAGCGAAGTGAACTGCAATGAGAGGAGAGGTTAAAATGCCAACATAATCAGGAAGTGTATCAAAATAAAAGCATGCAACATGTAACACAGAGTCTAAGACCTAGACTTCCAGATACCAGACAGATTTTGACAGATTTTTGAGCGCACTGTACCACATAAAATTGATTCAAGGAGGTCAGTAAGCACAACAAGAATCCATATATAAGGCGCACCGTATCATAAGGCGCACTGTCAACTTTCGTGAAAATTTAAGGATTTTAAGTGCGCCTTATAGTCCAGAAAATATGGTACAAAAAAGTGTCAAGTTGTGAAAATTGGCATCAAATGCTTTCTCAGTTTCCTACTCTCCTTCTCTAATGCTTCATCAGATTCTTCCTTCTTCCACGTTTATATTCATAACATGTTATAAAACCAGTAAATATTCACATTTGAGCAGCTTGAACCAGTCAATTTTTGGCATTTTAATTTCTGCTGATTAACTAATTGTTTTCAGCACTGATTGTTTTAACCTTTGACCTGCAGTGATGTAGAGGTGTACTCCAGAGTCGGACATCCCTGTTGGGTGTGGATGGATCTTTCAGGTAAGAGTGCCGTAAAATAAGCTTTTCAGCCTGGTGTTTAGTGACTCTTCAGACTGGAACAAAGATATTTTTACCACTTTACTTTTAAACAACCTGAAGCATATTAAGTATACATTAAACAACACAATAGAGTGTTAGCATGTTTTTCCAGTGATCGCATCTCTGACACATTCAAATCCGAAAGGACGCAGAAAACTCAACATTAACTCCTCTAGAAGGGGTATGAAAAAAACTGATTCACGTATGTATCGCATTTTTTTTCTTTTTTTAACAACTTGAAATTGACTTTTTAATGCCATAATCAATACAAGTGCTTCATTTGAGTCTGTGCAGAGGCAGCAGGAAGTTACCACTTTTATTGTTGTAGCTGAGTAATGTGATATATCCATTTCAAACACCAAAACACAGCCGCAGTGAGCTGGAGGGTGGGCGTGGATCCGACCTCCACCCTCCATGTTAAATCCAGCATGGTAAACACTACACATCCAGTAAAGTATTAAAGGGTGGAGGGTGGGCGTGGATCCGACCTCCACCCTCCATGTTAAATCCAGCCTGGTAAACACTACACATCCAGTAAAGTATTAAAGGGTGGAGGGTGGGCGTGGATCCGACCTCCACCCTCCATGTTAAATCCAGCAGTAAACACTACACATCCAGTAAAGTATTAAGTGGAGGGTGGGCGTGGATCCGACCTCCCCCTCCATGTTAAATCCAGCCTGGTAAACACTACACATCCAGTAAAGTATTAAAGGGTGGAGGGTGGGCGTGGATCCGACCTCCACCCTCCATGTTAAATCCAGCCTGGTAAACACTACACATCCAGTAAAGTATTAAAGGGTGGAGGGTGGGCGTGGATCCGACCTCCACCCTCCATGTTAAATCCAGCCTGGTAAACACTACACATCCAGTAAAGTATTAAAGGGTGGAGGGTGGGCGTGGATCCGACCTCCACCCTCCATGTTAAATCCAGCCTGGTAAACACTACACATCCAGTAAAGTATTAAAGGGTGGAGGGTGGGCGTGGATCCGACCTCCACCCTCCATGTTAAATCCAGCAGTAAACACTACACATCCAGTAAAGGAGGGAAACACTTTGGAAAAGCAGAGCTAGACATCACGGCTAAAGCTGCACGCTAACTCGTCCTTTCTTCCTCTGCATTGTATTTCTGCCGTTGTTGTTAAGAAAACTAGGTCTTAGTCTGTGTCTCAGTGTTGCATGCTTTTATTTTGGTGCACTTCCTGTTTTATTTTGGCATGTTTAACCTCTCCTCTTGTTGCAGATCACTTCACCCCCTGCCCTGCATGCTTTCCCGCCTGCACGTTTGAGCAGTGACCTAGTTTTCCTCCCCACTCACCTGAGTCTGATCGTCGCCCCTGATCGTGTCCACCTGTCCATAGTTAGTCACTCCCTTCACTAGTATATAATGTGTGCTCCCCATTCCTCCTGTGCCAGTTCGTCTTGCCTGTTTCCCAGAGTTAAGCGTCCCAGCATTCATTGATATTGATCTCCTCGTGTATGACTATCAGCCTGTTTTGTGACCCTGCCTCAGCCTTCTGATTTGGACTCTGACTGCAAGTATTGATTCCCGTGTACCAGACCTGCTTTGTATTAAAGACGTCGATTATTGCCTACCCCTGCTTTAAGCCTGTTATTGCGTGTTACAGTTGTTGCCCTATCCCATCTCCATGCACACATATAATCTGACTCAGAGCCAACTGGAAGAGGTCCAGATCATCTGAAGCTGCCACTCGAAAAGCGATCATGTTTCATTACAGTGGAAATGGGAGAACAGGGTTTCCTGGCGCCTAAAGATCAATATCACCCCCAACATACACTCATAAACACACACAGCTGTGTTACTCTATGTCTACTGAAGCTGCTGATGATGACGATGAAAAGGTTGAATCTCCTCTGAGGGGAAAGGATGATGATCACTGTTTAATCTTTGCTGTTTTTTATGTTTTTGCATATTCATTGTCTCCTTTCATTTGCATTACTCCTATTGATTTCTAGAAGTGTGACGATTCACTCAGCTCACGATACGATACACGATATTGGGTTATGAATTATAACGAATAACGAATAAGAACGATATTGGATTGTGAATTTCTCCACTGTGAGAGTAATAAAGGAATATCTTATCTCTTATCTTCAAATCTCGATACCATTCAATATTTTAACAATAATTTCAACAAAACTTGCAAATGACAACATCAGCGTTACTGATTACGCCAGACATTTTACAACAAAAGATGATGGTCAACATGGCTGATCTTTACTGTCAGGTGTCTGGGGTCACGGGGTCTACGGGGGCCACGGGGGTCTACAGGGGCCACGGGGGTTTATGGGGTTCATGGGGGTCTACGGGGGTCACAGGGGTCTACGGGGTCACGGGGGTCTACGGGGCCATGGGGGTCTACGGGGGTCTACGGGGGTCATGGGGGTCTACGGGGCCATGGGGGTCTACGGGGGCCACGGGGTTGGGGGGGCCAACGCTGCCTCAGTAACATCATGGCTCCCTTATACTGTACTACTGGGTTTGAATCTGAAATATTGGCCAAATTTGCTTTTCCTCTGCCACCTCTCGCTCTCTCAGTAAGATGCATTCACTTTCAGACTATAGTGTCCGTCGTTCGACTATTTGTTGATAACATGCTGCTGATATACTCAAATGAAGTGAATGGGTTTTATCTCTGTATGAGAACGTAAAATGACAGTGGGTATGTAATGTAATCGGTGTGTGCCTGACCGCCATGTTACGCCGATAACATCGACTACCACGACCAGCCTGACCAGCACAGACCTGGTTGACCTGCTTCACCTACTGGTCTGAGCTCAGACTGAGTGTTCGAACAAAGCAGTGAAAAAGACAGCAGAATGCAGGTCAGCGCTTGAATGACTAGATGTACCTGTTATGCCCTGATATCACGAAGTTTCACACTCTTATTGATTTCATTTGTATCTGCTGTGTCGTGATTGAGGGGCTGCAGGCATGAATGTGTTAATGTGTTGATGGAGGGCTGCTGGCGTCTCGTTCTGTTTGTGCTGATTGTAGGATGTAAGCTGTATCTAATATCAACACCAATCGCCAATGTGGAAAACACATCATACACATGACATCTGTTTTTGTCCTTCCAGTACAACAGGTAGAAGTACAGCATGATATCACATTTTAAATCAAATTCAGTGTTAACATATCTTTTTTCTACTTGTGCGATCGATGTAAACAATTTCCCATAAAAGCCTGATTTGCCATTCAACAGTGTAGATTTACCAGTAAAGAAGAGCAAGGCCTGTAGTGAAACCTGGGCACAGGGAGAGGCTTCCAGTTAGTTTATAGCTGTCCGGCTGCATTTAAATCACAGCCACCTGAATTATTCACGAATGTGAGGAAGAGGCGGGCTCTGCTGTAATTAGTGCTGTTCTTTAACCCAACAGACTCCAACCACTACCGGCTGCATTAGATCAGGGGCGTCAAACTCATTTCCATCCCGGGCCACATCAGCATCATGGCTGCCCTCAAAGGGCCGGTTGTAATTATAAGACTACCGGTATATAAATATATATATAAAAAATTGCCTCTGCATTTGATTATTATTATTATTATATATTATTTCCCTTTATATTATATATTATTTTCCCTTTATATAGATTAATAAAGGTTCATCTTATCTTATTAGTTTTAGTAATAATTTATTTAGTAACTAGTTCTGAAGACAAAAAGTGAGTAAAACAATTCCCTAAATATGTTTAGAACTACAAATGAACTTTCTTCTGTCAGTTCTGTTTTTTTTTTTTTTGTTTGTTTGTTTGTTTTTAATACCACAGTTCAACCCTCCTCCTTTATCCAGACTTGGGACCAGCAAAAGTGACCCAAAGGGGACACTCTGGCGGACTAACTGCTTTTTTTCCTATATTTTTAAATTCAGGGTTTGATTCCCAAAGTTTTACATTTCCATCAGCCAGCGGCGGCTTTGTGCAGGCGGGATTCATTCAGTCTGGATGCGGAGGGGTGAACAGAGACTGCAGCTAGGAGGGTCTGCTGACGAGGACCGGGCCCCCTATGAGAGCTCTGGGACCGGGGAGGGTCCACGGCAGCACCCGCTGCTCACTGAGAAGAACGATACCTGCTTTCATGAGAGTCTCCAAAAGTCTCCAGTAACACCAGCAAAACTCGTTAGACTTGTCGCTAATTTCTTATTTGAAAGACTCGCTCGAGGGGTCTGAAAACTGGCTAAATATAGCGACTAAGTCGCTACAGTGCGCATGTCAAAAAATCGAGATCCATTGTGGGACAGTTTAAGGACACTACCTCTGTGAAGCGGCATAGAATTGAATGATATGTATTCCATCCTTTTTGCAAGCCCTCGCGGGCCACATAAATTGAGGCGGCGGGCCGGATTTGGCCCGCGGGCCTTGAGTTTGACACATGTACATTAGAGTATGTCTCTGAAACAGCTTCAGGCAATAATCATTAATCAATAATCAGAGATTTCTTTCTCCCACACCTTTCATTCTGTAACAAACATCTATCTTTACACCCTCAGTCTCTTTCATGTCGTAAAAGTGAATTTCATGATAACGGTGGAAAATTAAAAGAAACATGCCTACATTACCCACAATGCAAATCAATGCAAATATTATGGCCTCCAGCAGAGATGAGGAGAGGGCTACGGTCTGGAAAGGAGAGCTGGGATGGCGCTGGGGTCACAATTTATTGCAATTTTTGTAAACTTTTTTAGCAGTAGACCCTGGAGACAAGTTGAAGAAGAAGAAGAAGAAGAAGATATTCCTTTATTAGTCCCACGAGGGGAAATTCAATTTTTTCACTCTGTTGTTAACTTAACTACACGGACATGCAGACCCAAACACACACATGCACAAACATGCATTAATGGAGAGATGTCAGAGTGAGGGGCTGCTCCAACAAGCGCCCCGAGCAGTTGGGGGTTTGGTGCCTTGCTCAGGGGCACCTCGGCAGTGCCCAAGAGGAAACTGGCACCTCTCCAGCACCAGTTCACACTCAGCTTGTCCATGGCGGGACTTAACCGGTGACCCTCCGTTCCCAAGCCAACTCCCACACACACCCAAAATCATACACTTCTAGGATTTTTACCTCTGAAATGTTTGATTTTCAGCATGTATGTAGTCAGAGATGTCCTAAAGTCATGTAATAAATAATTCCTGACAATGGCTGACATACAGTATTTGACTTAAGGACAATAACTCAGAACTACAATAATAATGTTTTTACTGTATCAATGTGCAGATTTTCCAAAGGAAAAGTCCCTGGAAGTGAACTTTTTCCATATAGTGTTGTGTTAAAAAAGTCAACAAAAATCACAGTAAATCGTAATATCAAATCACAGTACTTGGAGAAATGCAACGCTAAAAAATTCATGTATATATATATATATATATATATATATATATATATATATATATATATATATATATATATATATATATATCAAACCTGCACCCAAATATGTATATGGGAGATGTGTGCGCAGTATATTGTCCCAGCCTTATAAAATATAGTGAAAACACAAAGGAAGAGCAGGGTACCAACACCTGACAAGGTTTCTAACTGTTCTGTTCATAGGAACCTCCAGATTACATCTCCTCCTTAATTCTTCAGTGGATTTAAAGGTTAACCTTCAGCTCACCTGGTCACTCTGGGTCTGGTAACATTCAGCTGTGGTCACTCTGGGTCTGGTAACCTTCATGTGTGGTCACTCTGGGTCTGGTAACCTTCAGCTGTGGTCACTCTGGGTCTGGTAACCTTCAGCTGTGGTCACTCTGGGTCTGGTTCAACCTTCAGCTGTGGTCACTCTGGGTCTGGTAACATTCATGTGTGGTCACTCTGGGTCTGGTAACATTCATGTGTGGTCACTCTGGGTCTGGTAACCTTCAGCTGTGGTCACTCTGGGTCTGGTAACATTCATGTGTGGTCACTCTGGGTCTGGTAACATTCATGTGTGGTCCATTCCAGGAGCCCTGACAGCTGAAACTGTGAGGGCAGAACAAAGACCAGGTTCTCTACCAAAAACAATTCAATCATTTAGTATTCATGCACGGCGACAAAATTGCCTCAATTCTGCCTATTTACTCTTTTTATGCTGGCAGCCATCCATAGCCACTCTGCTCACTGCTGTGCATGCAGATGAAGAGTCTAGCAGCCATTTTACTTGTTAATAACGAAGCACAGGCCATTGTAGTTATTTACCTTCTCATTTATTTTGAGTGTGGTGGATTATAAATGTTTTCCATTAATTACACGTCAGCTGAGAGTCAGTGACTCCAAGGAGATAAGCTGAGAAAGAGACGCTATCAGGCCCTTTCAGTGTTGTCTCAGTAATTTGGCGCCTGAATGCATCTGAATGCACCACAGCGCAAATAAACAGAAAGAACCAGAGGCTCTCATGGTGGTTAATGTTTTAGTCCACATCCATTAAAGGGATGTCTGGCCATGTTAGGACATTACTGAAGCTGCAGCACAACAGTATTCTAACACAAAGTGCCTGTTAAATGTTCACAACTGGATGACGCTGAGTATTTCTTGTTTTAGAAGATAAGATAAGTAAAGGTTTGCTGCTTTTACACCATTTTTAATTATTTTTAGTGTCAGTTTACTGATTTTGATGAATGAATGTGTCTTGTGCAGTTAGATGATGCAAATGAAGGTACGAAGGTTAAGTCTATCAAAAATCTCAATATCAGTGATTGTAGTTGTTGTTATGTACAGATGAAGTCTGGCTCCCTCTGTGGGCGTCGTTGGCATTGCTGGGGCAGCCATGTGCACCTTTAGTGCATGTGAATGTGCTTCACTGGCTAGCTCGTAGCCGCCACTCTGCCCTGCTCTCATATGGCGGTTACAGCTGACAACGCCATCCTGACCGATGGCGCCTTGAAGTGTAGCACCCATCCTCAGGTTCCCCTCAGGTTAACACTGATATCGCTGACAGCACTTTCACTGTGGTTTGCGCTGTTTGGCTCTGTTAGCACCGTTAGCTGCAAGCTGTGGGTTGCTGCTGCCATGTTGAGAGCTGTTGAGAGGCGACACAAACGCTCCCACGCTGTATTAGCACCTTTAATGAGAGAGACAGCAGTGCACTGCACTGTCACATCTAAACTTATCTCAACAGAATAGCTTTATGTTTTCAAGGCAATATACAGACAATCAAGTCTAGGGATGCACCAATACCAATACCAGATCGGATAGCGGGCCCATACCGACTCAAATAGCTGGACTGGTTATTGGTGACAACAGGGCCGATCTAATCAATCCCATTATACCATTATATGCTTCACTCCTGAACAAAATCTTAAGACTGGGAAAAATTACAATAATTCACATTTCGCACTGGTGGATCATAAGCAGGTTTAAAGTAAAGCTTCAAAATGCAAAAAGAAGAAACAGGAACAAGAGACCAAAACTAAAGACTCGGCAATCTGCAGCTCGGTGGGATGACGACTGACTGAAGAGCTGCCCATCGGCCACAGCTCATTGTGGAGAGGCTGAGAGGGGTCGGCCACGATGGACTTCATTTTGTCCTTCGTCCTCCTCTCAGCCACTGACTCCAGAGTGTCCAGCTCTAGTCCAACCACAGACCGGGCCTTCCTCACCAGCCTATTGAGTCCGTTAGCCTCCCCAGCCTTGATGCCAGCCCACCAGCACACCACAGACTAGTTGATGGCCTTCAGGATCTTCCTGCAGACACTGAATGACCTGAGTCTCCTCAGGAAGACCAGCCTGCTCTGTCTCTTCTTGAAGGGCATCAGTGTTGTGGGACCAGTCCAGTTTATTGTTAATTTGGACCCTGAGGTACTTATATGAGTCCACTGTCTCCACTTCCTCCCCCAGGGTGGTGACTGGGGCAGGGGACCTTCTTCTCCCTCCGGTAGTCCACCTCCAGCTCCTTGGTCTCCAGCTCTCCATCAGTCCCCTGTACTCCTCATTGTCATGATGATCCATCCAACAATGG
Source organism: Pterois miles (assembly GCA_947000775.1). Lineage (NCBI taxonomy): Eukaryota > Metazoa > Chordata > Actinopteri > Perciformes > Scorpaenidae > Pterois > Pterois miles. The sequence goes on along the minus strand of CAMQGK010000468.1, from coordinate 401,350 downwards.
AGGAGTCGTCAGAAAGCTTTGGGAGGTGGCAGGAGCCAGAACTGGCCTGAAGTCTGAGGAGTAAAGTGTGAAGAAGAGCGACTTTTTTGTCCCATAACCCTCAGGATCTTTTAAGAAATTTAAAATGGCCGTCTTACTGCTTCCAACCTCAGCAGCGCTGGACTGACATGAAAGCCAGATTTTTGCACAGATTTTGAATTTTTAGGGCTACTTTCAGCTGATGAACAGCCCGTTTGAGTTTAAATGCAGTTTTCAATAAATTGTCTTCTCGCTATTTGTTGTCTCTTGCTGCTGTTTCTTCTTTTTGAAACGTCTGAAGCTGTACTTACCTACTGTACCTGATTATGCTCCACCTGTGCGAAATGTGAATTCTTGTACTTTTTCCACTGGTCTTAAGATTTTGTTCAGGAGTGTATAAACTGTACAATATACTGGAATTTTAATTCCTGTTTAAGTTTTGAGCAATTTGTTATTGCTTTAAAAAGGTTTACACTTGAATTGTAATTTGTTAATTTTCGAGATTTTTTGCCAAGTTGTTGGTGTACGATTTACTATTTTAATAACAAACATCACTTCAGTAAAGATATATCTATGTATATTTAAGTGTTAAAGTTTGCTGAAGAAGACTGAAACTAGGGAGTGAAAACATAAACTCATGTTTACAAAGTTTTAGAGATGCAAAATTAAAAAAAAAAAATTGAACCAATAACCCTGGTTAACCGATTATTAACATGGTGCTACTGTAGCAGCCACGGTGCTGCCTGTGGTGTCGTGGACATGCAGCCAATAAAATCTGGCATATTTAGTTTAGTTTAGCAGATTGTCAGCCGTGTGCCTGCCCGGCGTAATGATACTCTGCCGCCTGGCGTAACTTTCGTGATTGTCCGACAAAACGCGTGTGTTTGTGCTACGTTAGCAGCTGGAGCTCTGCTGGAGGCTTCGTACTCACCGTAGCATCCGTCTGTCAGCGTGGTGTAACTTTAGTGAGCGTCCAACAGACCGTAGGGGTGGTGGTGTTGTAGCTGTGAACGTAGCTGTAGCAGACAGTGTGTGGTGGTGGTCAGTGTGTGTGTGTTGGTGGTGTTGTAGCTGTGATCGTAGCTGTAGCAGACAGTGTGGGTGGTGGTGGTGAGTGTGTGTGTGTTGGTGGTGTTATAGCTGTGAACGTAGCTGTAGCAGACAGTGTGGGTGGTGGTCAGTGTGTGTGTGTTGGTGGTGTTGTAGCTGTGATCGTAGCTGTAGCAGACAGTGTGGGTGGTGGTCAGTGTGTGTGTGTGGTGGTGTTGTAGCTGTGATCGTAGCTGTAGCAGACAGTGTGGGTGGTGGTCAGTGTGTGTGTTGGTGGTGTTGTAGCTGTGATCGTAGCTGTAGCAGACAGTGTGGGTGGTGGTCAGTGTGTGTGTTGGTGGTGTTGTAGCTGTGATCGTAGCTGTAGCAGACAGTGTGGGTGGTGGTCAGTGTGTGTGTTGGTGGTGTTGTAGCTGTGAACGTAGCTGTAGCAGACAGTGTGGGTGGTGGTCAGTGTGTGTGTGTTGGTGGTGTTATAGCTGTGATCGTAGCTGTAGCAGACAGTGTGGGTGGTGGTCAGTGTGTGTGTTGGTGGTGTTGTAGCTGTGATCGTAGCTGTAGCAGACAGTGTGGGTGGTGGTCAGTGTGTGTGTGTTGGTGGTGTTATAGCTGTGATCGTAGCTGTAGCAGACAGTGTGGGTGGTGGTCAGTGTGTGTGTGTTGGTGGTGTTGTAGCTGTGAACGTAGCTGTAGCAGACAGTGTGGGTGGTGGTCAGTGTGTGTGTGTGGGTGGTGTTGTAGCTGTGATCGTAGCTGTAGCAGACAGTGTGTGTGTGGTGGTGTTGTAGCTGTGATCGTAGCTGTAGCAGACAGTGTGGGTGGTGGTCAGTCTGTGTGTTGGTGGTGTTGTAGCTGTGATCGTAGCTGTAGCAGACAGTGTGGGTGGTGGTCAGTGTGTGTGTGGTGGTGGTGTTGTAGCTGTGATCGTAGCTGTAGCAGACAGTGTGGGTGGTGGTCAGTGTGTGTGTGTGGTGGTGTTGTAGCTGTGATCGTAGCTGTAGCAGACAGTGTGTGTGTTGGTGGTGTTGTAGCTGTGATCGTAGCTGTAGCAGACAGTGTGGGTGGTGGTCAGTGTGTGTGTTGGTGGTGTTGTAGCTGTGATCGTAGCTGTAGCAGACAGTGTGGGTGGTGGTCAGTGTGTGTGTGTTGGTGGTGTTGTAGCTGTGATTGTAGCTGTAGCAGACAGTGTGGGTGGTGGTCAGTGTGTGTGTGTGGTGGTGTTGTAGCTGTGATCGTAGCTGTAGCAGACAGTGTGGGTGGTGGTCAGTGTGTGTGTGTTGGTGGTGTTGTAGCTGTGATCGTAGCTGTAGCAGACAGTGTGTGTGTTGGTGGTGCTGTAGCTGTGAACGTAGCTGTAGCAGACAGTGTGGGTGGTGGTCAGTCTGTGTGTTGGTGGTGTTGTAGCTGTGATCGTAGCTGTAGCAGACAGTGTGGGTGGTGGTCAGTGTGTGTGTGTTGGTGGTGTTGTAGCTGTGATCGTAGCTGTAGCAGACAGTGTGTGTGTTGGTGGTGTTGTAGCTGTGAAAGTAGCTGTAGCAGACAGTGCGGGTGGTGGTCAGTGTGTGTGTGGTGGTGTTGTTATAGCTGTGAACGTAGCTGTAGCAGACAGTGTGGGTGGTGGTCAGTGTGTGTGTGTTGGTGGTGTTGTAGCTGTGATCGTAGCTGTAGCAGACAGTGTGGGTGGTGGTCAGTGTGTGTGTGTTGGTGGTGTTGTAGCTGTGATCGTAGCTGTAGCAGACAGTGTGTGTGTGGTGGTTTTCGTCGAGTGTAAGACAGTGTGGGTGGTGGTCGTGTGTGTGTTGGTGGTGTTGTAGCTGTGATCGTAGCTGTAGCAGACAGTGTGGGTGGTGGTAGTGTGTGTTGGTGGTGTTATAGCTGTGATCGTAGCTGTAGCAGACAGTGTGGGTGTTGGTGGTGTTGTAGCTGTGAACGTAGCTGTAGCAGACAGTGTGGGTGGTGGTCAGTGTGTGTTGGTGGTGTTGTAGCTGTGATCGTAGCGAGCAGACAGTGTGGGTGGTGGTCAGTGTGTGTGTTGGTGGTGTTGTAGCTGTGAACGTAGCTGTAGCAGACAGTGTGGGTGGGTCAGTGTGTGTTGGTGGTGTTGTAGCTGTGAACGTAGCTGTAGCAGACAGTGTGTGTTCAGTTTGTCGGTGAATAAATGCTACGAGGCTACAAGCTACAACTCCTCAGCTGAAGTCCTGAGCTACTTCCTGTATCTACACCGGCTTTCTCTTAAGGTGGACTCTTAAGATGGACCAGCGTTTCTCCTGAAAGCGACGAGACGCTCCTATTGGTAATCAACCAATAGCGTTAATTGGTTAAAATCTTCTTTCCTGTGTCTTATCTCATAACCCATCTAGTTTATCTTGGGAAGCCCCTCGGTGGGAAATCACTGGTCTACGGGACAAGCTGGGGGCCGGGGAAAGAGAAACGAATGCAGAGGGTCCACAGCACAAAGACGGGAAGAACAGCATCTCAAGTGGGCGCCATCCTGAAAACCAGCATCCACTTCTTCAAATACTAGATTCATGGTTGTGACCTCTACAGATTGACATGCTCCTCAAAAAGTAAGAGCACATAAATGCCTTAGAAATTCAAATCCATATGTCCGAACAGACACAAAGCTTCAGAGAGTTGGGAGGTTTGCTTGCTGCTGTGCAGAGATCACAAATCCACCCTGCTAAATTTAGTTTGACGCTCGCAACTCCTGATGCAACGGTGTGCACAGGCTTACCTTTAGCTGCCTCATTAGCACGCCGCCGGGTGCACGCCGCCGGGTGCACGCTGCCTGTGATCTCTCCCGGTGTAATGACACGGAGGCAGCTGAGCAGGATAAGAGGCTTCAGCTGATCAATGGGAACGGCTGACGTAAAATATTTAATACCTTCCTCTCCCCCTGCTTATCATCAGGATGTTATGGCTCAGCAAGGTGTTTCATTTCTTCAGTACATCATGAACATGGCTACCTGAGGATGTTGGACATTTTCCAGTTACAGTTTGGTCATATAATGACCTGACTTGCTGTTTTATAGAGACATTTAAAAGTGATTTTGACAGTACAGTACAGTACACAAATACACAGAGAGAGAAGGATTACAGAGTTAGGTTATCACCCAGCAGACACATCCATCATCTCTAACGGATGTTTCCCAGATCATACTGGTGTCATTCTGTCGCTGTATTCGCATCAATCAGCTCCTGCTGCCAACAGCAAACATCTGCATACAAACCTACAGGAATATTATCTGACGGCATGAAACAACAGTGAAAAAGACTGAAAGTGTTTCAGGGGAATACAGTTGACACGCAGGACAGTCTCAAGAAAAATGTCCTACTGATACAACGACAGTGCCACCTTCTCTCTTGAAACACAAAATCCAAGTACATTTTTCCACGAGACAACAGACAATTTACTGAACATGTTAGTTAACACTGGCTAGCAAGTTTTGTTGTCAACGGCTGAATAAAATCCTAGTTTCTCTCTCCAGGATCACCAGAGTTAGTGGAGAAAGTTAACGTTAACCAGCAGCCGTTACGGTAACCTTTTTTTTTTTTTTGATTCACGCGTTCACACCGGCTGCGTTTCACCGGCTGCTGCTGTTCTTTCTACACAAAAATTGATTCTGATAATGACCATTTCATGTCATTATAAATATAGTACATTTATTTTATTTATTTTTTTTATTTTAATTTTAATCACATTTTTTTAAAGGTCAAGAAACTTGTAAATAATAATGATAATCCACAATTAAAATGACGTACTATATTCATTCTATGTTCATCCTGCTAGTACTGCATGTCCTACAACACTGTCCTGCACATATTTCAGAATAAAAGTCTTGCGTTAACAAATAAAGGAGTTCTGCCCACAGAAAAAAACAAAACAAAAAAACGCTTGAGGGGTTTTATTTTGAAATGAAAGCAGGAAGTGTTGATTTAAAAAAGACATCTTGATTTTTTTCATGTCCATAACATTTTCTACAGATACAGACATCGAAAGTGTAGTAATGTTGCTGATATGATGTCAATATACAGTCAAACGATCACTGTCACTGTCTTGCTGCCATAAAACACGTAGCTCGCGTCAAAAACAGGCGAGACCTCAAATCTTGACAAGAGACGCCAGGTGCGTCTGATGCGTTAACATGGACGCCGAAACGAAAAACAACAGCTGTTCATGCATGCGGTGTGTTCCCGGTGTCGCTGCGAAGGTGTGTGTTCCCGGTGTCGCTGCGAAGGTGTGTGTTCCCGGTGTCGTTGCGAAGGTGTGTGTTCCCGAAGGTGTGTGTTCCCGGTGTCGCTGCGAAGGTGTGTGTTCCCGAAGGTGTGTGTTCCCAGTGTCGCTGCGAAGGTGTGTGTTCCCGGTGTCGCTGCGAAGGTGTGTGTTCCCGGTGTCACTGCGAAGGTGTGTGTTCCCGGTGTCGCTGCGAAGGTGTGTGTTCCCGGTGTCGCTGCGAAGGTGTGTGTGTCCCGGTGTCGCTGTGAAGGTGTGTGTTCCCGAAGGTGTGTGTTCCCAGTGTCGCTGTGAAGGTGTGTGTTCCCAAAGGTGTCGCTGTGAGGTCCCGTGTGTTGCTGCGAAGGTGTGTGTTCCCGGTGTCGCTGCGAAGGTGTGTGTTCCCGGTGTCGCTGCGAAGGTGTGTGTTCCCGGTGTCGCTGCGAAGGTGTGTGTTCCCGAAGGTGTGTGTTCCCAGTGTCGCTGTGAAGGTGTGTGTTCCCGAAGGTGTGTGTTCCCAGTGTCGCTGCGAAGGTGTGTGTTCCCGGTGTTGCTGCGAAGGTGTTCCCGTGTTCCTCGAAGGTGTGTGTTCCCGGTGTCGTTGCGAAGGTGTGTGTTCCCGGTGTCGCTGCGAAGGTGTGTGTTCCCGGTGTCGTTGCGAAGGTGTGTGTTCCCGGTGTCGCTGCGAAGGTGTGTGTTCCCGGTGTCGCTGCGAAGGTGTGTGTTCCCGGTGTCGCTGCGAAGGTGTGTGTTCCCGGTGCTGCATGTGTCCGATAACACACCCAGCACCAGGCTGCAGCACTCGGATGGCTGAACCGAGGACTCAGTTGTGCTCATATACTCAGCTGGCACACCGCTGCACAAGACACACTAATCTTGCAGTTTAAAGGTTAAAAATCAGTTCACGAGGGTTGGTTATCGGTTAAATTATTTTTTCAAAATTTGCATCCTCAGAAAGGATCGATGCGATCAGCTGAGGTTCATGGAAACCTCAGGGGCCACGCTAGGGCCAGCTCTTCCTTTGGGGGGTCGAGTATATCAGCCTGAAGTTAAGCGCTCATTTAAGAGGTGGGAGAGCGAAGCCTGACAGGCCATGTAAAAGATCTGATTTATGATACTAGAGCACTGTGGTATAAACCACACAGAACGATGAACATCTTATTGGTTTTGTTAAATAAACACTACAAAGCTTTTACTCTCATACAAGGCTGTACTGAATACTAACAGCTATTCATTCACATTAAAAACTATCTATGCATCTATTAAATTCATGACTTACACACCCCTTATCTATCTGCTTGGCACACAAAAAATATCCACAGCATTTAGTATTCAGCTAAAGCTGATTATAGCACAGACGAACATTAAGACCTTCCACTGGAGCAGCAACCCATACACAGCGAACAGATCCAACAGCCAATCAGTGATCAGTGTAACAGTCCAACCTGACCATATCTGTTTACATCTGTGGCGTCTGTAGACAGCAGTAATAACAGCAGTAACATTAACGACATTAACTGAGCATTAACCACATATATGCTGTAGTCTATTATTTAGCGTTTTTAAATGAAAGAATATGAACGTCACCGGGCTTCACTTCCGCTGTGGGCGAGGTAGGAGGACCGCCATCTTTTTCTCACCACGCCGATTGATCCGGATCAGCCGCTCCAACCCAGGGCCGCTGTTTCACTCGTCAAGAATAACGTAGAAATTTGTCAGGTTAATATGATTATGGCTGTTAGGAAAATGATGTTTCTGCCTGAGAGAAAATTGCAGTGCATTTTAGTGAGCGTGAGAGGCGTCAGGAGCACCAGCCCTCCATGGACCCACCAACCCCAGAACCGAGAGCTGAAGAGGCAGGACTAATATTAATGACTAATAAACAATATTTATACGTTTATTATTTCTTTATTATAACTAACTAAAACTAATTTTACATTTTACAAATGTAGAAAAATAATCAGCAACACAGCAGTGCTTAAAGGTAATCCAACAAACACTGTATATAACGGACTGGTTAGTAAGATTTAACAATAATATGACAGACCACAATAACCACAAGGATGCATCAAGACATGCATACGTACAGTGCATACATAACATCTACACATACCTCATGCACATCCTATGCTAAAGAAAAACATATCTGCCAAAGGAACAAAGTGAGAACCGCTAATATAAGTGATAGCCATACAGTAAAAGTGGTGTTGCTTCGACACTTTTAAATCTAGCCAGTATTTTAACACTGAAAGATGTCTACAACAATCAGTAAAAAACTGATTATGAAGCCCAAACAGGGAACAAAGAAGTAAAATATCACAGAAACAGGACCAGAGATTCATCAATAAATAATATAAACTTGATGAACTGATGAATAAAGAAATATATCAGTAAAAACACAGACCTAAAAGAAGGAGGGAAGAGCAGGTCGGTGGTTCAATTCCCCAGCTGCACACTCATGTCCATGTGTCCTTGAGCTTAACCCCGCCATGGGTGCATGAATGAGTGTGTGAACGGCTGAATGCTGACATGTAGTGTGAAGCCCTTTGAGAGGTTGGAAGACTTGAAAAGCAGGATATAAATGTAAGTCCAATTAGCGTTTACCATAGCAGACACCTATAAAACTGAGCACCCATCGCTGCAGAGTTAGTGGATGACGAGGCTTCCACCGAGTCTCGAGTCTCATCAACGTGTCGACCGGCCAAAGACACTCAAAGCTGAGAGAGATCATGAGACAAGGGGACAGGAATAAACACAATAGTATAAAATAATACAGTACAATACAGCAGATAGACTTTCTCTTGCAGAATTATCTTTTAGACTGACACACATGATTAGTGACACAATTCAAATGGGCTAAAAAAATTATTTTCTCTCCCCGTTGACTACCATCCATATTTTTGTCGAGATAAGGTCCCATAGTGATCAAAGACTCTTTAATTTCTGCTGATGTGGGTGATGGATTAATTGGGCCTGTTGGCTTTAAACGTCCTGGTAGCAGCACTGATGGCTGACCTCTGACCCCCGCATGGGCTGATGAAAGCAGACTGTTATTTTCCTTTTGAAGATCAATACTGCTTATATAAACACAAAAATAATCTTCTTCTCGTGGGACAGCTGCTGTGAAAAACACTGACACTGACTGAAATACAGGTTTTATAATTAGAGCTGTACTGTCTCACAAATCATCATGTGAAACTTCAGAAATCAGCACAAAATATTCGGAAACACATTTAATGCAGCTGAAGACAACATTTGCACAGCAGAGCCTCCGTCCATCCCTCTTCCTGCAGCTAAATAAAGGATGAACGCTCAAAGCTACGGGAGAGTGCACATCAGTATCCCACATACTTACAGCCGTGAAGTGGTGGCCAGGATGGCTTCCTGCAGCCGCGGTGTGGACCCACTTCCTGCTGCAGTTGGAGTGTCTTCACAGTACAATCCCCATCTCGTCGCTGCTGTGTTAGTTATTAATTATCATTTTTTTGTTGTCTCCCAGAGCTGACAGTGGTATTTACAGCCCTTGTGTGTTCCAGCACTTAGCGTCCGCCACTACACGCTGCCCTCGTGGTCGTCAATAAGGGGCTCCATGTCAGCGAGAGTAATTTACAGCCATTTTGAGTAGACACCTAGAACAAAGCCTGGAAACGGAGCCCCCACTCCACCACCTGACTCACTCCGCCCTCGCTAACCACACCAGTCTCATTACATGGATCAGGATTTAAATGCCACACCACAGTAGGACACTTCAGAGCCCAGCAGCTCGCTTCCAGTGATGCAGTGTGGAGGCTGATAATCATCAATGTGCTTCTATCAGAACATCTTGAACGGGCATCACTGTGTTAGGATACAGGTCTCCATTCAGAAATGGACCTTTAACCTTTCATATTTATTATTTTTCATTCATTTATTTTTCATATTATTTATTATATATATTATTTTTATTTTATAAACAACAAAACTGTAAAGATGGACGGGTTGGTGTGATGATGTTTAGCACCCTCATTTAGCCATGTGTTAGCTTGTGTTAATCATAGACCATAAGGTCTATGGTCTACAGGCATCTATCTAAAAACCCATTCAAAAAGTCACGGACATGAGGGAACCAGAAGGGCTACAATACTAACTCACATTCGGTTTTCAGGCTCCTTCCTGCAGATGATGAAGGTCAGCATTTAGTATTTATTGTACTTATCTACAAAAAGAATCTGTGTATGGCAAACAGCAAATAACGCGTTCCTTCAAGAATACTTTGAAATTCATGATTTGAAAAATATAAAATAAGTATTTTCCCCAATGTGTGTGTGAACTACTGTTGTTGGGAGCTAACACTAATGAGGCTGGTTGGGGGATTGTCATTTAGTCCGTCTACTTTAATCAAGACCTCTTGAAAGCATCTCAATCACATATGGACGCCCGGTCAGGCCGCCGTGGCGTCCGGTGTGTTCACACGGTAGTATGATTTTCAATGTGCAGGCTAGTGTGATAGTCTTAACACATGGTTAACACGGGTTGATAAAAAAATAATAAATAAATAAAACTACTTGGTTAGGAAAAAGATCCCAATCTTAGTTCAAACCTCCTGTGGATATTCATGTGAATAAATAAATCCAACGTCCATACCACACGATCACTGTATGCACTAGTCTTTACAGTATGGGGTTTTCAAGTTCATGTTAAAGACAGCAATTTGCTGATTTTTTTTTTTCAGATCTTCCCGGAGGTTTCTCACCACCATTCATTTTTAGTTTGCATACTAGCTTTTTATATATAGCCTATTTTTTGGCAATTCATAAGTGTGAACACACAACATATAGTGTGTAGTGTCGAACAGATAACTGACCTCCTGACCTTTCCAGTTGCACCACCATCTGGCCAAATACAGCAATGAACCCACAGTTATGCTGTGCTGTCTGCTTTTAGAACTAACTCAAACACTAACAAATACTAAATGAAATAACAATCTAGGACATATTATGTACATATACTTACTGTATACACATAAACACACCCATTAGGTGAAACGTGTGTTAACTCTCCTTGAGTTTCACTGAGTGAGAAGCAGTGTGTTGAAAACAGCTTCAGATTCAAATATCTCAAATTTGGTATTTTGGATTTCTAGCAGCTGGTATGGTGCTCCCAGCCTCCTCCCCAGGGTGGGTGGGTGGAGGAGGGGAAGAAGAAGAGATGGGGGGGTCCCGTCCTTAAAACACATACTCCCAGCTCTGGCTGTTTACATCTCTTTGGCACGTCTGTGGCTGTTTCCATGGCAACGTAAAGAGTAAAGATAGTCGGGGATGTGTCAGAGATACAGTGCGCCAGCAGTGCTGGTTGCTGGACGTGAGCTGAAGAATGAACAGAGTACACAGGAAGTGGGAGAGGAGGGCGCCGGCTCACCGGGAGCTCAGCCGACCACCAGACGGACGAAGCTTGTTTTCAGGCAGGACTGCTTTCTTTGCCTTTTACTCTCACTGGGAAATGGCATTAACAGCTGCGGTAGGCATGATGCTAGTGCTGGATCACACCCATGTCATTAGAGTAAATGATGTGCAGCTACAACAACCACCTCCACACCACCTGAGATGCTGTACATTTTACCGAAGGTCACTGTGTTCTGGTCCTTCTGGTAGACAGTGTGTGTAGTTGTATAAAAATATACAATATATTAATCAAATAAATAAATTTAGTCTACATATCGGTAACATTTGAATTTTTTTCATCCTAATCTGATCTGCAAATAAGAAAATCTCTGATGCCTGATGTTCCAGCATCTGGTTTGTATCTGTTGCTATGGGTAACGACACCACCCATAACTGTCTAACAGATCCAGTGCGTGAATTGGCACTTTAGATTAAAAAATCTATAATGGTTCACTCTCTTATCCGACTTGCAGGATGAGCAGGAGAGACTTTCAAAAGAACACAACGAGGGTTGAACAGAGGCCACCTCAACCCAGTTCAGGAAGAGGACTAATCCAGATTGTGTCCAGATAAAGATGGATCAATCATAGATGCAGTTTCTCTGCTTCCAGCTGGATCACCAAACGTGGTTTCCTATAATGTCCTTGATTACAGAGCACAGCAGGTATTAAATGGACAGGACTGATGCATACTTACACAAACACTTATTCACTACTTGGTCAAAACTACTAGGTTAGGTTTAGGTGTCAAATCTGCTTGGTGAAGTGTCAAAACTGCTTAGTTAGGGTTAGGCACCAAAACTACAAGGCTAAGTTTGAGTGTCAAAACCACTCGGTTAGGTTTAGGTGCCAATCGACTTGGTTAGGTTTGGGCACAAAACTGCTTGGTTTAGTTTAGGCACAAAACTGCTTGGTTAGGTTTAGGCTACAACAACTACTTGGTTATGTTTAGGTACAAAAACTGCTTGGTTAAGTTTAGCCACCAAAACTACTTGAATACATTTATTTACCAAAACTGCCTGGTTATGTTTAGGAAACAACAACTAGTTGGTTAGGTTTAGGTACAAAACTACTTGGTTTTAGTTTGAGGCAACAAAACTAGTCAGCTGGGTTTAGAAGCCAAAACTATGTGGTTACGTTTAGGTACAAAAACTACTTGGATAAGTTGAGGCAACAAGGTTCAGAAAACAATAATGGTTTGGCTAAAAAATTAGTACTGTATTTTCCAGAGTATAAGGCGCACTTAAAATGCTTAAATTTTCTCAAAAGTCAACAGTGAGCCTTATACATGAATTCTGGTTGTGCTTACTGACCTCCTCAAACCGCGCTCAAAAATTTGTCAAAAAGTTTTATTATGAGTTGGTAGCTTCGAAGCTGCACCGCTGGATGGATTGTCGGAGCATTACGGTAACAGTAGTCAGGTGCCTGGCGGAGTAATACTACTGACAGTAGTCAGGCGCCTGGCGGAGTAATACTACTGACAGTAGTCAGGCGCCTGGTGGAGTAATACTACTGACAGTAGTCAGGTGCCTGGCGGAGTAATACTACTGACAGTAGTCAGGTGCCTGGTCGGAGTAATACTACTGACAGTAGTCAGGTGCCTGGCGGAGTTCTGGTGTCGGCCCGGGGGGTATTCTGAAGTAGTCGGTGCCTGGCGGAGTAATACTACTGACAGTAGTCAGGCGCCTGGTGGAGTAATACTACTGACAGTAGTCAGGTGCCTGGCGGAGTAATACTACTGTTACTGTGCTTCGACAGATCGGCACCGTAACATTATCGTGTGTATAAGGAGCCAAAATGGCAGCTGTGAAGAGACATGCTGACGAAGCAGATTTCCAGCTTCAGGCTATCAGTCAGCAGCAGAACATGGGAATAGAGCAGCGGAGAGAGAATTTAATATTAATGAATCAATGGTACGAAGTGGAGGAAGAAGAAGATGAGCTGCACCACGTAAAGAAGACCAACCAGAGTTTCTGAGGAAACAAAGAACAGTGGGTTATTCAGCAGAGAGCAGCAGGTAGAAGCATCTCTACAGTTTCTATTCCACTCAAGGCAGCAGCAGTAGAGCTGGACATGAACATCAGACACTTTCCAGGAGGAGAAACCAAGAGACCCAACGGCTTTTTCCACAAGGGTCATCATCACTGAACAGCTAAGTAACAGCAACCAGACCGACTCGATAACGACCAGACCGACTCGATAACGACCAGACGGATTCGATAACGACCAGACCGACTCGATAACGACCAGACCGACTCGATAACGACCAGACGGATTCGGGCTGCTCGATGCCGAAGTCGGCCGACTGTTTAACTGACACTGATGATGAAGGATTTGATGGATCTGTGGACGAGGAATGAACTGAAAAAAACTGAGTCCGTGTATTGTTTTGTATTTCGTGTTCCATCTGAAAAATGTTGAGAGTTATTGAAGTTATTGAGTTGTTAAATGAATAGAATCAAGTTTGACGTATCTGACCGTTTTGTTTTGCTTATAATCTGGTGAGTTTTATAATCCGGTGAGTTTTATAATCCGGTGAGTTTTATAATCCGGTGAGTTTTATAATCCGGTGAGCCTTATAATCTGGTGAGTTTTATAATCTGGTGAGTTTTATAATCTGGTGAGTTTTATAATCCGGTGAGTTTTATAATCCAGTGAGTTTTATAATCTGGTGAGTTTTATAATCCGTTTTTTTGGTTTTTTCGGTTTTTCCGTTTTTGGGTTTTTATCGTGTTTTTATCCGTAGTTTTATCTGTGAGTTTTATAATCTGGTAGTTTTATAATCCGGTGCGTTTTATAATCTGGGGTTTTAAAATCCAGTCAGTTTTATAATCGATATTGATATTTATTGATAGTCCGTGACTTTTATAATCTGGTGCGCTTTATAATCCGGTGAGTTTTATAATCTGGTTTTTATAATCTTGGTGAGTTATAATCCGGTGAGTATAATCCAGTGAGTTTTATGGTCCGTAGTTTTAAAATCAGTGAGTTTTATAATTGTGAGTTTTATAATGCCTAGTTTTATAATGGTTTTTATATCTGAAACAGACAGCGATATTAATTTTATTTATTATTCGCCTTATAATTTTGTTCGCCTTATGGTCCGTAAAATATGGTTAGTTAATGCCAGAAGTTATCTCAGGAAACAGTAGTGTGCCAAAAAAACCCTATTATTATTTGAGAGCTTTTTCATGGCATGGCCTCAGTGGTGACTGGAGTTCGCTCAGTTGCAATGGAGATGGCTCAGATGTCATCATGTGTCCTACGTCACATGATAACTCCAAACTCCATCCACTGATGAAGACTGTGAGGGCTGAAAGCTGCAGAATAATCTCACATGATGTTCTGCAATCTGGTATTTAAAACAGAATAATAGCTTGAGAATGAAGTGCAGCTAGATGCTGTACATTGAAATAAAGGTGAACCCGTATATGTTTCAGTAAACCCACAATCAGACAAAGTAAAGAAAGAAACAATCAGTTAAAAGATAAATAGTTTATGTGAATCTCTCACACAGCATTTACCTTTACTCTATACACATTGTTTTGAACGTGATATACAGTATGCCATCTTTTTTTTTTTTTTTTTTTAACAATTTGACATAATGGTTGTTTTTTTCAGCATGCACTTTAAAATGCCAACAAAAGGCTCCACAAATACAGACTTCAAACTAGAATTTTCCTCACAGTAAAACATACAAAACATGAACTCGGATCAAAAAGCCTGACAGTTTGAGGACACGATGGAGAAGCACAGCATCAGACTACCATGACTTTCACAGGTAAGAGCAATGTACTCAACAGTAAGACACAAAAATACATATTCTGGATTCAAAAAATAAACACCTTTTTTTTCAAGTCACAACGTCATCCTAAAAATACACAAAAAACAGTATCCCTTTGTCAATTCAAAGAGTAAAGCAGCGTGTTTACTACACGAGGAGGATTGTGGGTAAAGGGTGACAGATGAGTTTCGCCACCTGCCAGTCCTTTCTTTCAGCTTTCAGAGTGAATCTGCACTCCATTTTCCTTTTGCCTTCTTGTTTTAACTGGAATCACAGTGTGGATCGGCGCTTTTGTTTTTCGGTGCTTATTGCAAATCCGATCTGATTGTTTGGGTACATGGCGTTGCTACTGTGCAGATGTAGCCGTTGTAGAAGCCCCGCTCTAGAACTTGGTTAACTTCTGCTACACTTTTGCTCCACACCCACAAAGTTTGGAAGAATCAAGTTACTTTGTTTAGACACCAGGAGTTATGAGGAATAATTTGGTGAGAATAATTTGGTTTGTTTCTGCAGCACAAACGCAGGGTGGATGCATGTTAAATGCACGGCAGGGCGAGGGGTGGAGGGACTTCTACAGCGGCGACTGCATCACAGGGAAACTCTGTCTCAGTTGTGTTTGTGCTAAAACTAACTGGAAGAGTGACAGCATCGCTGTCCAATCGCTGGTCTCCGCTGACCTGGCCTTTCAAACTGCAGATCTAACCCTGGTGTTTTAGGATACACACACATTAACACACGGCAGAGCAATTCACCGACTGAAAATCACCAAGGGAAACAAAAGCAGAGATGGCCGTAATGTCACATTTATTCAACTTAGCACGTTTGTCTCTCTATACTGTAAATACTGTATGTAGAATTTCATATATGAATACACTCCATTTTTAGAACACAAAGTGCCTCAACTGATACATCTTAATACACTTATTGCGAGGAGGGATACCACGGCAAGGAAAGTGATCGAGTGTATGACGCAACCAACCATCGTGTTACCTGACTCACCGTCAAAAGACAGATGTGTGGACAGAGCCGCCTGGCCCAGATGTGCTGTGTTGTTGTCTTATATACAGGAATAATATCTCTACAGTAGATAGTCTCTTAATTAATTAAAGACGTGTCCAGTTTGCTTTGCTCCCTTTTTTTCTCCACAGTTCCAAAACAGGAAAACAAAAAGAGAAATCAGGAAAAAGGAAAATGCTCATCAAAGTCCTCCCAGGATTCCTTGTGAGATTCCTTCCTGCTCACTGAGCCGTTGGCAGGCGGCGGTCAGTCAAGAGTTTCTGCGCCTCCTCGTCCATTTTGTCTCATAGGAGTGGCTCCACATGGGGTCCTCCCACTGCCATAGGTCCTCATACTGATGATGACTTATCCCGCCGTCATTCAAAAAGGAAATGAATCGTCTAAATAAAATATAAACACATCTCTAAATATCAGAAATGCATAATCTTGTCTTTGTTGAGCATCATTTCAAAGAACTGGCTGTGCACAGTGATTGTGATTGACTGTTATCAGGCCAACAAACAGGCGTTATCAGTCGCTATAAGCACCATAGATGTGGGTCATTATGGGCCTGCTACACCTACTACACTGTAAAAGTGAAAGTGAAACTTAAAAGTAACACATTCTGTTGTAAAACTGAATCAAATGTCACATTTTGAACTCAAACAAAAACAGTTTACGTACAGGTTATGTTTAGGCAACAACACTACAACTTCTTTAGGTTTAGGCAACAAAACTACAACTTCTTTAGGTTTAGGAAAAAAACAAACAGAGAAGTTAAGGCAACAAAACTACAACTTCTTTTGGTTTAGAAAAATACAGGTTTAGACAGGTTTGGACAACAAACGACAACTTCTTTAGGTTTAGGCAAAAAATCAGTTAGGCAACAAAATGACGTCTTTGACATCTTTAGGTTTAGGCAATAAAACTACAATTTCTTTAGGGTTAGGCAACAAAACTACAACTTATTTAGGTTTAGGCAACAAAACTACATATTCTTTATGTTTAGGCATCAAAATTACAACTTTTTTAGGTTTAGGAAAAAACAGGTTTAGACAATAAAACAACAACTTCTTCAGGTATAGGCAAAAAAAACAGTTAGGTTCAGGCAACAAAACTTCAACTTCTTAGGTGTAGGCAACAAAATGACATCTGACTTATTTAGGTTTAGACAACAAAACTACAACTTCTTTGGGTTTAGATAAGAAAAATACAACTTCTTTAGGTTTAGGCAACAAAACTACAATCTCTTTACTTTTAGGCAACAAAACTGCAACTTCTCAGGCAAAGAAACACTTGGTAAAGTTTAGAGGAAAACACTGAATTTTGGGTTAAAATAACTACGAACACTAGACAATTACACATTGTTGGTTTCACACGGGATACAAACTGCATTATCCTGGTGAAAACCCTGTTTTGTGTCATTACACCAGATGCTAGAGGTCACTGTCATGTTCTTTTATACCTTCTTTCAGTGATCTACCATGTGAATAGATGGTAAAACCTACCAGTGGGTGTGGTAGGCACCTATTGACCCACATCTATGGGGCTTTTAGGGACTGATAACGGCTATTTAATAGTCCAACAGCAGTCTAATCAGCTGCACAGACTGGCTATGTTCAATATATGTACCAAAAATGAGAACATAAAACAAATGCCACTCTTTCAGTTTCAGTCTAGTCTTATAAAAGCTGTTGTATATTGCAGTGGGGGGTGATTCAATAATTTGGTGCTCAGACAAAGACAAATGTTTGCAAGGGATCTTCTTTTTAACTGTTTGACTTTTTGCCGAGCTATGTGTAAGATGCATCTAGCTGCGAGCCAGTTGCTAAGCAACCATCTGCTACTGGTATAGACATACTGTAGGGATGGGTGAGGTGCATCACTGCATGGTTATGTCTGCTGTCCCACACCTGTTGGTGCACAGAAGCAATTTATGAAATATAGCGAAGGAATAAATGGCAAAGTGAAGGCTGCTTCGGTTTAATGTGAGATATGTGAGCTGTTCTGAGGGAATTCAGGTCAGTCCGTCTGGTTTGGGGATTTTAGAGCAGTTAATAGCTCTTGGTGATGGCTGATAGAAAGTGAAACTGTGCAGCAGTTTTTTTTTTTTTTTTTTGCAACAAACAAAATCTGCTCTTGGATGCAAATTTCCAAACAAATCTGGTGGCACATGACGCAAAATGCAGTTCACACCAGTTATATTTATATCTCATATTATGTGGTAATCATCCACTGATTAAAATGCTACAAGCAGCATCTTTAATAGTGCCATCAAGAGTGCATGTTACTCTGCAGCCACATCCATGCATCTCTTTTTAGGATTACTGATTTACCCCTGTTTTTAGTACACACACACACACACACACACACACACACACATCTTAATTCATGACCAACAGAGTGAGAGGTTCCCACCTCGCTGCAATCTAACTCTCACACCTGCTGAGACGGTTACCTTTCCGCCATGGCGGCGTCTTCCCCTCAAGCCATTAAGACAGAACGCTGCTCTCTGCTTGCGTGAAACCAGTAAAGACAACCTCTTTGCAGTTATCTGTGAGCAAACAACCAGAGACACAAACAGCTTTGGTGGCAAAGAAAACGTAACTCAAAGGAGGAGGGGAGAAAGTTCGTCAGAAATAGCAGCAGACAAGCAAAAATCACATGCAGAGAGAAACCAGCACCCAGCTGGCATTCTGGGCTTTCAGCGTCCTGGGTGGATTGTTGGTGAAGCCAATGGCAAAATGAGACAGTTCAGTGGACCCCCCTTTAAACCCCAACATAATGACATAAATTAAATTAATTTAAATTAAATTTAATACTATAAATACTCCTTCAAGTATACACAACATATATCTATATATAAACATATATATTTCCATAAGCTTTGCTCACGTTCCTTCTCCCTTTGCCACAGCGCTTGCAGACGATGGTTACAGGATGATCCATGCAAAAACATGAGCAGGCCCAGCGACAGACTGTACGTTTGCTTGTGTGAGTCGTCCTGAACACAAATCTTCACGTCTCCATCCCAAAAATAAAGTAGCAAAACAAAGTCACAGTTGTACGATGTTTAAATGAAGTGACATCTCTCATTCTTGTTATGGAAGCACGTCTTCAAGGTATCTAAATATAGCAACATCTAATATCCCTGATTAATCATGTGTCCTTTATTAAATGTTATGGCTGCTACTTCTGGAGCCACCAGTCTTTTATTGCAAGTCTCAAAGTGTACAACAAGCTGGACCTAAAGGGAACTGACCAGGATGCTAGCTAAGCACATCTATCTTCAAGGAAAAGCTCAGGTTGCCCGAGCCACAAATTCACTAGTCACAATAACTAGAGCAGAGTTTAGATATAATACCAAAGGGAGGTGGGTTGTTGGGGGTACGGTGCAAGGTGGTTTAGGCCAAATTGGACGTCTCACAGGATGGAGGGGATGGGGGAACGAGAGCGGCGCAGTGGGCAGGGCGATCCGTAGGGCGAGGTCACAGGAGACAACCTCAGGGCGTTACCAGCCATGCCCGCTATGTTGTTTAAGCTCCGGGATTTCTCATAGCCTTCAGATGAGGGGGCGACAGAGAGGTGGTGGTGGAGGTGGTGGAGGTGGTGGTTGTGCAGGAACAGGACATGAACACACACAGGCAGGCAGGCAGGCAGGCAGGCAGGCAGGCAACGATCCGAGTCCAAGTCAGCCGAGTGAACCGAGACAAGACAGGAGACAGGAGTGAGACAGAGCAACAGCAGCATACTGTATGGTGAGAGCATGCACAGCATTTCCTGACAGTCACTGTGAGGCAGATCGGAGTCCACGGTCGGGAGAAGCAACCTCATTGGCTGAGTTCATCCTCAGTGGGTGGAGCCAAAGAACCACAGGTTTCCATCCACACTGGAAACCTTATCTGACCACAAAATATGCACTGCACCATCCCACTGGTATTTAGAAATAAGTTAGCAGTAATCTCAGACACGTTAGAGGAAAAGGGTATCGTGTAAAGATAGCACAGCCAGAGTAAGCTATTCTACTCATCGCTGTCAAAGTAGGCGATTTGACGAGCAGCCGAGAAGGAAAACACGTCTAGTCTGAGTCCAGCTATGACTCACTCATCATTCAGCAAAAATGCCAGCAAACCAGAAGCAAAATGGCTGCAAAGCAAACATCTTTAGCTGTTACATTTAAATTTAATTAAAAGTCCAGTGTGTAGGATTTTTTTCCTATTGGATCTATTGGTAGAAATGGTATTAAACATAGTATTCATAACTGTGTTTTTATTTGTGTGTAATCACCTGAAACTAAGCATCGTGGTTTCATTAGTTTAGAATGAACCCTTCATATCTTCAGAGATCGGATCCTCTTCACGAAGTCTGCTCATGCTAGTCCACCATGTTTCTACAGTAGCCCAGAACGGACCAGCCAAACACTGGCTCTAGAGAGCCTCATTTTTACCAGTGCGGTCAATCGATTCAAATATTTAATGGGGATTAATCATGATTGTCCATAGTTAATTTTGATTAATCGCAAATTAATTGTACACATTTTATCTGTTCAAAATGTACCCTAAAGGGAGATTTATCTTGTCTATCTTTTGTCTCGTTTAATGCTCTCAACAACATGGGAGTGGGCAAATATGCTGCTTTATGAAAATTAATATACATATATATATATTTATTATTGTAAATCAATACCAACACTACTCAATACCAGATATCATCCAGAAACCCTCCCAGGTTCTGACTTTAGCATCAACAATCTTTCAGTGTGTCAGAGTGCTGACTTGACTAGGACTTGATCCAGACTGACTGGGACTATCAGAAAGTGGGAATGTCTGTAAAGGGGAGACTGGTGGGGACCCAGAGAACCCATTTACATCCACACATCTGGAGGTCAGAGGTCAACGGACCCTCTGAACATGAACAGGACAGATTGTCCTCACCAACATTTATCGTAACTTTGGAGCGTTATTTAGCTTCCTTCACAAACTGAGCCCACGACTGCATAAAAATTACAAGTTG
Organism: Pterois miles; assembly: GCA_947000775.1. Taxonomy (NCBI): domain Eukaryota; kingdom Metazoa; phylum Chordata; class Actinopteri; order Perciformes; family Scorpaenidae; genus Pterois; species Pterois miles. Next base: position 380,857 of record CAMQGK010000468.1, on the reverse strand, counting down.
CATTAATGCATCAAAGAAATTCGTGGATTTAAAACAAATTTACGTTATTGTTGTTATCACATTAACTTTGACAGCCCTCATAAGTATGTTTTCATTAGTGTATAATCACCTGAACTAAGAATCGTGTTTTCGTTAGCTTAGAGTGAGCCCTTTATATCTACATAGTGGGAGTCCGCCATGTTTCTACAGTAGCCTGGACTGGACAAATCAAACACCGGCTCGAGAGAGCAATTTGCATCCTCACCACTAGCTGCCACTATAATTGCACACACTGCTCTTTAATTTATAATTCAGTTAATTCAGCTTATCAAATATGGCACTATATACCATTTACATGCATCTGGCCCACTCATTTGCTCACTACAGCAGGTGATCCCAGTGGATCCATCCTTAACGTTACTGGTGCGTTTCCTGCTGTGACAGTGAAAAGGTGACTGCCGTCCTGCTGCAGCGACGATGCCCACAGATCTGGTGACATTTGATCAACGTCCATAAAGACGGCATGGCTACTGGCTTAATGCTGCGTTCATGCCACGTTGTCACAATAGGACACCCTGCATTACTAGCATTGTTGACACGCCAGATAAAGGGGAGTTAAGCTAATTAGCTATTCTTCTTGTGTTACAAAGCTCATAAACAAGTGGAACACAGTCCAGCTACTTTCAGCTGAACAACAGAATTACAAGAGTATAGGAGTAGAGGGACGTTTCCCATGGTCATTTATCTGGTACAAAGAAACAGAACAGAAGAGACCTTCTGTAATCCCACGGTGGGGAAATTCAGTTGTTACAGCAGCAGTTACAAAATACACCCAAATGTACATAAAACTATACAAAAATATAAAGAAATATACAGGAATATGACATATGGTGACAGAGTGTGTTCGAAGCCTGGTGCAGCTCCAGAAAAGCACGGCTGGCTAGTTAGCTAGGTAGCTCTGTAGCATTAAAGCATGGCAGAATTAGCCAGCTAGCTAACTAGCCACTGTCACTCCCTACGGTGTGACCAGAGTGTACGGATGAAGCGTTAAATTGTTGAATTTTACTCATTTACTCTGGCTCTCTGTGCTTTGTAACATTACAACTCATCTGCTCATTTTAGTTGTTGCTGCTGTTACTGGGACTTTATACGGAGGTTAGCCCCGTTGAAATAGCATCGCTACACATAAAAATGGCTGCCGCTCTGACCATCGTGCTACGCTGATTTGAATGGGAATGTCCATTCTACTCCTACTCTATTTCTATGAATCTGACATTAGCTACACTGAAATATCTGTTATTTACTTCAGCAGAACTTCAAGGTAGCATACTAGCCTGTAGCTAGTACAGGTAAGCTAGTTCAACACAATGAATGTCATGATTATGAATGAATGAAATAATGAAATCACTTCCATTTCTACTTTGCCCTATTTCTCCACTGCCATTCAGCTAACAATGGTTCTCTGGCTCCACCCACTCACTCGACCAATCGGGTAGCTTCACCCTCCACAGTAACTCCGCCTTAGAGAAATGCCTGCGTGATTAAAACTCCATTAGTGAAATACCAGATATTGTCACTCTTGAACAAGTCGGGTTGAAGAAAAGCATCAGCCGTCGTTCATCACTAGTATTTTCTCTCACAAGAAATACTTCTATGAAGTAGAAGACTATGAATCTACTGATGTCTAATAAATGGTAATACATTCAAAATAAATTTAACAGCCATATACAGAATGTAAAGACTACTGGCATGCACTTAATGTACTAAATTTATCAGACTGTTCATGTGTGTGTAAATTCAGCCTGTGTATACTGATGATGAGGATAAAACATTTTTAATACATTAATTATAGATTCACACTCTACAACAGCTTAAACTTCTAAAAACTGCAGCATGTGACGCATGCTGGTGCAAAAATAAAAAGCAAGCCCAAGCAGGCAGATCATTAATGGAGCATGCCCATCAGCTGGCGCTAACACTGATGAGGAGCAGCTAATGGAAACGTGGCCTCATTACCATACTGCACCGTTTATGGCGGGGGGGTACGTTAAACCGAGGCTGTTTCAGAACCAGCCCAGCCGGCAGAACAAAGGGCGGCCTGGGTCAGTGCCAACAGGTAGCAGGAACTAGAAAGGACCCGGTGGTTTATGCATTAGTATCAGTGTGGCGTAGAGGTAAGATCGGGCCTAAAAAATCCAGCCCGACCCGACCCAGGCCCGCAGGTATTAAAGCCCGACCCGGCCCGAGCCCGATCAATTAACTTGATTTGCAGGCCCGAGCCTTTATATTTTATTAGTGAGGACTCAGGAGGAGGAGGAAAGGGAGGGGATGCGTCAGTCAGACCCGGACAGAGCTCTGCTCCGGGAAAAGGGACTGGTTGTGATTTGTGTGATCACATTTGTGACGATGCCTGAGCATCATGATAACAAATTAAAGCCTGTCTTTGTAACGAATTCTCCCAGTTAAACAAGACTGTAAGATACATATTCAACAAACATTTATATCTTACCATACAGCACCTTCTCTGTTTTATCCAAATTATTTATTTTATAACACGTATTCCTTAGTTTAATATCCATACATCGTTTTAGTCTCTTCATCTTCAACCTCTTATCCGGGGTCGGGTCGCGGGGGCAACAGCTCCAGCAGGGGACCCCAAACTTCCCCTTCCCGGGCCACATTAACCAGCTCTGACTGGGGGATCCCGAGGCGTTCCCAGGCCAGTGTGGAGATATAATCTCTCCATCTAGTCCTGGGTCTTTCCCAGGGTCTCCTCCCAGCTGGTCGTGCCTGGAACACCTCCCTAGGGAGGCTCCCAGGATCGTTTTAGTATACATAATATATAAATATATATTTATTAAAAAAAGTTAGTGAGAGAGAAGCCCCGCCTGGCCCGGCCCGAACGTAGTAATTGACATTGGGCTCGGGCTCGGGCTAAAGATCTTACCTCTAGTGTGGCGCCAAAGAGGGTAGCTCTGTAGCAGCGGCAGAGACAGAGGCACAGCTGTTAGGCCGCCGACGCCGCAAAAACAAGACAGGCAAGGCGTCCGGCTGCAAGAGGGACCACCGTGACGTGGTCCCTGGAGGATCTGGACCACATGGATGGTAGTTTAATCTGCCTCAGTATTTTGGAGAATAACAAACTTAAATGATGTATAACCTCATTAGATTTCTTACAAAATAGGAGGTGAAATTCAATTGAACGGTATGATAGCTTGTTAGCCTGCTGTAGAGTGGGAACAGTAGCACTATAGGCTGTAGAGCAATAACACTGAGAGCAGGACGTTCATGGAGAGGCAATTCATTTCTGATAGAAGGCAATTATCCAAGGCTTACCGCTTCCACATTACAGTGCAGATTAGCACAACAGTAATGCCTCTAGATGCTTGAGATAAAAGGGAGGAATTAATCAAACTAGCATGCTTTAGGCCTTGCATGGTGAGTATTTCACAGAAACACTGAGCTGCTCACTCTATACATTTTAGTTCATGACCTTTCCTGCCTTTGACATCGTATGGAGCAGTGACTTCATGGTGACCTTTACCTCGGGTCAAAGTGTTTGGAAGGTCAGAGTCGGACCTTTCCACGATGCATCACTACATGACTGACGGGCAAATGATCCGGACAAATCTGACATTGTCTGCCGATATTTGTCATTGGGAACAAGGTTTCAGTATTCACCTTGGGGGCGGCAGTAGTTCAGTCCGTAAGGACTTGGGTTAAGAACCGGAGGACGCCGGTTCAAGTCCCCCATGGACCAAGACCAACTGGTTGCTGGAGAGATGCCAGTTTACCTCTTGGGCACTGCCGAGGTGCCCCTGAGCAAGGCACCGAACCCCCAACTGCTCTGGGCGCTTGTCAGGAGCAGCCCCATCACTCTGACATCTCTCCATTGACATGTATATGTACTGTGTGAACAACAGAGTGTAAAACTGAATTTCCCCACTGTAGGACTAATAAAGGAATATCTTTCTTTCTTTCTATTTTAGGGCGCAGTGTGTTGTCACTTCTGTAAGTGCCATTATTGTGCTTAGCGTTGCCTGTTACCAATGTTCACATCTGTGGTTATCATCCTTTACGTGCTATAAAGTAGTTTATAAGTTGAAAACTGCTGTTATTAAGTTTTAATTTTTTTTCAGGCAAGAAAATAAACATTTAGATTTCCAATATGTGTCCAGTTTAATCAAATAAATGTTATAATTTGTGCCGATTTTCCAGAGCTGAGAGAGACCAGCAACAACACAGGCGACCACTGAGTACCAAACCAATAAGAAGAAATTTAAATTAAATAGAGAACTACCAATTTGGTGACAGCTAGCTAGCTAGTTAGTTTATAGCTGGCAGTTTGGTGTTAGATAACTCTGAGCCTTCAAATGGGGTCACGTATTCCTACTCGTCTAAGAGTCCATTTGAAGGCCCCTCTCGCAGTATTCAAGACCTCGTAAATGGAAAGTTCACGAGCTGCGATGTTGTCAGAAATGGCGGAGACCATGAAAGTTCGTTTTTCAATGCAAAAGAAGTGAATGTATTGTAATTGTAGTCGGACAGTATCTTGTAATTCTTCATAATTCTTTAACATGTCTGAGGAAAATATTGATATTCCCAGTGGCCTCATGTTTTTCCTGTTATTGTGCCTTTGCATTCACTGCATTACGTTATCCACTTGCTAACTTAAACTGTTTTCGACGGCGATGGTAAAGTTAATATTGCCGTTGATTAGCGGCGGCGTTCTCAATATTTAACCACTTGAACGCCACATATATGTGTACATGACTTCCCATGTTGTAAACACAAGCTCACAAGTTTCATTTGAAGGCACCGACTATCTAGTTAGCTAGCGCTAGTAACTGGATTTAAAACAATCTGGTGCTAGATGACAAACTAACTAGCATCCAACTTTAGCTATGTAGTGCAAGCTAGCTGCTAGCTAGCTAGAGAGTGTTTGGGATTGAGCATCGCTGTGACCTGCGGTAACAAGTCTCAAATTTCAACTCTCTAGTGCAGACCTTTGTCTAGAGGCAAGAATCAGGTCATCCTTGTGGTGCGACCAGAGCCACAGTCAACTCTTTGATTTGATTGACATTGATGGAAAATGTATTACTTTAACAAAATACACTGGGCAATTTCTTTGGGAGCTGCAGATGGGCAATGAACCGGGCAACAGCCAAATAAGTGAGACAAGGGGTCATAAATGTATTCAAGTGTTTCCAGGCAACAAGAAAACATAAATAAATTGTGAAGAAAGCAACATTTCTGAGTCAGCTGCATGGACACGGTTGCCCTCAGAATACAGGGTACCGGTTACGTTACCTGAGCGGACTAGGCCTGAGAGGACGAGGCCTGAACGGACTAGGCCTGAGAGGGCTAGGCCTGAGAGGGCTAGGCCTGAGAGGACGAGGCCTGAGAGGACGAGGCCTGAGCGGACTAGGCCTGAACGGACTAGGCCTGAGAGGACGAGGCCTGAGCGGACTAGGCCTGAACGGACTAGGCCTGAGAGGGCTAGGCCTGAGCGGACTAGGCCTGAGAGGACTAGGCCTGAGAGGACAAGGCCTGAGCGGACTAGGCCTGAGCGGACTAGGCCTGAGAGGACTAGGCCTGAACGGACTAGGCCTGAGAGGACTAGGCCTGAGCGGACTAGGCCTGAGAGGACGAGGCCTGAGAGGACGAGGCCTGAGCGGACGAGGTCTGAGAGGACGAGGCCTGAACGGACTAGGCCTGAGCGGACTAGGCCTGAGAGGACGAGGCCTGAGCGGACGAGGCCTGAGCGGACGAGGCCTGAGAGGACGAGGCCTGAGAGGACGAGGCCTGAGACGGACGAGGCCTGAGCGGACGAGGCCTGAGAGGACGAGGCCTGAACGGGCCTGAGCGGACTAGGCCTGAGAGGACGGACTGAGGGCGAGGTCTGAAAGGACGAGGCCTGAGAGGACTAGGCCTGAACGGACTAGGCCTGAACGGACTAGGCCTGAGAGGGCTAGGCCTGAGCGGACTAGGCCTGAACGGACTAGGCCTGAGAGGACTAGGCCTGAGAGGACAAGGCCTGAGAGGACTAGGCCTGAGCGGACGAGGCCTGAGAGGACGAGGCCTGAGAGGACTAGGCCTGAGAGGACAAGGCCTGAGAGGACTAGGCCTGAGAGGACTAGGCCTGAGAGGACTAGGCCTGAGCGGACTAGGCCTGAGCGGACTAGGCCTGAGAGGACTAGGCCTGAGCGGACTAGGCCTGAGAGGACAAGGCCTGAGAGGACTAGGCCTGAGAGGACAAGGCCTGAGAGGACAAGGCCTGAGAGGACTAGGCCTGAGAGGACAAGGCCTGAGCGGACTAGGCCTGAGAGGATTAGGCCTGAGCGGACTAGGCCTGAGAGGACTAGGCCTGAGAGGACAAGGCCTGAGAGGACAAGGCCTGAGCGGACTAGGCCTGAGCGGACTAGGCCTGAACAGACAGCTTCCAGGCTTGGTGCTGTCCCAGTCACTGAGGACACCAATCAGCTGATAAGGATTTTGACTGATTGTGTGACAACATGTCGAGCTCTGACATCTGTGTTTTTATGGTAAAACATATCTGAAATATGAACTGCTCTGTTTATTCATAGAATAAAATGAAAACATGGTCAGGGGATATCCCTCGGAGATGAAACCTAACTCAGACCTGTAAGTGATGACTAATGAATGAAATATGACTCAGTATTGATGCACAATAGCCAGTACAGATTTCAGAATGATGATGAAAATATTCATCCATACTATAAAATATTGATTTAAGCAGTTGAATGCCACATGCAGTTACCTGTTTTTCGCATCCCTGCATCTGCAGGACAGGTGTAGTCACTAGCGGCGAGCAGGAAGCAGGTCCCCCCACTGCGGCGGTCATGGTCCCGGGTGCTGGACCTTCGCATGGGGATCCTCTCCTCTGGAGACATGGTCAGGTCGCTGCCTCCGCTGCAGTCTGCTGACAGGACTGAGGCAACACAGACTGTCAGCCTGGAGGTCTGAAATACTCTGGGTTATTTTTCACTGCTTTCTGGTAACTTTAACATCTAGTGTCCTCAGGTCATACGATTTATAACATTCCCACATGGTGTCGTCACGATACCGACATTTTAGCATCGATACCGGTACCAACATGTATGTCAATACTTTTCCAAATAAAAGGAGAACATATCACACATCAGTAAATATAATAAAATACCACAAAGAGGCTTTTCTAATACAGACTTTTAAAATAAATAACATAAATAAAGAATAAAATAGGATTCAATCACTAACATTGATCATCTGAAATCACTGCATCTCTCTGTTCTGACCAGCTGTAGTTTTTGGGAGAAACTGTTATCAGCAGTTAATAGAATGAAACTAGAAAAGCAGTCAGAGAGCTCAGACCTCCACCAAGCACCATAGTTTCCCCCCTGGCGGTTTCTTCTGGATCCGTCTCCTCAAGTATTAAAGCTGGATCAGATTCATTGACATACTTCAGATGCTGAATTGTCTCAGAAATCTCTACCTCTAATATTAAATGCACAGTAGGTCAAAATGTAGGAGTACCCCCATTTTTTATATAAATTGCTATAAAATCCTCCATCTGGATCAGATCTGGATCAGCCTTTGGGATTTGATAGAAGTCCACATTGTAAATCCCTGAGCTGGCGTTGCTGCTGGTAGCTCTGAATGAGGCTGCTTTTCATGCTCTATCACTTATTTTTACCTCCGCCAAGGAGGTGATGTTCAAGATAACTCAAAAACTTATGGACGGATTTTGATGAAATTTTCAGGGTGTGTCTAAAATGTAAAAAGGAAGAACTGATTTAATTTTGGGGGTGATCCGGAAGAGATCCTGGATTCTGGATCTGAAATTTTCGTTAACATTGGGGTCAAATGGGACCCAAAACATTGTTTCTCAATATCTCTGGTAATTGTTGCCCAAAGCTCATGAAATTTGACTCAGGGATTTACAATGTGGACTTCTATCAAATCCCAAAGGCTGATCCAGATCTGATCCAGATGGAGGATTTTATAGCAATTTATATAAAAAATGGGGGTACTCTTACATTTTGGCCTACTGAGCATTTAATATTAGAGGTAGAGATTTCTGAGACAATTCAGCATCTGAAGTATGTCAACGAATCTGATCCAGCTTTAATACTTGAGGAGACGGATCCAGAAGAAACCGCCAGGGGGGAAACTATGGTGCTTGGTGGAGGTCTGAGCTCTCTGACTGCTTTTCTAGTTAAAGCTTTAGTGGTGACATCAATTATTTCCTGATTTTCAGCAGCGATACTAAATAATTACATAATATGATAGTTATAAATTGTGTCAATCACAGTCTTCCATTCTTAGATACAGGTTGCTGGGGAACTAGAAGTCTGGCAACTTTCTGTGGTAAGCAACCTTTCATTTAGCACCTTTTAGGTGCTGAATGTTGCCCACTTTCCTGCAGTCAGAAAGACCATGCTCCATTTTGGGTGAAAACAAATACAATAAAAAAATAAAAACACCTACAGGTTTATGATTTTCTTTACTTTCCCAAAGAGCAAAGGCTTCAGGCCATCTGCAGAGAAGATGTTAACGGGTAACCGTGGGGCATTCAACACTTCATCACAGGTCAGACAAAATATACTTAAAGTACCAAAAGTAAAAGTACTCATTATGCAGAATGGCCCATTGCAGAATAATATATAGTACTTATTATATTAGAAATATTAATGCGTTCATGTGTTCATCAATTTATTGTTGCAGCTGCTAAAGGTGTTTTTTTTACTTTTTATATTGCTGGGTAGCTCAACCTGTAATAATACATCATCATTTATCAGTTTATTCATATTTTGTACTAATAATCAGAATCTTCAACAGGCGTAACTGAAGTTGTCAAATAAATATAGTACAGTAAAAAACTACAAGTGCATTCCCTTTGACATGATGTCACATCCTGTTTCTGTTTTTTTTTCTGTTGCTGCAGCCTTCAAACTTGTTGACGGGTATGCTAAGCTAGCTAGCTAACCACTGTCCTGAATGGAGCCACTGGCAAGCTGACATTAGCGACTGGCACGTTTTCCATCAAGCTACAAGCTAACGTTCGTTTCAGCTGAAGATTGCCTCGAGCAGCCCCCTGTGGGACAGTAGTTAGCTTGCTAACTTTAGGATAGCGCATACTCAAGAGGATTTCACAGTTACAGCTTTTTTCCTTCAGCTCTCTGTCGTCTCTTGTTCACTCCACACCTCCACCAGTTTCTCCATGTTTCTTCCTCCCCATTTGCTCCTCCCTCATATTGCTTGTTGACAATGATGGTGTCATTGAACTTATGACAATATTATACTTGGATCTTATCAGAATGTCAAGATGACAAAAAGACTGGACTGAGTTTTATGATTACCTTTCATTAAACGATCGAGATCACAGGAACGCGCCGCAACCCGAGAAAAACTCCTATGATTTTATTCCGACATTGGAAATTTGTCTGCATCAGTGACATTGCTTGAAAAGTCATTTGCTTTAAAGGTCGGCATAAATCCTCCCACATGTAAGTGAAATGTGCTTTCAGTTCACGTTAAATGGCAGTGAAGAGGAAAGTGACCTTGCAGACTGTGTATTTGAAATGACCTCTAAGGAAAACACACAGGCGACTAAACCAAATTGATTCTGTTTGTGCATTCAGTTGAGGCATGAATTATTCTATGCTTATTAAATATAAGGTTCTGAGACCTAATAAACAAATAGACTGTAAAAGGGCCCATAGGGGGCACATACCCTCAGGAACGTCTACTCCAGCATTCAAAGAAACCCCGTATACGGAGGTCGACACTAATTTCCATCAATATCAGATGTGTTAGAGTAAATTACTGATGCGGGCCTGGAGGGAAAAACAGCCACCTACAGTCTGAACAACACATGAACAATCGCTGCTGGAAGAAGGACTCTGCATTCTTATCAGCATGAGCTATTATACACACCGTCTCCTACTCTCGATACCTCGTGCATTGCCTTCCTTATCACTGTGGCAACCGGAGATGAGGGCCGTGAAGTTCAGTCCTCTGTGAGGGAGTTGGTAAGTAAGTCAGTCTCCAGGGGAAGACTATTTCTAGTCTCAAGGGGGATCTGTCAAATGGATACTGCTGCTACCTGGGATGAGGTCTGTTGTAGATCCTCTCTGCACCGTGCGGTGTAACCTCAGCTTCACAACTGAGGTGTGGTTGTGGTGCCGGCCCTGATCAGTTTGGTTCTCTAGGTAGGATTTTAGCTGGAGCCATTGCTGTCATACTGACCTTGATAATACTGACATAAAAAAATACTTAAATCTGAGCCGAATGCACCAGTCACAGTAACATTTTAAATGAAACTGTCTTGTTTGAACATACTAAAAGTCAAACTGTAGCCTACTGTTTTTATTACACTCTGCTTGTCTCACGTCTCATGATCTTGAAACTGGATTCATTCTCCTCCTCAGGTCTTGGTTTACTTGGCCTACTTTTGTCCCTCTGACAATGATGGTGGATCATCTGCCTGGCATTAAAATTACTGTCTATTGAAGGCCATTGTATGTAAGTCAGTTTTTAAGATAGTGGACACAGAGTGGTATCATATGAATCTTGAAGTTGCTGGGAAAGGGGCTAATATCGCTCCAAAGTTGAGCTGTCTTTACTGCGAAGTCTGCGGCACCTTTACGGCAAACAGCAGTGTTATGGCCGTACTGTTTGTGCTCCCTTTTAGTACAGTCCAGTACAGTATATGTGATGCATGTGTGCCTAGTGGCGGCGCTGTGTGGTTGCTCTTAATTTTCTTTAACTCATGGCCTTGGTCTGGCCATATGGTCTTACCTGAGCGGTGGCGTTCTAGCACCCTGCTCCCTTTGACGTGGCACAGGTCACCTTGAGTGCTGTTGCAAGTGGTGTTGAGATCAGCTTTGCAGTAGATGGGGGACCCTCCCTGCACTGCCTGAGGGATGTGTTTCTTCCTCTTTTTGGGCAGCTTCTGCTTGGCCATGGCCAGGGAGTAGTACATCCCAAAATTATTGACAATAACGGGCACGGGCATGGCTATCGTCAGCACACCTGCCAAGGCACACAAAGCGCCTACGACCATGCCGGACCATGTCTCTGGATACATGTCGCCATAGCCCAGTGTTGTCATGGTCACTACAGCCCACCAGAAGCCGATGGGGATGTTCTTGAATTTGGTGTGGATGCTACCAGTGGGGTCGTTGGGCTTAGCGCCGATTCGCTCGGCGTAGTAGATCATGGTGGCAAAAATTAACACTCCCAATGCCAGGAAGATGATGAGCAGCAGGAACTCGTTAGTGCTGGCCCGTAATGTGTGGCCCAGCACCCTTAGCCCCACGAAATGACGCGTTAGCTTGAAGATACGCAGGATGCGAACAAAGCGCACCACCCTGAGGAAACCCAGCACATCCTTGGCAGCCTTTGAGGAAAGGCCACTCAGCCCTACCTCCAAGTAGAAAGGCAGGATAGCCACAAAGTCAATGATGTTGAGAACGCTCTTAATAAACTCCAGTTTGACCGGGCAGAAGGTCACACGCACCAGGAACTCGATGGTGAACCAGAAGACGCAAACGCCCTCCACGTAGGTGAGCGCAGGGTCAGTTTCGATTTCGTACTGCGGGCCTGAGTCCGGCACACTGCTGTTCCGCATCAGCTCAGTCTTGTTGATGATGGTGTTGAAAGCCTCATGTGTCTCCAAGCAGAAGGTGGTGATGGAGACCAGGATGAAGAACAAAGATGCAAAGGCTATAAACTACAGGGGGGACAAGAGAAAAAGAGGAAAACACATTACTATCAATCATCCCTTGATGCTCTATACTCTGGCTGATACATACACCAAGACAAATCAGTTCATTTACTCTTGAGAAAGAGATTAAACTCAGACAAGTTTAATTAACTTGCATCAATTTGAATGGACTCCAGAGAGAGGAGCAATCTATTAGCAAGAGCAACAAATAAACACACACTTCCTCCTGGCTCCGGGTGGGAATGTAACACGGGAACGACGATGTAGTCAGATTTAATTTACTGCTGCTGGTATGTTGGGCGGTTGGCAGTAAGGCAAGTAAGAAAGTGGTTAAACCAATCAAGCAAACATAAGACTTCAGAATCAGTGGGAATTGGGAAAAATGTCTTATTTTTGTCTCCTTTAGCACATTAAGTCATGCCACATCTCCATGTAGCTGCATTGTATGTAATGTTGGGGTGTTGTGCTATTTACTCATGTGTATTAACGTCACAGCGATAACAGTGAAAGGACTGGATGCCCTGCAGATCTGTGGATCCCAGGGTTGTCTACTTTGACTCCTCATCACAGGTTGCATATGTGTACTAGCTATGATCAGAACTAAATAATGCTTTTTTCCTTATTTCTATTCAGGAGTCAAATTAAACTAAAAGTAGAGGAAAAAAAAATAATAAAAGACAAACTACATTTACTGCCTCATGGTTGCATGCTTCCACCAACCAGTCAGGTTTCAGTTTAAATCCATATCTGTCCAAAATGTCATCATTCATTTTATCCAATTAGATATTTGGGTGAATTTGTTATAATTAGCATACAAATCATTGAGTTATGACCAAAACATGTTTTGTGAAGTCACAGTGCCCTTTGACCACCAAATTTGAACTCAGTTCATTATTGAGTCCAAGTAAAATGAATATTTTCTTCTCAGTCATTCCTGAGGTATTACGTTTACGATGGTCTGGGTGGACATAATAATAATAATTATTATTCCCAGGCTGGGAACTAACTTTTCTATGTGATCATTTAAAAAGCAACTAAAAATGCAAATTATCAAATGTCTTACTGATCTGACCCAGTCTCTTCATTACTGCTCCTAAACAGCAGCCTTCACTGTGCTATCGCCCTGAATGTAACATGGCTGCCACTGGCAACTACTGTTTTAGACCAGCGAAGAAGAACTGACAACGACAGTCAGAGCAGGGAAAATCAGCCATCTGGCACTATTTCAAATCCAAGAAGTAAAACAACCATATGTACAATATGTGAGACTTCCTTTGTTGGGAGTGGCACTAGTTTTGCCAATTTCAACACCAGCAATCATCAAAAAAAACCCCAAAAAAACCATTTGGGGATGCATCAAGTGAAAGAGCAGGATGATTCCTGAAATGGTTGTAGGGTTGTCATGTGTTACGGCTAAAAGATGTGCAGGCCTGTGCTGCTGACTTTTGGAGCGCTGATGTGTGACATGTATGTTATGGGACTGCAAGTTCAAGTATCTGAACTGGTATCAGGAAAGAAATAATGGCATCAAAACATCTCTAATCTTATTAAAAAAAATAAAATATATATCCTCCTGACTACCAGCAGTTCAAATTTGTCCTCTGTGGAGGACATTTGTAATCCTGAATATTTCTCACCAAGTGCATACTACTGCATTAAATCCTGTTGTTCTCTACAGAGGACACCTGGGGCTTTTCAATGATACCAAATGTAAGGGGGTGGGTCTTTGTTACCTTTAACTTTTTCATCCTGCAAAATGGCCGCCGTCAGTGCAAGCACATTTTATGGGAAAAGGAAAAGTAAGTGCAAGGTATTCCTTTGTGTTTCCAAGAAGGGGAATTGCTTTTTGAAGTATCACACCAAATAAGCACAAGTCAACACAAAACAAAAGTGATGATGGACAGTTATGTGAGTGTTAAACCCTGGCATTTTGTTTGGGACTAACTGTTTGCCATCAAGGTTCAGTTTCACTCATTGCGTTCAGATGTCCACCGTGGACACATGATAGTGTCAAAGCACAACACAGAAAAAACACAAAAGTTATGGACAAATATGTGGAATGTTAAACTCCTCCTTATGTTAACTTTGATAATTTCTCCAGGACAGACTAGTTGCCGTCAAGGTTCCAATTCATATGTATGGTGTTCTGATGTCCACTACAGAGGACACATGATATCTTAAAAATAAAAACTTTTTTTTTTCAAAAAAATGCTTTCAGTGTTCTAATTACCCTACAAAGAGATGGGGATAAAAAAATAATGATAATGTGACAACTTTTTTTTCCCCTGGTAGTCAGGATATATATATATAAATATATATATATATATATATATATATATATATATATATATATATATATTCTTAAGTTGTTGAAATGCTGATATCAGGTTGATGCACTGCGGCTGAATCTGTTTTAAATGATGAGTCACATTTTTACTCCTGCAGCGTTTATCGAACCACCTGTCAGATGCAGAGCTCCCATCCAGCGTCGCCGTCCTGGAAGCAGCAAACCTCCACAGCTTTCTCTGAGCTAGACGGAGCAGATTTCCACACATGCAGCCTGCTATGCTTCTTCTCCACAGTCCTCCCACAATCCACCGCTCTCTGCCCACTGAGCCCTGAAGAAGTCGTTTCACACCTTCCGTGTTTTTGGATTGCTTGACTCACTTGCTCTTGAAATACCGTTGCCACTATTTGGGTCACTGCTGCTGTTAGCATGCTCTCCTCATACAGTAATACGTTCGTCTTCATCGTCTGAAAAGGGTTTGTTCATCCTACTCATTCACTGCCACCCTGCATGTTACTCAGCATCCTTCAGCAGTAACTCAGCACCATCCACCCTCTACATTCAATGAAGTACACAGTTTATGATAAAGATGAATTTGTTTTCAGACTCTTTGCATCACTATAAGCAATATTCCTATTTGCCTTACTTTGCATGTCTTTTATAAACACATATGGTTGTTTCAAACTGATCCATTCTAAAAGAAAATGACATTATCCACCTCCCAGTGATATTTAACAACTTGACTACGTCGACGAGCTCCTGAGTTTTTGTTGGTTTTGTCCCTCATTGTGAGGACAGCTTTATTCAGTGTTCACTTATTCTTAACTCCACCCTTTCGTGTCATTTCTGCTTTGAAAGACGAAGAAGGCAACGGTAATAAATGCCATACTCAACGCTTCATACCCATAATCCAGAAACCAATTGGTGTCAATGTCTGCCACTACTGCCATGTCTACTTCCACAGTGTATGTCCACTCAGTTAGACTGTGCCACTGCAGTAACAGAGGGGTCGCTAGTAGAGCGTACAGCACAGAAATCATTAGTCTATATCAGTGTAAATGGCTATGGCTGAAAACTTGATTTTTAGCTCTATATCACATTGGCCCATGAAAATTTCACCACCCTCTGGTGGCCAGAGTTTTCACACTATGGAGGTAAAATGTGTAGTGTGAAGTGTGTTCATGCCAGTTGGCAAATGAGGTGTGGCAGTGGAAGTGGCTAATAAGAAAAAGGTGCATGACTTCCCGTCAGGTTGAGTTGAGTTGTCGTATGACGTGAATACTATCCCATCTCTACCATCTGTTCCCAATGACGTGCACGTGGATTAGAAGTAGAAAACGAATATACACCACAACAACAAAATCATCCCAGAAGTGTAAGGCACGCTGCTGACAGATTTGATTAAAGTGTTAGCGGTGTTTTAGGACGCATCTTTCCTCTAAAACACAATGCAAACTCCTAATTCAGTAGTTCTGCTGACAGAACAGCAGGACAACCTGAACTCCAGAATCCCAAATTTCCCTCCGGGGATTAATAAAGGTTCATCTTATTTTATGTTATCTTAACTGTTTCCTTTGGCTGCTTGGATGCTGCGCCAGCTAATGACAACTGCCGCCTCGTGCTGGGCTGTAAGATGGAGGCGCTTGCGGCTGCAGAGCGAAGATATATCATCTCCCCCGGTAACAGCTGAATCATGTCACATTAAACACGCCAGACACCAAACGCACATGCATACACATTACAGCAACATGCAGGTGCACACATTGATATCCATGTTTATACGCATGCAGCAAGGTTATTTATGAAAGGCATTAAAAATGCAAAGGCGCTACTCTTCCATGTGATTGCAACGGGCACATGCTTCTCGGCATCCTGATTTCCAGCACACACACACACACACACACACACACACACACACACACACACACACACACACACACACTCTGCATGCTAAATGAGTCCTGTACTTCTCTAAATCACTCTTTGAAGGCAGCGCAGGGCGGATGCAGCACAGACAGTCCGTCTCTGAACAATGCAGATCTAATTTAGCCGGAGGACTCGCCTCATTTTCACCTTTCTTTTTCATTACATTTGAGGCTTTTTTGATTTAGAGTGTCTCGCTCATTTGCACAGCTATTGATGGCCAAGATGGCTGTTGCAGAGGCCAAACCTGTGACCTTCAAAAGTGTGGCCATGTAGAGCCACGTGTATGCAGGTGTTCATCATAAACGATCATTATAGAACTGATTTCGCTGGTTAGATTGTGTGTTGACACCTTGGCAGATGTCCTGTGAAAGCCCGGGATTATGAGGATGGACATCAGATACTTCTATCATAATTTTCTAAACCATTAGACACATTGATAATTTCCATCCATCCATCGTCAACCGCTTATCCCGTTAGGGAGCCGATCCCAGCTGGCATTGGGCGAAGGCGGGGTTCACCTGGACAGGTCTCCAGTCCATCACAGGACACATAGAGACAGACAACCATTCACACCTACGGGCAATTTAGAGTCATCAATTAACCTGAACAGCATGTCTTTGGACTGTGGGAGGAAGCCGGAGTACCCGGAGAAAACCCACGCTAACACGGGGAGAACATGCAGACTCCACACAGACGAGTCCCAAGCCGGAATCGAACCTGCGACCCTCTTGCTGTGTGGGGGCGGCAGTAGCTCAGTCTGTAGGGAGTTGGCTTGGGAACCCGAGGGTCCCGGTTGCTGTCCCGACATGGACCGAAAACTGAGTGTGAACTGGTAGCTGGAGAGGTGCCAGTTTACCTCTTGGGCACTGCCGAGGTGCCACTGAGCAAGGCACCAAACCCCCACCTGCTCGGGGCGCTTGTCTGAGCCCACATACTCTGATATCTCTCCATTAATATGTGTGTGTTTGTGTGCATTACCATTTTTTATTTTTACAAAATATTTATTTAATTTCCCCCCTATTGGATTAATAATGGTAGATCTTCTTCTTCTTCTTCTTCAATAGCGCTAACCACTGCACCACCACCTGCACCCCACATTGATAATTTATTTTAATTAATTCATATTTATTTATTATTATTGACTAAAACACTTTGATCCACAGAGCAGAGCTGAATCTCAGATTAATCTCCAGGTTCCAGCTTTCAGATGATGTCCACCACTAATATGAGACATCTACTGTTGACCTGCTGTCTCCCCCTAAAGACCCCCTGGACCCCATAAAGATCCCCGGACCCCCTAGAGACTCTCTGGACCCCCTAAAGACCCCCTCTAATGGTAAAAACAACGTGATTGTTAGAGCAGATCTGCAGTGAACACGTCTCCATGGGCAACTGGAAATATTGAGGTCCTTTCTGCTGTTCTCTCTCATCCACTATAAACAGCAGCTGGCAGATCCTCCAGTTTGGTGTACTGGTTTTATCGTCATGTATCTGAGCCTGAGCTGAACGTTTTCATATCAGTGCTGAATCCCATTAAGCTCAGACTCCCATCAGTCACTCAACACCCACAGGAAGAGCTGGACGTGTCCTCCAGGAAACAGCCATGTCTCTTCAAACACGTTATAATCACGTCTACTCTGTCTATGAGCAGCTAGTGAGGAAACACAGCCTCAGTCCTTAAAAGCTCTGAAAAAAAAGCCTGAAGCAGGGGGCCTGAAGCAGGGGGCCTGAAGCAGGGGGCCTGAAGCAGGAGGCCTGAAGCAGGAGGCCTGAAGCAGGAGGCCTGAAGCAGGAGGCCTGAAGCAGGAGGCCTGAAGCAGGAGGCCTGAGGCAGGGGGCCTGAAGCAGGGGGCCTGAAGCAGGAGGCCTGAAGCAGGAGGCCTGAAGCAGGAGGCCTGAAGCAGGAGGCCTGAAGCAGGGGGCCTGAGGCAGGAGGCCTGAAGCAGGGGGCCTGAAGCAGGGGGCCTGAAGCAGGAGGCCTGAAGCAGGAGGCCTGAAGCAGGAGGCCTGAAGCAGGGGGCCTGAGGCAGGAGGCCTGAAGCAGGGGGCCTGAAGCAGGGGGCCTGAAGCAGGAGGCCTGAGGCAGGAGGCCTGAAGCAGGAGACCTGAAGCAGGGGGCCTGAAGCAGGGGGCCTGAGGCAGGGGGCCTGAAGCAGGGGGCCTGAGGCAGGGGGCCTGAGGCAGGAGGCCTGAAGCAGGGGGCCTGAAGCAGGGGGCCTGAAGCAGGGGGCCTGAGGCAGGAGGCCTGAAGCAGGGGGCCTGAAGCAGGGGGCCTGAGGCAGGAGGCCTGAAGCAGGAGGCCTGAAGCAGGAGGCCTGAGGCAGGAGGCCTGAGGCAGGGGGCCTGAGGCAGGAGGCCTGAAGCAGGGGGCCTGAAGCAGGAGGCCTGAGGCAGGGGGCCTGAGGCAGGAGGCCTGAAGCAGGGGGCCTGAAGCAGGGGGCCTGAGGCAGGGGGCCTGAGGCAGGGGGCCTGAGGCAGGGGGCCTGAAGCAGGAGGCCTGAGGCAGGAGGCCTGAGGCAGGAGGCCTGAAGCAGGAGGCCTGAAGCAGGAGGCCGGAAGCAGGGGGCCTGAAGCAGGAGGCCTGAAGCAGGGGGCCTGAAGCAGGGGGCCTGAGGCAGGGGGCCTGACGCAGGGGGCCTGAAGCAGGGGGCCTGAAGCAGGAGGCCTGAAGCAGGGGGCCTGAAGCAGGGGGCCTGAGGCAGGGGGCCTGAGGCAGGGGGCCTGAGGCAGGGGGCCTGAGGCAGGGGGCCTGAAGCAGGGGGCCTGAAGCAGGGGGCCTGAGACAGGGGGCCTGAAGCAGGGGGCCTGAGGCAGGGGGCCTGAAGCAGGAGGCCTGAAGCAGGGGGCCTGAAGCAGGGGGCCTGAAGCAGGGGGCCTGAGACAGGGGGCCTGAAGCAGGGGTCCTGAGGCAGGGGGCCTGAAGCAGGAGGCCTGAAGCAGGAGGCCTGAAGCAGGAGGCCTGAAGCAGGGGGCCTGAAGCAGGAGGCCTGAAGCAGGAGGCCTGAAGCAGGGGGCCTGAAGCAGGAGGCCTGAAGCAGGGGGCCTGAGGCAGGAGGCCTGACGCAGGGGGCCTGAAGCAGGGGGCCTGAAGCAGGAGGCCTGAAGCAGGAGGCCTGAAGCAGGGGGCCTGAAGCAGGAGGCCTGAAGCAGGGGGCCTGAAGCAGGAGAGTAAATAGGCTTTTGACCGCAGTGAAAATGTTTTCGAAAGGCTAAATGCCAACAAATATAGACTGAAGCAGAATATTTAGTTAGATTTTGCTAGTAAGTATTGAAATATATATCTTTGTAAATAGCTTGACTAGCAAATGAAACTAGAGAACCGGAGGAATCTATCAGTACCAACCAGGTCGTGCTAGCTGCCAAGGAAGCAAAATAACACCCCAAACTTGCGTCATGGCTATTTCATTTTGACCTCTGACCTCCAGATGTGTGGATGTAAATGGGTTCTCTGGGTCCCCACCAGTCTCCCCTTTACAGACATGCCCACTTTCTGATAGTCCCAGTCAGTCTGGATCAAGTCCTAGTCACAATTAACTACAGACAATCATGCAATTAAATATGTATGTGTGAATATATATATATATATATATATATATATATATATATTTCACATTTGTCCACTCCCATGATTTATCAGGATTAAATATGGACAATCATGCGATTAATCACAATTCACTATTTTCCGTGACTGACAGCCCTGGAATGCCTCTCAGCAGCTCCTGAGGTGCTTCCTTGGATGCATTTGCATTAAGCTTGTTTGATAGTGGACAGCTGATCTGTTCACACACAAAGTAGGAATGGGATTTCAGATGTGCCCGAAATAATCTTTAAAGTGTCATTTCACCCAAAACACATTTCTCACTTAAGCCCTTATGGTATGTACCCATACAGACAGCTTTGATTTCCATTCTCAGCTTCTAAGACATCTCCGGTGTTTCCATGCCAACCCTGTCCATATATATTGGTTGAGTGGTTTGGTTGAGACGCTCAGACACAGTGTGTGTGTGTCACGCCTGCTCAGCCTTAGGTCATGTTTTTCTTGTATATTTATTTCATGTGTGCACTTCCTGTTTTAATTTGGTGATCCTAAATGGTGACCTACTTTTCATCAGTGTCACCTGTGTCTGATTGTCAAACCCCACCTTGATTGTGTCCACCTGTCTCTCGTCAGTCCCTCCCCTTCACTCTCGTCAGTCCCTCCCCTTCACCTGCCTTTTGTCTGACTGTACCGAACCCTTGCTTTTTACAACTGCCTGAATCCTGAGTTGTGCATTTGAGTCCAGACCAGTGTCAATCCAGACATTACAGTATGTAGTTTTTTGGAAGTTTGAACCAAGCCTTTACGTAGTTAAATGGTATTTGGAAATCAAGTTATGTTATATTGTGTATGTTAAATTATGTATATTATAGTCAGGGAAATTATTAGCCAAGCTAGAGAGTGATTAGTCATCTTGTGAGTGAGAGCTGCCAAAATGAATCCTGAATTGAGCCCGTCCACACTTTGAAACATTCTGTGGTGGATCCTGGTAGCTCCATCACTCAGAGCTAAAAACAGAGCGACCCTCGTGGGTCGCACATCTTCCCGTACATCCTTTCATCTGCTGGCACTGCAACACATTGGATGGGCAAACCTTGGCATCCTCCCACTGATAAATCCCCCCCACACAACCAGGACAGCCCACCACTCTGCCCCAGCTCTGCTTCAGAAACCGCCCTGCTGGCTTGGCCAATCGGAGCACTCGCTGCTCCCGCTTCCTTGGGACCGCCACCATCTGTTTCATACTGTGGGTGAAGGACCACCATCCACCGCCATGCTGCTGTAAGTCGCTGTGACATCATCAAACTAAGGAGACCCCAGCATTGCTAACTCAGTCCAAGAGCATCTCACACACACACACACACACACACACACACACACACACACACACACACACGGCTACACACTGACGTAATTAAACCTGTGGGGTTTGGGGGTCTGAGCTTGTATGTTGTTTGCCGTCTGTTTCTGCCTGATTGCCTGGTTATAATTTCAGTCTGGATTTAGGGCTTTTCCTCTGTGTACACACATCAGGTCTGCAGACGTGTTCAACTGCACGTCCACATGAGCGCTAGCATCGCTGTTTAGTATGCAAAGACAGCATGCATGTAATACTATGTGTAAACCAACCTTGAGCGACTCACAACGAGAGCATGCACAGACTTGCTAACAGCATCTTCTCTGACTGAACACGCGAAACACAACAGGCAGAAGAGCTCCTATACATCAGGCTATCCTGAAACAAAACCAGTGTGGCGCTAACTGAGATCGGAGGACATTATGTGATGTGTTTGTCAGGACTGTTTGAAAGTGTTTTGTGTGTCTATGAAAAGTCTCATGTGTGTAACTGAGTGATCAACCTGTGTGTACATTTCTTGGACACAACTACCTAAGGATGCGTCCGATACTGCCCAGAATTCGGTATTGGGTATCGACGAGTACGCTAGTCTATGTACCAATCCGATACCATAATTTATTAAAATAAGTAAAGTAAGTTTTTGTTTTTTTTCCCTATTGAAAGGGTTTTTTTTGGTTCTGAAGTTTTTCCTTATCCAATGTGAGGGTCGTTCTGTAGAGGACTAAAAGTCCCCTGAGGCAAAATTGTGATCTTGGGCTAGACCAATAAATTGAATTGATTATTGATTGTGATTGGTTATTACAGTAATGCTCTGGTAAAGAAGCTGTCCCTGAGCCTGCTGACCAGGTTTATGGGACCTGTAGCGCCGGCCCGAGGGCAGCGGGTCAAACAGGTGGTTACTGGGTGGGATGCTGACAGCTCTGCTGAGGTAGCGAGAGCTGGCCATGTCCTCCAGGCTGGGCAGAGACCAACCAGGGATCCTCTGGTCCGGGTCAACCCCCCTCTGCTGCTGAGCTCCCCGCGGACCACGCTGTGATGCAGTACGCCAGGATGCTCTGGATGGTGGATCTGGAGAACCAGCAGCTTCTCCTCCAGGTTGTTTCTCCTGAGCAGCCTCAGGAAGTGGAGTCGCTGCTGGGCTTCCTTCCCCGCCGCTGTGGTGGTACCTGAGTCCAGGAGAAGTCCGCAGAGAGCTGCACTCTGATGGAACCTGATGGAGCTGACCCTCTCCACACAGTCCCCCTGGATGTAAAGCCAGACCACGGTGGTATCATCTGCAAACTTTATGACGGAGTTTGAGAGTTGGGTTGGAGAGCAGTCATGTGTATAGAGAGTGAACAGGAGGGGGCTCAGTACACAACCTGGAGGGGAACCGGTGCTGAGTGTGATGGTGGAGGCCAAGTTTAACAGACTGTGGGCGGTCCGTAAGAATGTCCTTGACCCACTGGCTGGTGGAGGTAGAGATGCCCAGGTGGGACAGTTTCTGGACCAGGATCTCCGGGATGATGTGGTTGAAGGCTGAGCTGAAGTCCAGGAAGAGCATCCTCAGGTAGCTCCAGGTGACTCAGCGTGGTGTGGAGCGCTATGGTTATAGTGTCCTCTGTGGATCGGTTTGCCCTGTAGGCAAACTGGTGGGGGTCCAGAGTGGGAGGCAGACAGGCCCTGATGTGATACCAGTCTTTCAAAGCACTTCAAGACCACAGGCGTAAGTGCAGCAGGCCTGTGGTCATTGAGGCCGTCCACGGTTGGTTTTTGGGGAGGGGGACGATGCTGGAGGCTTTAAGGCAGGGTGCTGTGATGGCCTGTGACAGGGACGGGTTAAGATGTTGGTGGAAACTCCAGCCAGTTGGTCAGCACACGCTCTGAGTACCTCTCCAGGTACTCCAACGGGGCACCGGCTGCCTTCCTGGGGTTCACGGTCTTCAGCACACGCCTCACTTGGTGGTCCTGGAGCGTCAGTGTGACGGTGCTGGAGGGTGGTGGGGGTGGAGTGACTGCTGAG
This sequence comes from Pterois miles, assembly GCA_947000775.1. Classification (NCBI taxonomy): domain Eukaryota; kingdom Metazoa; phylum Chordata; class Actinopteri; order Perciformes; family Scorpaenidae; genus Pterois; species Pterois miles. Next base: position 358,037 of record CAMQGK010000468.1, on the reverse strand, counting down.
AGTCTGTCTGCTTCACGGAGGACAAAGAAGGGGTTAAGTTCCTCTGCCAGCGAGGCTTCAGTCCCAGCATTCAGCGGGTTGCTGCTTCTGTAGTTTGTGGTGGGATTTATTCCCTGCCACGTCTTCCTGAGGTCAGTCTCAGCAAAGTGGTCCTCTATTGTTCTCTTGTAGGCAGCCTTGTCCTCCCTGTTGCCTCTTCAGGTCAGACCTGGTCACGCTGTACAGGACCCCGTCCCCTGACTTAAAGGAGGTGTTACAGCTTTTTAATAGAGACTGGACTTCACTGTTCATCCAGGGTTTCTGGTTTGGAAAAACCCTGACCCTATTGTTGACGGTGGCAGTGTCAACACAGTTTTTGAAGTAGGAGAGTACGGCGTCAGTGTACTCCTGCAAGTTGTATTTGGAGAATAAATCCCATACAGTCCAGCAGGCTAAGGGCCGTAGCAACGTTAGCATCGGGTGCGATGTAAACAGCTATCACAATAACTGCAGTGAACTCCCTCGGGAGATAAAAAGGTCTGTATGAGAACCAGAACCTGTAAACCAGGAGAACAGTGAGTGTCAATGGTCCTGCTGCGACAACACCACTTGCTGCTGACGTAGACACAGAGCCCCCCACCTCTGGTCTTACCGAGTCTCTGTTCCAGTCCTGCCGGTGTAGCATGAGGCTGCTAGCTCGACTGCAGCGTCGGAGATCAACGGGTGAAGTCACGTCTCTGTGATGAAAATAACACTGCAGTTCCTCACAAAGCTGTTTGTGGCCATCTGTAACTCCAGTTTGTCTATTTTTGGGTGATGGATCTGGCGTCGGAGAAGAATAGGCTCGGTAATGCTGGCCTGTGTGGTTGTTTTCGTAGCCTAGCATCTGAGCCCGACCGGCATCCTCTCTTCTGCTTCCTCTCTCTCCGCTTTGTCCGCTTGCTGGGCAGGCTGGTCGTCCATGGAGAACCTGGCGATCTCGCTATGTCCTCCACGATGTTGAATTCCTGGTGGAAGTCACCAGTAATGGACAAATTGTACCTCAGGCCGAGATCAATAAGGTTCTGGTGACTGTAGGTGAAGGTGGCCTTACAAAACTCAAAAAATAAATGAAAAGTGAAAGTAAAAGTGAAAAAGGTACAAAAACACGCACCAGTAAAACTCATATTCTTCATCTGCATCCTTGTCAGTTAGTATCAAACGTATGTATATTACATCAAGATAAGGTTGATAAAAGAGAATAAAACAGCAGCCAAAGCATTATTTGCCGTCATTACTTGCTGAATGTTGCTAAATGTGACAGCTGAACTAACGTACAATAAATAACCACATCAGTGGATATATTGCACAGATAAGGAAGCACACAGCACAGACGGACACAGGGCTCAGCTCCAGCTGGAAGCCGAGACCCCCGGCCAGAGATGGCCCTCCGTCTGCTGCTCTGTCTGTCACTCAGCAGGGTTGTGTCTCTTCAAACAGACCCCCCACCTCTCCGCCGCATCACCACCACCCCACGGTACTGACAACACACCAGGGAGCGACACTGATCGCCGACTTCATGACAGGACCATCTCCCTCTCTCTAGCTATCGCTTTCTCTCTGCATTCATCCCTCCCTCCCTCTCCTCATGCTGCCTAGTAACCATTGAACCACGGCCTATAAACAAAAGTCAAATAGACTCAACAGCATGATTTTTGGTGAGTTTTGTCAACCTGGGATCACTCCAGGTTGGGGTTCTGTTGGCTGGATGGAGTCGGAAAAAACAGCATTTTACTCTGACTTAACTCTGCTGTGATAAGCTTTCTGGTCATGAACAACAGCTCCTCAACATGAATCTCCTTATCAGTAAAACCTCTCTAGATCTACAGGATGTGGATCTACATGACATATTTTAATGACCACAGATGCAGATATGCAGACCAGTATCCTCGTATATATTGGACAAATCTGCACCACATGATTTACCTCCAGTGGCAATGCAGGAAGTTTTGTGCCCTTTATGTAGCTTTACATAAGTGTGTGTAGGTTGGAGTAGTGGACAGGGCATACCATTATCATATAAAACTAGGAAAACTAAAGAATCCAGTGCTACCATCCATGTCATACTAGCTTGTTGCAAAGGACATTAAATAACACTCCACATTTGCGCTGAAAGGTGAGAAAAACCATCATGTCCATGTTCAGAGGGGTCCGTTGACCTCTGACCTCCAGATGTGTGAATGTAAATGGGTTCTCTGGGTCCCCACCAGTCTCCACTTTACAGACATGCCCACTTTCTGATAGTCCCAGTCAGTCTGGATCAAGTCCTAGTCAAGTCAGCACTCTGCCACACTGACAGCTGTTTGCCATGTTCTGATTGGAGCAGATTGTTGATGCTAAAGTCAGAACCTGGGAGTAGTCACACTGTTGCATTACGAACTGATGAAGCCACTTGGATAAGGGGCGAAACATCTTCAGAGACAAATCTAAGTCCAGTTGCCTTCGATTCAATTGCTGCCAGAATACCGTTCAGCTGACTTTTCAGGACTTGCCTTACTCTCACCTTGGCTGTGGCTGACTTCCTTGTGGCCTGGGCATGGTTTCCATTAGCCTGTGGGATACCAAGGTACTTGTAGCTGTCTTGGATATCACCTATGTTGCCCTCTTGTAGGTCAGCCCTTTCAGTTCTGATCATCCTGCCTCTCTTTGACCATCCGGCCACATTTGTCCAACCCGAATGACATCCCTATGTCGTCACTGTAGATCCTGGTGGTGTGGATCAGTGAGTCTATTTCTCGCTCATTCCTGACGTACAGCTTGATGTCATCCATGTAGAGCAGGTGGCAGATTGTTGCCCCACTTCAGAAACGGGATCCGTAACCAGTCTTTGTGATGATCTGACTGACGGGGTTCAGGCCAGTGCAGAACAGCAGTGGTGATAGTGCATCCCCTTGGTATATGCCGCACTTGATGTTAACTTGGGTGATTGGCTTGGAGTTAGCTTCTAGGGTTGTCTTCCACATTCCCATTGAGTTCTTGATGAAATCCTTTAGGTTCCTGTTGATCTTGTATAGCTCCAGACATTACAGTATCCATGTGTGGGGCATTGAGTCGTAGGCTTTCTGGTAGTCAATCCAGGCAGTGCACAGGTTGGTCTGCCTGTTCTTACAGTCTCTGTGGACTGCTTTGTCAACCAGTAGCTGGTGCTTGGCTCCTCTGGTGTTACTGCCAACTCCTTTCTGAGCCTCACTCATGTATTCAGCCACATGCTTACTCCTGTTAGCCATAATGATGCCTGACAGGGCCTTCCATGTTGTGCAGAGACAGGTTATTGGTCTGTAGTTGGATGGGATGGGTCCCTTCTGGAGGTCCTTCAGGATTAGGACTGTCCTACCCAGGGTTAACCCCTCTGGGTCGGTCCCATCCCTCAGCAGCTGGTTGATCTGTGCTAGGTGTTCATGGAGTGCTGTTAGTTTCTTCAGTCAGTATGCATGGATCATATCGAGGCCCGGTGATGTCCAGCTCTTTATCATTGACTCTCTTTCTTGGATGTCTGTCATTGAGATGGTTACTGGTTCTTGTTCTGGGAGGTTGCTGTGGTCAGCTCTTAGGTCTACTAGCCATTCGGCATCGCTGTGTGATCCTTTTCCCATTATTACATCCCAGTACTTTTCTGTCTCAGCTCTTGGTGGGTCCGACTGGTTGTTGTTTCCCTGCCACTGAGAGTCCACCTTGGCAGGTTCAGTGGAGAACATCTTGTTTATTCTCTTGGCCTCTACCTCCTTGGTGTATCTCTTCAACTGGGTGGCCAGAGCTGTTAGTCTCTGTTTGGCAGTTTCAAGTGCCTCAGGTATGGAGATTTGTGATTTGTATTTGTTGTACTTCCTGGGTGCTCCTTTATTCACCATGTTCCCTTTCTGCAGCTCAGCTAGCTGGCGAACTTCTTTCTGTGTTGCCCTAACTTAGTCTCTAACCATCTCTTCCATGGCAGGTACTGCTTGTTATTCCTGAGCCCATCTAGTACCCAAGCATCTCAAGGATCACTGTTGCTGTACTGTGTATCAGCTTATTGGTGTCAGTGATGGTTGTCATAGGATTGTCTTTACAGCAGCATTCACATCCACCAGCAGATCTTCTGAAGGTACTGGCAACTCAGCTTTGGTATTCGCCGGGAGCTCCACGTTCCTAGTTGGGTCATGATCTTCCTTCTAAGGACAGCAGCTCTTGTATTGAGGCTGCTGGTGTCTGTTGGGGCTTGGTACCCAATCTGGGATTGTTGGGGAGATGATGGCATTCCCCCCATTGGTCCCACATTTGCTGCATGTATCTCCTCACTCTGGGATTGCTTGTATAGTAGCATCCCAACAACTCCATATTTTCTGTCCTCGTCCAGGTATGTCTTGTTCCAGTAGCCCATTTCAGGTTAGCCTGGTTCCCTAGCACCTGACCCACCCCCACCCTTATTGATATCTATCTGTCTATCTGTCTGTCTATCTAGCTAGCTAGCTATCTAGCTATCTATTAATGTAGATACTTTTCATTTTGAATTCCTGCATAAATATAACAAATGCAAAAATAAAAAATAAAAAACTAAATGAATGAATGCTGCAATCAATAAATTAATTTAAAAATAATGGAAAATAAATACATTTAAAAGTAGAGTAAATAAATAAAAGAATTAAGTTATTAATTATTACAAGGATAAATAAATATAGAAGCAGTGAAACAGAAGCAAAACAGAAATATCACATTGTATCAATGGATTCATGGCTCCATTTATTTTTAATATTATTTTTGCTAGGTTTAATGACATATTAATCTATGGAGTCATTTATTCATTTATTTTTTTTTACTTTGGCAGGTTCTGTCCCCATACTTTGACAGCATCAAATAACTAATTAAAACCAAACTCATGAGAGAAATGAACTTTTGAACATACATCAGTGTGATGTGGGGCACTGTCATGTCATCCATCTTTATATACAGTCTATGGTTTGTGTGCAGAGATGTGGTTGAAATGATGGATCTGTCTTCTTCAGAGTCCAGGCCATTAGCTGCACACATCCAGTATATCTGCTTAGATATGCTGTGAGATGACTGAGCCAGCCTGTAGGAGGAGAACATGCAGAGCATGCTGGGAAACAGACATGATATCTGTATTTTCATTTTGAGCTCCCCATGCTAAAATTAAACAGTGGTTAAATCAACATTATGGAGCATAGTTAGCTGAATGGTTCATTTAAAGACTATCGTAGCACATACATAATTAAACTGCCAAGTAATTGATTTCCATCTCGGCCTTATTCTACAGAGACAAGGCTGGATGATATTTCTTTTATTAAATAAAGCAGGAAAAAAAAAAGTTGGGTGCCTGGGAGGATGGTGACGAGTCCCAGGGAAGAATGGGAGGAGAGTAATGAATAGCCTTACATTACAATCAAGTCCCCGAACAAAAGCATGTTTCTGTTGTACACTTGATCAGCTGCCGCCATGGTAACACAACCTTTCCCTCTTTTTCTTTTTTTTGACAGCTCAAGATGTTGAATCACAAAGGGGAAGAAAATGGGAGGCGGAGGAGGCAGCAGAGGGGAAAATGAACGAGTGTGCCCTTTGGCAGGGAACGAGGGTTCCCCCTCTCTCTTTTCCTCGCTCCACATCCTCCTTTCCTGAACATGAAAAAAGATTTTCTGTTGTTGTTCCTACAAGCAGATGACAAAACAAGAGTGGGGTTTGCTGTCACTCACTCAGCTGAAAGGATGGGTTTCAATAAACTGCTTTCGCTGCTAATTCAGAACCAGGCGTCGCTGAAAACAGACTCCTGACCGAGGAGCATTTGCTGTTCCCCTCGTTCTCTCCATTGCTTCCTCGCCGTCCTCATTATACAGCTCGCCGTGACATGACAGCCAGCTCACTCGGGGAACCCTTCTAAACCCATAGCTGTTGGCAACCAACCAGATGCCGCAGCTAAAAATAGCCTATCAAAATTTTCCAGCCGTTCTAATTTGAATAATTCATTGTCACTTTAAGTGAAGGGGGGGCAGACAATGTCGCTTTCATTCACAGATGAGGCAGGTTTAAGAATCGTGATCTTCATTTTGTATGATCTGATGCAGGAAGTGGAGATGTCGCTACCACCCAAATAACCCCCAGTCTGGAGAAACAGACCAGACTACCAGCCCAGGAGCAATGTGATGGACTGCTCTGGACGGAGGCAACAGCAAAAACAATGTCAGACAGAAGAGAAAGGCTGACCTAAAAAATAAAATCTATATAAATTAAAGTGTAAATCAGTTCACCATCAGAAGAAGCAAAGAGCTGTCTGACAGTAAGACAAAGCAGTGAAAATATTCTAAATATAGCATACACTAAAACTGATATTGGTTTTCTTTAGGTGTCTAAAATCTGAATCTGTATAGCTTTGCTCCAGTGCCTCCATGCTGACGGCCTCTACTGTAAATAGGTCCGTTAAATTTAATAAGGTTTCATTTTAACGGACCTAAGTGTCACAAAGTTTACAAGTGCAGTTGCATAACTGGCCAATCAATATGGACTCATACACTTTTATATCATTTCCTGCTTTTTAGACTGAAACCAGTTCTTGAAAACATTTCTTTAAAACTTTTGCAGTTTCTGATCTTATCCCTTGTGTGAGTAACGTTTCAGGCAAAAAAGATAAGTTACACCCCCGCTAACAATCCAGGAAGTGGATCTAAAATATCTGTTTCCTGTCACCATCATGGTCCTGTATCATTAAATTCAAAATATTCCTGCTGTCAAAGTTGCCCCAAAAACACGCCTGGCAGAAAACAAAGGATTTAAGAAACAGATTAAAGTGAGCAGCAGGAAGATGGCATGTGAGCGCTTATCGTAACATCGCTGGAAATAAAACAAAGGCGATATTCAACCTCTCCAGTCAGACAGAAATACTCCAGCTTGAAGATCCGGGGAGAATGTGATGCTAAATATAACCAACACGCCTCTGTTTCACGGCCTCATCTGCCCATCAGTGTCTCGGCGCTGCCTATCGCTCAGATGTGCCATTGACTCACGAAAATTGATGTTTATGTGAACATGTCTACCGTATAACAGCATGAATATTAGCAATGACTGAGCTGTGTGTTCAGTGTATCACCAGGACATGACAGGCTGCTGTCAGCTTCGAGGCTCCATAAAAGTCAAGTCAAAGATTTTTATAACCCAATATCATAAAACAGCAATGTGTAACATTAGCAAGACACGCAAAACATATAGAAGTGATGTAAACTACATAGTAAAGCATTACTAACAGAACAGTTAGACACAATATACAATAAAAACAATTAGCTCAATATTAGGGCTGTCACAGTCCTGCATTTAGTATGAAAGATATGCTCCAATCATAACACGGCAAACTGTCACTGTCAGTGTGTCAGAGTGCTGACTTGACTAGGACTTGATCCAGACTGACTGGGACTATCAGAAAGTGGGCATGTCTGTAAAGGGGAGACTGGTGGGGACCCAGAGAACCCATTTACATCCACACATGGACGGGTTCAAGTCCCCCGTGGACCAAGACCAACTGGTTGCTGGAGAGGTGCCAGTTTACGTCTTGGGCACTGCCGAGGTGCCCCTGAGCAAGGCACCAAACCCCCAACTGCTCTGGGCAGCCCCCTCACTCTGACATCTCTCCATTGACATGTATATGTACTGTGTGAACAACAGAGTGTAAAACTGAATTTCCCCACTGTGGGACTAATAAAGGAATATCTTTCTTTCTTTCTTCAAAGGAGAGACTGAGAACAAATATGACGCCACATACATTTGAAGGAATAGTGGCTGATTTAGATATACATATATATACATTTATAATGTGATGTATAATTGTAATGAAACTCTACTTACAGCTTGTAGAATCTCAATTAACATATTTTCTGTTGGACTGTATCATCATTTAAAACTTTGACAGACAGTTTCTATCCCTTCTCTTTGTAAAACGTCACAGTTAAATTGTAGCACCCATCTCTTGCCCTCAAGCCACCCGAGTCTCTAAAGAAGGCTATGCAAATCACAGCTAATCTTAATAGCCCACAAGATGCCATTACATACACCCATTTTCCACTGAGGACAGTGACTGCCCATATTCCCAATGAAAGACACAATCCTTTGAGTCAAATCCCACTCCCAAATCCTCAGAGACTAAATGTGACATTAATCACATTTCAAGGCTGGGACACATCTGAGAGTCCGACATGATAATCTGAGACAGAAGGGGGATCAGAAAGACGAGGCTCGACTGGAAGACGAGTAGCCTCATTTGACTCAGTAGCCTTGATATTTTAGCGGCCCGTGATGACGTGTTTGAACCGGGCTTGGCGGTGTCTTAAGTTGAGGGAGCAGGCTTTGATGCCGGGATGTTGTGTTGGTCGAGTTGGAGGAAGGTAGACGCGCAGGGCGTTTTGTTGCCAAAATGGTTGAGGTATTTCATATTTGAGTCTTATTCTTGGCTGATTCAACACTGTCTGTTTCTGTCAGGAAAATATTGACATGTTGAACATCCAAGTGGCTCAGACACTGTGAAAATCAGACATCTAAAGGGATTGTTTTTGGCATAAAATCCCATCTCTTACTACTTTGACTACATCATAAAAGCAAACAAAAATAACACAAACAAGTGTCTCAAGAAATTATGTGAAACATGAAATATGTTTTAAAATGCAGATAACAAAATAAAGTCTCATTATCATTGGAGGTTTCCGTATATGAAGTCCAGCTTGTGCCACTTAATAAACAACAGTGATTAATAGATAAACTGATAATCAGTGTATTAATGAAGTTGGTTTTGAAACAGAGAAAATGCATCCCTACAGTGTTCTAGTGAGATGCTGGCTCGCACGCACAACAAACAAGAGGTAAGCTGCAATGCTCATAACTCCAATGCCATCTTTTTTTTTTTTTAATAAAGTCTAGCCTTAAACTTTTCACTATATTTTGCTGTCTTCAGGAGAATAATCACAGGAATACATTGAACAAGAAATCGGAAACATGACAGCGACAGGCAGACTGTCGTTTTGAAGGCACAAGTTCGGCAGTTCGCCATTTTATGCAACCAGAAGTGACACAGACGTATGAGCTAGGTACAAACGAATGCTGAATAAGCCATTTTTAAGTGACCAAAATGTTACAATCAACTTTCATGAATTGAAAACACACTGTCAAAGGGTCAAATTTCTAAGATGAAAACATGGACAACTCCCAGATCGGACAACGCCGTGGTAGCGACCTGTCAATCACCAGGTAATCTAGGTAAATCATCCCCTGCTTTCTGGTCTATCTGACTCTAAATGGACCATAATTCACTAAATGAACATCCTGCTGTACTGAAGAAGACTGAAACTAGTGACTGAGACATAAACTGATGTTTCCGATGTTTACTGAGGAAATAAATCAGAGAGGAGGAGGATCATTTTCTCATAGACTTCTATACAATCAGACTTCTTTTAGCAACCAGAGGAATCGCCCCCTACTGGTTGTTAGAAAGAATGCAGGTTTGAGGCGCTTCAGTATTGGTTTCACTTTTCAGACAAATCTTGGAAACCATCAGCAGATGAAAACAGGTAAGCCTGTTGGGACAAGGCTATATTTCTGGAGTTCAGCCAGCACATATCCAGGCCCAAGACTTCCTTCTGTGTGCTGCTCATTGGTTGTAGTCTGATAAACAACTTTGGATGCAAGACTTGAGCTGGAGACAACATGTAAGACTGGATTGTTTCACAACTAGCCCGTTTACAGTTAATTAACTTTAAGCAAATTTGAAACCAATAAAAAGCTAAATCGTCATCACACAACAGCACCTGGGTTTTGAGATTGTATTTCAGCCAATGCTTGTACATGATTGGTCAATACTACTCGGACTACAAACAGAAACCAGAACACTTCCAATGCCAAAATCTTGTCCTGTTGCCTGTAGATTCTGCTTGAGAATGCCCTGAACAGACAGAGCATACCGTTTGTTAACGGACCATAAGGCACACTAGATTATAAGGCGCACTATCAATAAATATCAATATCGCTGTTTTTTTTTTCATATATAAGGCACACCGGTTACCAATTATAAGACGCACCAGATTATAAGTGAAACAAAACGGTCAGATAAGTCAAACTTGATTCTATTAATTTAACAACTCAATAACTTCGATTCCGGCTTGGGACTCTTCTGTGTGGAGTTTGCATGTTCTCCGTGGGTTTTCTCCAGGTACTCCGGCTTCCTCCCACAGTCCAAAGACATGCTGTTTAGGTTAATTGATGACTCTAAATTGCCCGTAGGTGTGAATGTGAGAGTGAATGGTTGTCTGTCTAGATGTTGTCTGTCTCTATGTGCCCTGCGATGGACTGGCGACTTGTCAAAGGTGTACCCTGCCTTCGCCCAATGCCAGCTGGGATCGGCTCCAGCCCCCCGCGACCCCTAACGGGATAAGCGGTTGACGATGAATGAATGAATGAATAACTTCAATAACTCTCAACATTTTTCAGTTGGAACACACGAAATACAAAACAATACACTCACTTTCAGTTTTTTTCAGTTCATTCCTCGTCCACAAATCCATCAAATCCTTCATCATCAGTGTCTGAGTTAAACAGTTGGACTTCGGCATTGAGCAGCCCGAATCCGTCTGGTCATTATCCGAATCCGTCTGGTCATTATCCGAATCTGTCTGGTCATTATCGGGTCGGTCTGGTTGCTGTTACTTAGCTGCTCAGTGATGATTCCTGCCTTCCTGATCCATCGGCAGATAGTGGAGGAACTGGCCCGGCGTTGCCTCCCTGTCTTGGTGAATGTGTGTTGGCCTTCTGTCATCCAACGCTCCTACGCAGCTCTCATTTTAACTCTGAACGACCTGTCGACACCGATATCTAGCGGTTGGAGTTCTTTAGTTAATCCACCCGGAATGACGGCGAGCTCCGAAGTAGTTTTCTTCACTTTGGTTCTGACGGTGTCGGTGAGATGGGCAGCATGGAGTCTCAGATCAACAGGGACGGAGAGTTGAGGAAAAAGCCGTTGGGTCTCTTGGTTTCTCCTCCTGGAAAGTGTCTGATGTTCATGTCCAGCTCTACTGCTGCTGCCTTGAGTGGAATAGAAACTGTAGAGACGCTTCTACCTGCTGCTCTCTGCTGAATAACCCACTGTTCTTTGTTCCCTCAGAAACTCTGGTTGGTCTTCTTTACGTGGTGCAGCTCATCTTCTTCTTCCTCCACTTCGTACCATTGATTCATTAATATTAAATTCTCTCTCCGCTGCTCTATTCCCATGTTCTGCTGCTGACTGATAGCCTGAAGCTGGAAATCTGCTTCGTCAGCATGTCTCTTCACAGCTGCCATTTTGGCTCCTTATACACACGATAATGTTACAGTGCCTATCTGTCGAAGCACAGTAACAGTAGTATTACTCCGCCAGGCGCCTGACTACTGTCAGTAGTATTACTCCGCCAGGTGCCTGACTACTGTCAGTAGTATTACTCCGCCAGGTGCCTGACTACTGTCAGTAGTATTACTCCGCCAGGCACCTGACTACTGTCAGTAGTATTACTCCACCAGGTGGCTGACTACTGTCAGTATGTATTACTCCGCCAGGCGCCTGACTACTGTCAGTATGTACCAGAATGCAGAGGGTCCAGAATGAAATCTGCTCAACAGCAACCACCCTTTAGGGCTTTCATGGATGACCTCAGAGTCATTACAGAATCAGTCCCAGGCCGCCGTTGGATTATGCAGGGGTTTGAAAAGCTGGTGGAGTAGGCCAGGATGTGCTTCAAACCACCCAAATCAAGATGTATGGTGCTGAGAAAACATAAGGTGGAGGACAATTTCCAGTTTGAAATAGCAGGCACAGCCATCTCATCACGGAAAAGCCAGTGTAGAGTTTGGGAAAGTATTTTGAAAGCTCTCTGAGGGACACAGCATCCATCCAGTCAACTTGCACTGAGTTGGATGGCTGGCTGAAAGTTGTGGACAAGTCTGGCCTACATACAACTATACAATACAACTTTATTTATAAAACGCTGTAAAACAATGTTGTTGACCAAAGTGCTGTACACATTTAAAATTAAATTAAATGCATAAGAGAATTAAGACAAACTTAAACAAAACAGTAAAAGACAATTAAAAACCAGCCTCTCAAACTGAGTTAAAAGGTTAAAAGCAATAAAACAGAGCAAAGTAAAATAAGATAAAATAAGATAAATGCATCACCATGCCACTGGGTATTAAAAGCCATCCTAAATAAATAGGTTTTTAGCCTGGATTTGAAGAGGCCCAGGTCAGAGATGAGGAGCTTATTCCAGAGCCTGGGAGAAGCTACAGAAAGGCTCGGTCAGCCCAGGGTTTGGGCTTTGACCTGATCACTTCCATCAACAGCTGATTAGTTGACCTCAGACCTCCACCAGGATCAGGACAGTTTAAAGCTCAGATAAATAGGATGGGCAAGGCTGATAGAGTTTTAAAAACAAACAATAAAAGTTTAATATCAATTCTATAAAGGACGGGAAGCCAATGAAGGGAGTGATCTGCTCCCATCTACTAGCGTTGGTTAAAGACAGGCAGTGCAGGCTCAGTACTGTGACGAGACCTAAATCCAGACTGAAACTTGTCAAGAACAGAGTTGTTTTCCAGAAAGAACTATAATTGTATAAAAACAACTTTTTCTAAATCCTTAGAAAGGAAGGGCAAATGGGAAAGAGGTCTAAAATTTGACAACACTGAGGGGTCAAGATTTGGCTTTTTAAAAAGGGGTCTGACCACAGCATGTTTATAAGCAGCTGGGACGGTTCCTAGTCTAAGACAGGATTAAAAACCAGAAGACTGGGCCCCACAGTATTAACAACCATTTTCAGCCCTTCAGCAGGGACAATATCCAGTGGGCAATTTGTAGATTTCACTATGTCGCAGAGAGAGGAGAGAGAAACCAACTCAAACTGGTCGAACACAGCAGAATGAGTTACTGCAACAAGCAACTCCCTCTGAACACTCATAATAACTTACTTACTTACTGGTGACAGAATCCACTTTGTTAACAAAATTACAAAGAAAATTCTCACAAGCAGCAGTCGAGACATCAGTTACAGCAGAAGAGCGAGGGTTAACAACAGCATTAACTGTATCAAATAACACCTTCGGACAATGACTGCTGCTGGAAATAATATCAGAGAGGTGCTTCTCGTACAGCCCTCAGATCAGCCAGAAGGTCCCTTAACGTTTGCAGAGACATGCAGTTTGTCCTTCGTCCATCTGCATTCAGCCTGCCTGCAGCGTTGCCTGATGACGTGGGTGGTGTCATTTAACCAGGGATCTGTTCTTGGCTTGGCAGATCTTGGCCTAAAAGGGGCAACAGAGTCCAGAATCCCAGCACAGGTGGAGTGGAAGGTGGAGAGGAAATCTCAGGATAGAGAGGGGAAGCCAAGCCGTTCAAGGCAAAAAACTGTGAGTCCCTGAAAGCAGCAGTAAATTCATCAGCCGTGAAGGAAAAGATGATGCGTCGCTGACGGGATGGATCAAGAGGTTTATTGACTGTTTGGGGGGCTATCAGTTCAAAAACAACGGGGAAATGATCTGAGATTGTAGTCTCGGAAACCTCTGTGAAGGAGACTGAGAGCCTGAATGAGATGACAAGGTCCAAGGTGTGACCAAGAAGGTGTGTTGGTTTATCCACAGACTGAATTCAATTAAAAGTTGCCAACAGACTTTTGAAGTCAGTGGTGAATTGGTCAGATGCGCAACAAACATGAACATTAAAATCTCCACAGATCAAGAGCTTATCGTATTTTGCCGTCATTTAAAACTGTAACAGAACACAACAGCAAGCCCCCCCCTCGCCCCGAAACTTGTGGGGAGCTGAAGAACGAACAGCTGGGTGGGAGGAAAGCGCTGTTTTCACCTGGTTTCAGCAAGTTCTCAGTCAACAGGAGAAAATCCAAGGAACACAAAGAAAAAAATAATTTAGGATAAAAGTCTTATTTGCAACGGATCTGGTGTTGATCAGAGCCATGCGAACCAAGCATTGATCCGTCTGTTGGGAGGCCCGGTTTACCAGCAGAGATTCTCCTTTGCGCAGTCATATCTGCAGATCCTCAGGGGCCGACGACAGGGAAGTGGGTAGGAGAAATCCGTGGAGGAGTAATCCGTGGAAGCTCGGATATCGTAGCCAGCGCACTCCCTGGAGAGATCAAACGGTGGACGGTGAAGGTTGTACGTGGAGGACGAAGCAAGGTGAGCTCTCAGCTGGCATAGTACTCCACCTCTCTTTCCTTGTCGTCTGTGACAGCTGTTGTGTAGTAACCAAGCACGTAGACGGTATAGGTAAGAGAGTACAGACGCCAGAACAGGCGACGTCCTGGATCAGTAGTTTATCCACAGAATTGCAGATTTTTTAAAAGACTCAGGCGATCATACATCAGTAGTGATCACACTTTGTGAGATAAAAGTGATAAAAACAGGACAATAGCCAGAAGAGGTAGCAGAGGTAGATGGCCAGCCATATACAACTGCGCCATCTTGTGTACATGGTAAGCATAAAGCTTGGGTCTATCAGCACGGCATTCTTCCCATCTTGTGGCCCCTCCTTGTCTATTAAGTCTCAATCTCAACAGTTGAGACCTTAGAAAGAAGCTGCCAAAGAGCCTGAGCAGCATTGCAATCTACAGACACAATAACAAACTGCAACTGTGAGGACTGGCAGGAAGTGGAGGGCAGAGCAAGCTATTCAGGAAGCAGAGACAATGGCTGCATCGCAGGAGGCTGGTGAGAGTGGTCCCTGAGCCAGAGCTGGGCTAGGATCCTTTCCAACTCCCCAGACAAACACCATCAGACGGAAGGAAGGGCGTCGCCTAGTTTAGGAGGAGGTGAGAGCAGCAGTGGAGGAGTCGAGAACCTGCAAGGCGGTGTGAATAAAGCAACAGGGAGCTCGGAGAAAATGGGAGAATGTGGTCAAGATGAAAATGACCTTGGCTGAACTCTGGAAAGCTGAGCCTCACCACCTCAAATTTATCATTCAGGCAGTATATGATGTGCTTCCAAGCCCATCAAATCTGCACACAAGGGGTATAGGTAAAGGTATAAAGGTTCATCTTATCTTATCTTATCTTATCTTATCTTACAGTAGAGACACCAGTGGGCATGACTGTGTTCCACGTGAGGAACCATGGAACACATCCCCAGCTGCTGTACAAGGGCACTTGTACAGATGGACAGTAGAGATGAAGATATGATCAGGTCCTGAAGACCACCGCTGAAGTCATCAGTGCAGGAGTTGAGTGGGTAAAGTGGCCCTGACCCTCCAAGACCATTGTCTTTGTCAGAACCGGGGAGCCAAACTCCTCCAAAAGACCATCTGCAGGCATCCTGACCTCTGCGAGGGACTGGCAGCTGTTGGTGGACTTTGAATGGCAGCTGAAGTTCCCAGACACACTGCAGTCACCACCCTATGAGCAGACGTTGTCCTTGTGTCTGAGTCCACTAAGCATGGAGCTGACATTTCCATGGGAAGATGGCATGGAAGAAGCCTTTGAAAGGAAGCTCTGTAAGTACTAAGGACTGGTCAGCTGTTGATAGCAGGCTGGATGGAGAGTGAGGTGCCTCCTAGTGAAAGTTGGATGTAGGGGATTGACGGCCTGATCCCTGGCCAGAGCCTTCAGTAGTTTGGGCATCGAAGGACAGAGGAAGAGGAGAGCCATGGAGTCAGAGTAGCTAGCCATCTGGACACAAGCTGGGGTCTGATCAGCCCCAGCCGGGTCACCTGGAGGAGGGTGTATGATGTTGAAAGACCCGAAACACCCAATGATTCCAAGAACATCACTGGTGATGTGTCCAGAGGCATCAGCAGGTGTATGTTTACAGCATACCAATACTGGATTGGATATCGGGCCTATACTGAGTCAAATAGCTGGATCGGATATCGTTGACAATGGGGCCAATACATTCAATTCAATTCTATGTTTATATACTATATGCATTATACTGTATACTGGAACTTTAATTCCTGTTTAAGTTGACCAATTTGTTACTGCATTTAACAGGTTTATACTTGAATTGAAATTCCTGTTAATTTTTTAAATTTTAACTAAGTTGCTGGTGTGCAATTTATTATTTTAATAGTGAATAACAAATCAGCAAATGTATATATATGTATTTATTTGTTTGTTTCCTTAAACACAAAAGACCGATCCCAGTCTCTTCCACATAGTGAGGCATACTGCTTAGTAATTATGCACTTGTATAAGATAAGTACTCACATCCCAGGTTGTGCTATCGGTGTCAGGATGGAAAAAGTCGGATTGGTGCATACAGTCATAAAGCTCTGGGTATCCAGCTAAAGTTACCACAGTGAGAAAAAATTGCTAATGATGGCTGCGAGTTGCACATGAGGTGCACAGAGCAAGGCGCTCAGCAACGGCAAAACAGGGCACAAAACGATTCACCGTCATTGAAACAATTACGCAAAGCCACCCCGGGCTGCTAAAATGCACGCTTATAGACATTAACCCATAAGTTGTCCAGCGACTAAAACATTCAGAAATACTGGTTAGGTCACTTGTGCGCCAATATTTGGAAGAAAGAAAGAAAGATATTCCTTTATTAGTCCCACAGTAGGGAAATTCAGTTTTACACTCTGTTGTTCACACAGTACAGTTCACACAGTACATATACATGTCAATGGAGAGATGTCAGAGTGAGGGGGCTGCTCCTGACAAGCGCCCAGAGCAGTTGGGGGTTTGGTGCCTTGCTCAGGGGCACCTCGGCAGTGCCCAAGAGGTAAACTGGCACCTCTCCAGCAACCAGTTGGTCTTGGTCCATGGGGGATTTGAACCCGGGTCCTCCACATCCTAACCCAAGTCCTTACGGACTGAGCTACTGCCGCCCCCCAAAAAAAAAAAAAAAATCAGGGGAGAGCGCGAACGCAGTCCCCCACTACCAGAAATTATGCAGTCGAGATTCCCACATTTGGGGAATTCGCAGAGGTCAGCTCAGCCGGAGTGCAATGACTAAGCCTCGCCCTGGGTGAACCACCTTCTTGATCATGGTATCTCCCCTGCCAGGTAAGTATTTGCACAGTGTTGTGTTTTTACAGGACAGAACACACTGCATAGTGTCGTGTATTCAGCTCGGTGAAACTGCTGCATCCATTTGTAGGTAAGTGGAAAGGAACATATGATCTGAGTGTGTGTTTCCATGTGTGTGTTTGCCTTGATGTCAGTATCTGGGCTTTTTTCTGTTGTGATTAAAAGCCTAGTTGGCAGACGTTTGCTCAGCCCTCCCAAGATTTCCTGAATACATGAATACATTATTGTCATTTAAAAGAAACAAACATGCAATTATATGAAGAGCAGGAATAAAGAGAGAAACAAGCCTAGTCAAACCACTATACATACCCACTTTGTGTGTGAGCGAGTCCACACACACCATCTCCGGCTGCCCTTCCCTTCAGTCACAGCCTAAAAACAACATGTACCTTCTCCAGTCAGCAAGCCTCTTATTGGTCACTTTGCTATTATTTGTGTTCTGATGAGCTTCCTGTTCCAGATTTCATGGGCTCAATTTAGCTCCGCCGAAGTGGGTCACACACAAATAGCTGGGCTGGCAGGGTCCGAAGCAGAGCAGTCTGGGTAAAAAGTTCTTCTACCTCATCGTGGTACAGGTAGTACCAGACTATTGAATTTCAAACCCAGTTGTGGATTGAAATAATGCCAGTTTGAAGGTATTGTTCTCCTCCAGGCTATAAATGATGGGGTGTGACATCTCACAATGCTTCAAGGTCAGAGCTGATTGCTCTGGAATGGGGGGTGCAATTTTATGCAATTTTCGGTGTCATGATTCATGAATTTCAATGAAATAAAGCAGTCTGACAGATGCATTAACCCAGAGTGAGGATTTCCATGCAGGGGGCAAGAAACAGGAAGCAGTGTGACTAGGAAGTGGAGGGAGTGTGGAGGTCAGGTGGTGGGGATGGCAGGTGGGTTGAGACCGTTACCGACAACTCTACAGTACAGTTTTTTGATTAATGTTTTCCAGCCACCTTCTCAGACTGAACTGACATCTTGTTTCACTCCATTATTCAGTCTGACATCATGTTTTCTGTAAGCCGTTTTTTTGTTTGGGAGGAGGTGATATTGTGTATCCGTCCTGACATAACGTAACGCAGTTGTAGGAGCAGTTAGCATAAAAGTTTTTCAAGTACTCAAAGAAAACGATGTATACGTGCACATGTGAAGGATAGTCCCTTTCCTGAGTCATGTCAATGACTAGGACTTGATCCAGACTGACTGGGACTATCATAAAGTGGGCATGTCTGTTAAGGGGAGACTGGTGGGGACCCAGAGAACCCATTTACATCCACACATCTGGAGGTCAGAGGTCAACATGGACAGGACAGTTTTTCCTCGCCAAAGTTTAGCACGTTTGGAGCATCATTTAGCCTCCGTCTTGACCAGCTAGAAAGACATGAGCCCGCTACAACCTCGAAAAGAACGATCACATTAATGCGTTAAAGAAATTAGTGCCGTTAAAATTTTGCACAAAACAATTATTGATAGACACCCTTTTATTATTGACACAGCCTTTTAAATTTACCCTGCCAGTATTCTGTCTGTCAGAGTTGTCGCTGGCTCACTACTAGTCCTGACATGGTATGAAACTAGGAAGCCTCAGGAATCCGCTGGGACCATAACTGAATGTTGTGAAGGAAACTAAAAAATGCTGCAAAGTTGCGCTAATTTTTGACGAGGAAAAACTGGCATAATCATTTACAAAAGGGTCTATTGACCTCTGATCTCAAGATATGTGAATGCAAATGGGTTCGATATGGGTATTTCCCCTTTACAGACATGCCATATTTATGCTAAATCCATGTAGTTTTGGGCAGAAATCATGGAGTTTTTTTATGCAGTATGAATGTGATATTTTCTAAAATGGTGTGTTAATATTTCTGCATACTGGGGTCCCTGAACAGTGTTGAATCTCTTGTGAATCCAATGATACCAGCTGTCATGTCATGTGTAATAAAGTTAGTCCCTAGTAGCCATTTCACATAGTGACTGTTTTACTTAGATTTCATACGTATGGTGGTGTCTTTATACTATGACAGTTTTCCTAAAATTAGTTTGAGAGAAATCACAATATACCGTATAACCTTGCTTCCAAAATCACAATATATTGCAATATATTGAATCGTTACCCCTGTGTCATGATACATATCCCCACATTCATGCCAATACACAGTCCTAGCAAATGTGTTACAATTTTGCCAACAGCTCAATCATTTGGTACTGCTCATGAAAGCCTGGTGAATTGAAATCAATCATGTTGAATGGTGAATCTCTCATTTTGCAAGACAAACTCATCACAGTGTCTGCTCCGTTCACTGATCCCTCCGGCAGATGAGCATTATTCAACATCTTTCGGGTCGCGGCTCTCACTGGGAGACGAGGTAGGGAAAGCCACTGTTGCTATGGCGATGAGGAAGGTGTAAGTGGCAGCTGAGGAGCGCTGTGACAAAAGACAAGGCCGGATGTGACAACGCCGGCGCCGACCGGCCCTGAGCTGAATGCTGATGTGTTTTGACAACACAAAGTTCTGGAACCACCATTGAACCAGAGACGAGTTGTACCCGAGACTCTTTACCCTCATTACATCTGGCAGCACTCAGCGGCATCATACCAGCTGAATGCAGCATGCATTAAATATTCAGACACAGCCGATACTGCTGCGCCACAATAAAAGGAACTTCTCTTTCCGTTGGTGCTGCCTTCACAGCTCTGTGTGCAAATCATTGACAAACCATTGAGAGTGAATTACACCGACATAATATATTGTGAAAAAACTGTGCTCATTTGAATCGACATGCTGCTTTTATATGCCTTTCAGCTCTACATAAACTGATTTTTGATTGCCTACATGCAACATTTCACAAGCCCACAAAATGACAAAATAAGTAATTTGCCACTTCCTTTCAAAATGACTCATATGATCATTAGATAAACAATAATAAATACTCTGCCATTTCCAATCTTCCACCTCTCTAGTTAAATGGATAGTTTGGGTAACTTGAAGCGGGGTTTTATGAGGTACTTATCCATACTAGGTTTATTACTTAAATTAGGTGATGGCATGCCCTCAGCATCAGGAAACAGAGAGGAGTACCGGTAACCACAACAAAGCATTACAGTGTTGTGGACGAGGATGGCAAAAAATCCTATTTTAGCCATCAAAAAGACAGGCCCTAAAAAACTGATATATGTAGAAGTGTACGCTATATTTAGAGTAATTTATAACGGCGAACTGAGCTCAAAGAGAAATGTATTTATACTGTTGTTGTCATCTGAGCCTGCTAGTGTTGGAGAGAACACAGATAAGTTTCACTTTCAGTTCAGTTCCCTGTCAGAAAGGAGAGCGAGAGGGCTGTCTGAAAGCCAGATAAAGCAGGGAAAGTATTGATTTCTTTTAGGGGGCTAACTGATGGCCCCATCCTCAGAACTGTATGTATGTGGTACTCCTGTGTCTTTCTCCAAACTGGGGCACACTGACATCTACTACATCTACTGTAAGTAATACACTGACTATGGATAAGTACCTCGTATAACCCCTCTTCACTTGACTCAACTCACTTTAGGTACCAGATCTTTTCCTCCATGGTGTGACCCACTGCTGGTGCCCCCCCCCCAGTATAGGCAGATTCTCTGCTGGTCACCGTAGCACTTGAACGGGCCACGACATCAACTTCACCGGACACACACTGGATATTTTCATCAGCAGCCAAACAGAGGAGCATCTGCACTTTGTCAATATCACAACATAGTTTATGTAATGTATGGTGTAGTTTTGTGGGCTGCCAATTCTGGGTTGAGTGCATAAAAAAATTGCAGTTGCTGTTGATGCTAGCTTTTCCACTAAAAGTGGCAGACCATGGATGTATTATAAGAACTGGAAAAAGGACCTCAAGATGGCACCTATTCAGTCAAATGAGAACTGATCACATGGTGCTTTACACTGAAAACTTTTTATTTCCAGGGTATGCAGCTGACTGAATATGTGCAGTAGTGTTTCTCCCACTGGCCCCACCTGTGAGTTTGCGCCTGGCCCATAAACTTCATAATGACGTCACAGATTTTTAAATCGCTTTTCTCTGCTTCATCAAAAATTCCTAATAGGCAGAGTCATAACCAATCAGCCTAATGCCCCTCACAACAGGATTCTGTTATCACCTGATCATCTGGCTCCTCCAGGAACTTTATCTACCAGGGAGCCCCCCCCCCCACGCCAACCGGCAACTTGAAATTGCTATTACACTCAGCAAGATGGACGCCCACGGGCAAGCTATGAGCAAGTACAGCAGCATGCCATGTAGAGAAGTCCGGCCAGTGATATAATCCCTTGTAGGATTTACTGTTGACCCACTGAAGGTCACAGAGAAAGTAATGCAGGCAGGCATGATGGGCTTGAGTTTCAATATTGAACCCTTGGTGAAAATAGTGGTCAGAACAAACTCCAACATTTGTGTGCATGTTGTTTGAACTCTTCAAGCTACACTCAGTACCAACAAATAGAATAGACCTTTATTAATCCCACAGTGGGGAAATTTGGTTGTTACAACAGCACAGTTACAAAAACACATCTTCTTCTCCTTCTCCTTCTTCTTCTTCTCCTTCTTCTTCTTCTTCTTCTTCTCCTTTGGGTTTTTCCCTCCAGGGGTCTCCACAGCCAATCAGCTGCCTCCATCCAATCCTGTCTCCTGTCTCCTCTTCTCTCTCACCAACTACCTTCATGTCCTCTTTCTCTACATCCATAAACCTCCTCTCTGGTCTTCCTCCAGGCCTCCTGCCTGGCACCAATATACTGACTATCTGTCCTCTGGACATGTCCAAACCATCTCAGTCTGGCCTCTCTTTATCTCCAGAAGCTCTACCATGTGCTGATCCCTCTGATGGACTCCTTCCTGATCCGGTCCATCCTGGTCCCTCCCAAAGAGAAGCTCAGCATCTTCACCTCCTGTCTTTTCCTCAGGGACACTGTCTCTAAACCAAACAGCATCGCTGCTCTCACCACAGTTTCTACACCTTTCCTTTCATTTTAGCTGAAACTCTTCTATCACACATCACACCTGACTCTTTCCTCCACCCGTTCCAGCCTGTACTCGCTTCTTCACCTCTTTTCCACTCTCTCCATCGCTCTGGACTGTTGATCCTCAGTACTTAAACCTCCACCTTCTTTGTCTCTCCATCCTGTAACCTCACTCCTCCACTCGGGTCCCTCTCATTCACACTCATGTACCTTCATTCCTCTCCTTTCAGGGCAAACCTCCACCTTTCTAGCTTCTCCACCTGTTCCCTGCTCTCACTGCAGATCACCATGTCATCTGCAAACATCATAGTCCATGGAGATTCCTGTCTGACCTCGTCCGTCAGCCTGTCCATCACCATAGCGACCAGGACGGGGCTCAGAGCTGATCCCTGATGCAGTCCCACCTCCACCTTGAACTGCTCCGTCACAGCTCCAGCACAGCTCACCACTGTCTTACAGTCCTCATCCATGTCCTGCACCGCTCTAACATCCAGACCTCCTCATCCAGTCCCACAGCTCCTCTCTGGACTTCCTGTCTTCAGCTTTCTCCAGGTCTACAGACACTATGCAGCTCCCTCTGACCTTCTCTGTGCTTCTCCATCAGCATCCTCAAAGCAAATCCTGCATCTGTAGGACTCTTTTTGGCATGAAACCATACTGCTGCTCACCAATGCTCACTTCTGTCCTTAGTCTGGCTTCCACTACTCTTTCCCATAACTTCACTGTCTGGCTCATCAGCTTTATTCCTCTGTAGTTACCACAACTCTGCACATCTCCCTTGTTCTTAAAGATGGACACCAGCACACTTCTCCTCCATTCCTCCGGCATCTTCTCTCTATCTAAGATCCTGTTGAACAACCCAGTCAGAAACTCTGCTGCCACCTCTCCGAGACACTTCCACACCTCCACAGGTATATCATCAGGACCGAGCGCCTTTCCACTCTTCATCCTCTTCAGTGCCCTCCTCACTTCATCCTTACTGATCTTTGCTACTTCCTGGTCCACAACAGTCCCTCTTCTACTCTTCCTTCTCTCTCATTTCCCTCATTCATCAGCTCTTCAAACTACTCTTTCCATCTTCCCATCACACTACTGGCACCTGTCCATCCCCCTCCATCCTGATCCTTAATCAGCCTAACCTGCTGCAGGTCCTTCTCATCTCTGTCTCTCTGTCTGTCCAACCTGTATAGATCAGTCTCTCCCTCCTTACTGTCCAACCTAGCATACAGTCGTCGTACGCCCCTCGTTTGGCCTTTGCTACCTCTACTTTCACCGTACGCTGCATCTCCCTGTACTCTAGTCTCTCTTCAGTCCTCTCAGTGTCCCACTTCTTCTTAGCTAACCTCTTTCTCTGTATACACTCCTGCACGTCCTCCTTCCACCACCAAGTCTCCTGATCTACTTTCCTTCCAGTGGACACACCCGGTCCTCTCCTACCTGTCTCCCTGATCACATTAGCTGTCCAGTCATCTGGAAACTCCTCCTGACCACCCAGAGCCTGTCTCAACTCCTTCCTAAAAGTCAGCCAACACTTTTTCAGCTTCCACCATATGGAGCAAACCCACTAACAACACTGAACATCTCACCTTTGATTTCTATCTTCAGACTCATCACTCTATCTGATAGTCTTTCACCTCCAGGACATTCCTAGCAGACTCCTCCTTCAGGATAACTCCTCCTCCATTTCTCCTCCTATCTCCACCATGGTAGAACAGCTTGAACCCTGCTCCTAAACTTCTAGCCTTGCTACCTTTCCTCCTGGTCTGCTGGACACTCAGTATGTCCACCTTCCTCCTCTGCATCATGTCAACCAGCTCTCTACCTTTTCCTGTCCTCGTTCCTACATTCAGAGTCCCTCCTCTCAGTCCTGTATTCTTGGCGTTCCTCTTCTCTCTTCCTACGAACACACCTTCCTCCTCTCCTTCTTCGACCAACAGTGGTCCAGTTTCCACCGGCACCCTGTAGGTGAACAGCACCGATGGTGGTCGCTGTTAACCCGGGCCTCGACTGATCTGGTGAGGAAGTCGTGTATTTGATTCACATGTTTGATTTGGCAAAAGTTTTACATCGGCTTCCCTTCCTGAGACAACCCTCTGTATTTATCCGGGCTTGGGACCGGCACAATAAGACACTGGCTTGCGCCCTCTTGCGGCTACATTAGTTATAAAAAAAAAAGTGAAGCGAATACGCCCATCCAGTCTACTTGTGTTTTGTGGACTTGGAGAAGGCGTACAATCGGGTCCCCTGTGGGATACTGTGGGAGGTGCTGCGGGAGTATGGGGTGAGGGGGGTCACTTCTCAGGGCCATCCTGAGAAGTGGATGGATGGATGGATGAACTGGATGGAGTTCTAGTACCTCGGAGTCTTGTTCATGATTGAGGGAACAATGAAGCGTGAGATTCACCGGAGAACTGGAGCAGCGGGGCGGTATTACAGTTGCTTTACCGCACCGCTGTGACAAAGAAGAAGAAGAAGAAGAAGAGGAAGATCAACCTTTATTAGTCCCACTAGGGGAAATTCAATTTTTACACTCTGTTGTAACTTATACACAGTACATGCGTCAAATGGAGAGATGTCAGAGTGGGGGGGCTGCTCCTGACAAGCGCCCCGAGCAGTTGGGGGTTTGGTGCCTTGCTCAGGGGCACCTCGGCAGTGCCCAAGAGGTAAACTGGCACCAGCTACCAGTTCACACTCAGTTCTTGGTCCATGTTGGGACTTGAACTGGTGACCCTCCGGTTCCCAAGCCAACTCCCTACAGACTGAGCTACTGCCGCCCCCAAAGAGAGACCTGAGCCAGAAGGAAAAGAAGAAGGAAGAAGGAAAAGCTCTGCCTCTCCTTATCTCAAATTTTATCATCAATGTCCTCCTCATGGGGTTCGCCCAACACTTCACAGCCTGTACACTCTAAACAGTCCTTTAAGGCCACACTAGCCTCCTCAGACCATACCTGCACATACCTCTTGGTTGGAGTTGCTCACTAACCAAAGGTATGTAAACAGGGTACAGGTAGACCAGGCTGGGAACAGAGCGGCCAGGCGGGGGGAGGGGTGATGAGCTGTATGCGTCTTTGGTGTTTGCATACAGCAGGTCCAGAGTTTTATTGTCCCTGGTGGGACAATTCCCATACTGGGTGAAGGAGGGAAGAGTAGAGGACAGGGAGACATGGTTGAAGTCAGCGGAGATGAGGAGGAGAGCCTCATTTCTTCATACAGTATGAAGACTTTAGCACATGCAATGTAGTACAGAAAGTTTCACAACTGTCAGGTCTTAGGTCATGTTGATTTTGTCTTTTCATTTTCTTGTGTACTTCCTGTTTTATTTTGGTATTCTAACATTCCCTGTCCACCTGTCTCTTGTCAGTCTCTCCCCTCACTAGTATATATATATATATATATATATATATATATATATATATATATATATATATTATGTGTGTGTGTATATATATATATAAAGTGTGTCTCCCTGTCCTTCTGGACCAGTTCGTCTTTGTCCTAGTGAGAAGCGTTCCAGCCTTATTTCCTCGTGTTTTGATTCCTTGCGTCTTTTTGTGGACATTAAAGACGCTAATTGGTTTGAATATACCTGATCTCTGAGTCGTGCAATTGAGTCCAGACCTGTCCATCATTCCAGTCGTTACATTAAAGTATGCAAATAACACTGATAAATACTATATATTTTGAGTGTCTACACAATCAAAACTGTCCCATATTACTATGAGCTCTGTCACTGCCAGACAAATATCGCTATATGAAATATGGACAGTGAAGCAGGAGGAGCCGCGGGATTTCATGAATTTTGTTTTCACGTTAACCTCTCCTTATTAGTCAGTGAAAACATATTTCTGTTACTAACTCCAAAGCCTTTGCAGATGGTGGTCATGGTAAAAAGAAAAGAAGTTTGACTGTCGTAGGAAACTAGAAACAAACATAAGCGTCCTGTATAATAGTCACATGCTTTTAAGACATTGGTAAATGGTGAATGGACTTGCATTTATACAGAGCTTTTCTAGTCTGCTGACCACTCAAAGCTCTTTACGCTACAAGTCACATTCACCCATTCACACACTGATATCAGAGGCTGCCCATCAGGATCTGATCTAAATCGTTCATCTCATTCACACACCGATGGTTCTGCCTTCGGGAGAAATTTGGGGTTAAGTGTCTTGCCCAAGGACACATCGACATGTGACCGGAGCAGCCGGGGATCGAACCACCGACCTTCCGGTTGGTGGACGACCTGCTCTAACCTGTCACACTACTTCAGCCTTTGTCACCATACACTGTCTATAAGAAGTGCAGTTAGTCACGGTGACGACACCCGTTGGTTTGTGCACTGCCACTTTGAAGCCTCAAGTTTGGTTTTGTGGCTGTCGCCATCTTGTTTTGTTGCAACCAGAAGTGACACAAGAGGGTGGAGCAACCGAATGCCATTTTTAGGCGACCAAAAATGTTACCATTAACGTTCATGTCCTGAAAACACACTGTGAAAGGGTGAATATTATAAGATGAAAACAGGTGTATTGTAATGGTACTATTTTATGGAGTCCAGTGTAAGGATACATGAGTGACATCAACACAGGTAGTGAGAGGACTACTGACTAATGTTAGTCTGTCCTCTGAGTCTGGACCAGGACTACTGACTAATGTTAGTCTGTCCTCTGAGTCTGGACCAGGACTACTGACTAATGTTAGTCTGTCCTCTGAGTCTGGACCAGGACTACTGACTAATGTTAGTCTGTCCTCTGAGTCTGGACCAGGACTACTGACTAATGTTAGTCTGTCCTCTGAGTCTGGACCAGGACTACTGACTAATGTTAGTCTGTCCTCTCTGAACCAGGACTACTGACTAATGTTAGTCTGTCCTCTGAGTCTGAACAAGGACTACTGACTGATGTTGGTCTGTCCTCTCTGAACCAGGACTACTGACTAATGTTAGTCTGTCCTCTGAGTCTGGACCAGGACTACTGACTAATGTTAGTCTGTCCTCTGAGTCTGGACCAGGACTACTGACTAATGTTAGTCTGTCCTCTCTGAACCAGGACTACTGACTAATGTTAGTCTGTCCTCTGAGTCTGAACAAGGACTACTGACTGATGTTGGTCTGTCCTCTCTGAACCAGGACTACTGACTAATGTTAGTCTGTCCTCTGAGTCTGGACCAGGACTACTGACTAATGTTAGTCTGTCCTCTGAGTCTGGACCAGGACTACTGACTAATGTTAGTCTGTCCTCTGAGTCTGAACCAGGACTACTGACTAATGTTAGTCTGTCTTCTCTGAACCAGGACTACTGACTAATGTTAGTCTGTCCTCTGAGTCTGAACCAGGACTACTGACTAATGTTAGTCTGTCCTCTCTGAACCAGGACTACTGACTAATGTTAGTCTGTCCTCTGAGTCTGACCAAGGACTACTGACTAATGTTGGTCTGTCCTCTCTGAACCAGGACTACTGACTAATGTTAGTCAGTCCTCTGAGTCTGAACCAGGACTACTGACTAATGTTAGTCTGTCCTCTCTGAACCAGGACTACTGACTAATGTTGGTCTGTCCTCTCTGAACCAGGACTACTGACTAATGTTAGTCTGTCCTCTGAGTCTGAACCAGGACTACTGACTAATGTTAGTCTGTCCTCTGAGTCTGAACCAGGACTACTGACTAATGTTAGTCTGTCCTCTGAGTCTGAACCAGGACTACTGACTAATGTTAGTCTGTCCTCTGAGTCTGAACCAGGACTACTGACTAATATTAGTCTGTCCTATGAGTCTGAACAAGGACTACTGACTAATGTTAGTCTGTCCTCTCTGAACCAGGACTACTGACTAATGTTAGTCTGTCCTCTGAGTCTGAACCAGGACTACTGACTAATGTTAGTCTGTCCTCTGAGTCTGAACCAGGACTACTGAATAATGTCAGTCTGTCCTCTGAGTCTGAACCAGGACTACTGACTAATGTTAGTCTGTCCTCTGAGTCTGGACCAGGACTACTGACTAATGTTGGTCTTTCCTCTCTGAACCAGGACTACTGACTAATGTTAGTCTGTCCTCTGAGTCTGAACCAGGACTACTGACTAATGTTGGTCTGTCCTCTCTGAACCAGGACTACTGACTAATGTTAGTCTGTCCTCTGAGTCTGAACCAGGACTACTGACTAATGTTAGTCTGTCCTCTGAGTCTGAACCAGGACTACTGACTAATGTTAGTCTGTCCTCTGAGTCTGGACCAGGACTACTGACTAATGTTAGTCGGTCCTCTGAGTCTGGACCAGGACTACTGACTAATGTTAGTCTGTCCTCTGAGTCTGAACCAGAAATACTGACTAATGTTAGTCTGTCCTCTGAGTCTGAACCAGGACTACTAATTAATGTTAGTCTGTCTTCTCTGAACCAGGACTACTGACTAATGTTAGTCTGTCCTCTGAGTCTGAACCAGGACTACTAACTAATGTTAGTCTGTCTTCTCTGAACCAGGACTACTGCCTAATGTTAGTCTGTCCTCTGAGTCTGAACCAGGACTACTAACTAATGTTAGTCTGTCTTCTCTGAACCAGGACTACTGACTAATGTTAGTCGGTCCTCTGAGTCTGAACCAGGACTACTGACTAATGTTAGTCTGTCCTCTGAGTCTGAACCAGGACTACTGACTAATGTTAGTCTGTCCTCTCTGAACCAGGACTACTGACTAATGTTAGTCTGTCCTCTGAGTCTGAACAAGGACTACTGACTAATGTTAGTCTGTCCTCTCTGAACCAGGACTACTGACTAATGTTAGTCTGTCGTCTGAGTCTGAACCAGGACTACTGACTAATGTTAGTCGGTCGTCTGAGTCTGAGCAAGGACTACTGACTAATGTTAGTCGGTCCTCTGAGTCTGAACCAGGACTACTGACTAATGTTAGTCTGTCCTCTCTGAACCAGGACTACTGACTAATGTTAGTCTGTCCTCTGAGTCTGAACAAGGACTACTGACTAATGTTAGTCTGTCCTCTCTGAACCAGGACTACTGACTAATGTTAGTCTGTCCTCTGAGTCTGAACCAGGACTACTGACTAATGTTAGTCTGTCGTCTGAGTCTGAGCAAGGACTACTGACTAATGTTAGTCGGTCCTCTGAGTCTGAACCAGGACTACTGACTAATGTTAGTCTGTCCTCTGAGTCTGAACCAGGACTACTGACTAATGTTAGTCTGTCCTCTGAGTCTGAACAAGGACTACTGACTAATGTTAGTCGGTCCTCTTTGAGCCAGGACTACTGACTAATGTTAGTCTGTCCTCTGAGTCTGAACCAGGACTACTGACTAATGTTAGTCTGTCCTCTGAGTCTGAACCAGGACTACTGACTAATGTTAGTCTGTCCTCTGAGTCTGAACCAGGACTACTGAATAATGTTAGTCTGTCCTCTGAGTCTGAACCAGGACTACTGACTAATGTTAGTCTGTCCTCTGAGTCTGGACCAGGACTACTGACTAATGTTGGTCTTTCCTCTCTGAACCAGGACTACTGACTAATGTTAGTCTGTCCTCTGAGTCTGAACCAGGACTACTGACTAATGTTGGTCTGTCCTCTCTGAACCAGGACTACTGACTAATGTTAGTCTGTCCTCTGAGTCTGAACCAGGACTACTGACTAATGTTAGTCTGTCCTCTGAGTCTGAACCAGGACTACTGACTAATGTTAGTCTGTCCTCTGAGTCTGGACCAGGACTACTGACTAATGTTAGTCGGTCCTCTGAGTCTGGACCAGGACTACTGACTAATGTTAGTCTGTCCTCTGAGTCTGAACCAGAAATACTGACTAATGTTAGTCTGTCCTCTCTGAACCAGGACTAGTGACTAATGTTAGTCTGTCCTCTCTGAACCAGGACTACTGACTAATGTTAGTCTGTCCTCTGAGTCTGAACCAGGACTACTGACTAATGTTAGTCTGTCCTCTCAGTCTGAACCAGGACTACTGACTAATGTTAGTCGGTCCTCTGAGTCTGAACCAGGACTACAGACTAATGTTAGTCTGTCCTCTGAGTCTGAACCAGGACTACTGACTAATATTAGTCTGTCCTCTCTGAACCAGGACTACTGACTAATGTTAGTCTGTCCTCTGAGTCTGAACCAGGACTACTGACTAATGTTAGTCTGTCCTCTGAGTCTGAACCAGGACTACTGACTAATGTTAGTCGGTCCTCTGAGTCTGAACCAGGACTACTGACTAATGTTAGTCTGTCCTCTGAGTCTGAACCAGGACTACTGACTAATATTAGTCTGTCCTCTCTGAACCAGGACTACTGACTAATGTTAGTCGGTCCTCTGAGTCTGAACCAGGACTACTGACTAATGTTAGTCTGTCCTCTGAGTCTGAACCAGGACTACTGACTAATGTTAGTCTGTCCTCTGAGTCTGAACCAGGACTACTGACGAATGTTAGTCTGTCCTCTGAGTCTGAACAAGGACTACTGACGAATGTTAGTCTGTCCTCTGAGTCTGAACAAGGACTACTGACTAATGTTAGTCTGTCCTCTGAGTCTGAACCAGGACTACTGACTAATGTTACTCTGTCCTCTGAGTCTGAACCAGGACTACTGACTAATGTTAGTCTGTCTTCTCTGAACCAGGACTACTGACTAATGTTAGTCTGTCCTCTGAGTCTGAACCAGGACTACTGACTAATGTTAGTCTGTCCTCTCTGAACCAGGACTACTGACTAATGTTAGTCTGTCCTCTGAGTCTGAACAAGGACTACTGACTAATGTTGGTCTGTCCTCTCTGAACCAGGACTACTGACTAATGTTAGTCTGTCCTCTGAGTCTGGACCAGGACTACTGACTAATGTTAGTCTGTCCTCTGAGTCTGGACCAGGACTACTGACTAATGTTAGTCTGTCCTCTGAGTCTGAACCAGGACTACTGACTAATGTTAGTCTGTCTTCTCTGAACCAGGACTACTGACTAATGTTAGTCTGTCTTCTGAGTCTGAACCAGGACTACTGACTAATGTTAGTCTGTCCTCTGAGTCTGAACCAGGACTACTGACTAATGTTAGTCTGTCCTCTCTGAACCAGGACTACTGACTAATGTTAGTCTGTCCTCTGAGTCTGACCAAGGACTACTGACTAATGTTGGTCTGTCCTCTCTGAACCAGGACTACTGACTAATGTTAGTCTGTCCTCTGAGTCTGAACCAGGACTACTGACTAATGTTAGTCTGTCCTCTCTGAACCAGGACTACTGACTAATGTTAGTCTGTCCTCTGAGTCTGACCAAGGACTACTGACTAATGTTGGTCTGTCCTCTCTGAACCAGGACTACTGACTAATGTTAGTCAGTCCTCTGAGTCTGAACCAGGACTACTGACTAATGTTGGTCTGTCCTCTCTGAACCAGGACTACTGATTAATGTTGGTCTGTCCTCTCTGAACCAGGACTACTGACTAATGTTAGTCTGTCCTCTGAGTCTGAACCAGGACTACTGACTAATGTTAGTCTGTCCTCTGAGTCTGAACCAGGACTACTGACTAATGTTAGTCTGTCCTCTGAGTCTGAACCAGGACTGCTGACTAATGTTAGTCTGTCCTCTGAGTCTGGACCAGGACTACTGACTAATGTTGGTCTGTCCTCTCTGAACCAGGACTACTGACTAATGTTAGTCTGTCCTCTGAGTCTGAACCAGGACTACTGACTAATGTTGGTCTGTCCTCTCTGAACCAGGACTACTGACTAATGTTAGTCTGTCCTCTCTGAACCAGGACTACTGACTAATGTTAGTCTTTCCTCTGAGTCTGAACCAGGACTACTGACTAATGTTAGTCTGTCCTGAAGCATCTCTGACTCTGGTTGTGGTCCTGGTGGAGATGATCAGGATATTGATGTTAGTATGGAGTTACATGGAGATTGTGAACCCAGTATTGTGCATCGTATTGTATCGTTGGTGAGCTAAGTATCATCACACCGTTACCACGCGGTGATTTGAAGGTCAGATAACCACCAGTATGATGTGAAGTTTGACTGTCGACCACCATGAATCCCATTTTCGATGTCTCGGTCAGATGGAGCTGATTCTACAAGTCTCAACAATGAATAAATTCATTTTCGCCTCCACCGGCTCCAGGACACACAGGCAGACAGGAAGCCTCGAACCCAGAATGGTAATGCAAATAAAGGTCAAGGCAGTGTATTTTTTCTAAATCAGGTCTGTGCTGGTCTGGGATGTAGGCCTTGTGACTGATAAGCGTCCCATGGCTAAATGTGAAACACCACCTTTTCAATCCGACACACCTCGTTTCCTGTGTCGGAGGGAAATATAGCATTGACTTTGCCTCCACCGATGGGAGCTATGTGCAAAATAATTGTCCAGGAGAAAAATTATTTATCTGGTGTGGCATCTTGTGAATTTCTCCACTGTGAAACTAATAAAGGAATATCTTGTCTTATCTTATCTTAAGGCCTTGTACTGACTGTAGCTAACTATTTTAAAGTATGACAGAAGTTGTTTTCCACTGGTATTTACCAGTGTTCATGTACCTCGTGTCCAGTCAAGTGCAACGAAAGTTCTGTAAACATGGAAATAAATGAACGAGGATGACTTTCAGCCAGCTATGGTCTCTGTGAATGCATATTTTACTATATTACACCAATCAAAGCACCTGACTCAGGTGAGGTGACCCCCACCTGACAGCGCTGCTAATCTGTGATACTGCTGGATGTCTGATGCGTTTTTTTCTTCAGAACGGATCAAAGCATTGCGTCTGTTGCCACCACTGTAAATCTATTTGTGGCTCGCTGTCTGAATTATTCATATCAGATGTGTATTCTGGTCCTGACTGATCACTCAGGTAAAGGTGTCGTGTTGAAGTTCTAACTAAATTGTAGAGGTGAATTTCAGGCGTTCAGCATTTTTTGCAAACACCTTATATTCTCAAATGACACTTTGTTTTATTCTTTTAACATTTATTTTTCTTTTCAAATAATGCAGGCGGTATCTCCTCCTGGAATGAAGTGCAGTTATTTACATTTATTTCCCACAGAGTGGTGCAGGGATGACCTATTTTTGTTGGCCATCCAGGAAGTTAGCATCACCCTGGTTCCCTCCACAAAAAGCCAACTGGTACTTTTCCATTGGAATGCAGAAAATAAGCTCTGTGGCAAATAATCATTTATGATGCTTACATATTTTGTTCTGCAAGATAATCTTCAAAAATGAACGTCAATTTTATGATTTGTGTGTGAATCCAATTGTCAGAAGTAAAAAGCTAATGTTATAACGGCTATAAACAGTGAGTATATACAACAAGGCTGTAAAGGAGTGTTGACGTTCAGTAATCTTATTTAGCCACTTGTTAGCAAACAACAACCAACTTCTGTATTTATTGATGTACTTTATAACGTAGAACAAAATGTTAAAATCTCTCCATCTTGTGTTAACCACAGACCTTATTTCAGGTGTTTGACTTCCAGACGAGAGAACCAGAAGTGCCAAGATGCCAACTCATCGCTGTGTTTTACGACTCATTCCTGCACCGCTCTATATTGTTAAAGGTGCAGGTGTGAATTTGGTGGCATCAAGCGTTTTTTCTGTGTGTAGCAGAACGACGGTGGCCCACACAAAAACATGAATAGCTCTCTGTAGAGCCAGTGTTTGGTTTGTCCTTTCTGGGCTACTGTAGCAACATTATGGGCTGTGAGTAGAGGATCTGCTCCCTATGTAGGTATAAAGAGCTTGTTCTAAGGTAACCAAAATATTAATAACCAATGCTTATTTTCAGGGATTATACACCAAAGAAAACATATCCACACAGATCGATATTATACTGTGTATTATATGCAAAGCAAATGGATGTTTGAGGGTGTTTCTATGTCCATTTATGGAAATGCAGCTCATTTAACAGCCCCCAGCTCCAAATTGATTGAGATCTATAAAACATAAACATGACATACATTTTGCCATCAGTTATGTGTGCTGCTAGGAGGGGACGAAATGGGTCATGTCATATCTCCATTTGTTGCATGTAAACTCCAGTATGGATCTTCATGGTCCGCAGTGTAAGACTGGGGTTGAGACCGAAACTCAGCTCCAAATTAGAGCTGAACATCCAAAATGGTTACCCATAAAAAAAGAGCTCTGCAACAGCAGTTTGCCGTCACTCAACCCAGTCGGATGTTTTTCTCCAACGACACCGGACATGGGACATGCCAAGTAAGGAACGGCACTCGTGAAGAAAGGTCTGGAAAATGATTTGAATTAAACTATTATTATATTACCATATTTTCTGGACTATAAGGCTCACTGGATTATAAGCCGCATCAAGCAAAACAAAACGGTCAGATAAGTCAAACTTGATTCTATTCATTTAACAACTCAATAACTTCAATAACTCTCAACATTTTTCAGTTGGAACACATGAAATAGGGACGGAAACAGAAACTCTGGTTGGTTTTCTTTACGTGGTGCAGGTCATCTTCTTCTTCCTCCACTTCGTACCATTGATTCATTAATATTAAATTCTCTCTCCGCTGCTCTATTCCCATGTTCTGCTGCTGACTGATAGCCTGAAGCTGGAAATCTGCTTCGTCAGCATGTCTCTTCACAGCTGCCATTTTGGCTCCTGATACACACATGATAATGTTACGGTGCCTATCTGTCGAAGCACAGTAACAGTAGTATTACTCCGCCAGGCGCCTGACTACTGTCAGTAGTATTACTCCGCCAGGCGCCTGACTACTGTCAGTAGTATTACTCCGCCAGGTGCCTGACTACTGTCAGTAGTATTACTCCGCCAGGCGCCTGACTACTGTCAGTAGTATTACTCTGCCAGGCGCCTGACTACTGTCAGTAGTATTACTCCGCCAGGCGCCTGACTACTGTCAGTAGTATTACTCCGCCAGGCGCCTGACTACTGTCAGTAGTATTACTCTGCCAGGCGCCTGACTACTGTCAGTAGTATTACTCCGCCAGGCGCCTGACTACTGTCAGTAGTATTACTCTGCCAGGCGCCTGACTACTGTCAGTAGTATTACTCCGTCAGGCGCCTGACTACTGTCAGTAGTATTACTCCGCCAAGCGCCTGACTACTGTTACCGTAATGCTTCTACAATCCACCCAGCGGTGCAGCTTTGTAGTTTACCAAATTCATAATAAAACATTTTGACAGATTTTTGAGCACCCTGTACCACAAAAAATTGGTTCGAGGAGGTCAGTAAACACAACCAGAATCCATATATAAGCCGCACCAGATTATAAGGCGCACTGTCGACTTTTGAGAAAATTAAAGGATTTTAAGTGCGCCCTATAGTCCAGAAAATACGGTACTATTTTACCTTTTACAAGCAGTAGCCCGACGGGCCGATTGTATTTGCTGGCTCGATGTACTGTATGTTGGACCATGTGTGTCATTTCAGCATGTTTGTGTGTGTCTGTATGTATGTGTTACATACAGTAGGGGAGAAAGGGGAAGTCGTAACATCTCAAATTGCACCAATTAGAACCAAAAATATTATATTAATTGATTGATATTGATTGTGGTGATATTTGTTGTGGATATTCATGGTTGCCAGAGGATGACTCTGTGACCTTGTACACACCATCTACTGAGCAATACAAGTTTCAGAGCATATTCATGCTTTCCAGAGGATGAACCCTTTCCCATTTTGTTCCCTCTTTCAGCTTCTAAAGCCCCATTCTCAGGACGAAATGTCCAATATTCAGGGTTAAGACTTATATACAGTGTATTTATGAATCATGCTGCACCTACATGAATAGCAGGTGGAGATGCTCTTACAGTCCGTGTGCACAAGAAGTACCACTTAGCACTTGTCGATGCACAATTAAAATAGGGCCCTTTAGAGCGGTGGATCTAAATTTGGAACAACACTCCATGATTACAGCTTATTTATGCATAGGTGTCATGGCAGTGTGCCAAAAACCTCTCTGGTATCAAGTATATCATTAGTGCAATAATTACATTTCTGTCAGAAAGCTGATTAGAT
This sequence comes from Pterois miles, assembly GCA_947000775.1. Taxonomy (NCBI): domain Eukaryota; kingdom Metazoa; phylum Chordata; class Actinopteri; order Perciformes; family Scorpaenidae; genus Pterois; species Pterois miles. The sequence goes on along the minus strand of CAMQGK010000468.1, from coordinate 322,035 downwards.
ACAAACCCTCAGGGAGAAAGAGAAAGAATGAGTGATAAAGAGACAGCGACTGCAGGAAGGAATAACTAGAGACGCTAAAAGGACGAAAGGAAGAGGGAAGGGAAAACAAGATAAAAGATATTATGCAAGAGAAGAGAGAGAGAGACAGAGGAAGACGGAGTGATGATAATGAATGTGGCTGCTCGCTGAGCCTCACGCTACAACCATCCATCGTCCAACCGGTCCTCGTTAAATAATACAGATAAGATGGAAACGCTCTCATCGTCCACATCCATTTAGCCAAATCGCACTCTATTGTGGAAAAAACAACTGTGCTGAATGATTCATGAAGCAGCTCCCATTACTATCACACCAACTTCCAGAGAAACTGTGAGCAGTTCACAGAGTGGAGACAGAGGAGGAGCTGAACTGGAACAGCTCTCAGAAAACAAGGCTGTAGTTGTGGTGAACAGGTGGAAACCAGTACACACACCGAGTACAAAGTACTACAGTACCGGTTAGTACCGCTCAGTACCGCACTACTGCCATTTCTGGCCAGCATGGTGAAACCAGGAGAGCGGTATCCATGACAACATCCCTTCTGATGGTGATTGACATGTTGAGGGTAAAAAAACAGCACATTCACAGTAAAATCCCAAAAGAGCCATGGTGTATAGCTTGAAGGTTGTTAAAATTATCAACGACAGTAGAAGTTACACTTCAGCTGATATCAGTGGCTTTAAGCTCTAATACTGAACCGAGCACCTCCGTTCAGTCTTTAAACCGCATGTTATTTCAGAGCTTCAGCTTCAACTGCCTGCATCCTCCACATGTGAACAAATAACAGTTTAAGACATTCAAACTTCATCACTGGGCAACTCCAGGTCTGAGGGGTGAATCCGACGCTGAAGAGTCTTAAACCTCCATCCTGTCTCCAGCCAGCAGGGGGCGACTCCTCTGGGTCTATAGAGTCTCTAGAAAATGATCCTCCTCTCTGATTGATTACCTCAGTAAACACTGGAAACATCAGTTTCTGGTCTCAGTCTCTAGTTTCAGTCTTCTTCAGTACAGCAGGATGTTCATTTAGTAGATTATGGTCCATTTAGAGTCAGATAGACCAGAAAGCAGGGGGGCTTTAGGGCGGGGCTACCTGCTGATTGACAGGTTGTTACCACGGAGTTGTCCAGTCTGGGAGTTGACGTGTTTTCGTCTTAGAACGTTAACCCTTTCACAGTGTGTTTTCAGTTCATGAAAGTTAATAATTAAGTTAATATTTTAGTCACCTGAAAACGTCTTATTCATATAATCAGTTGTACTTCGCTCCACCTTCTGTGTCACTTCTGGTTGCAAATAACCAAGATCCAAATAACCAAGATGGAAATGAACAAAAACCAAGATGGCAACAGCCAAATACCAAGATGACGGTAGCGGCCAAAAACTAGGATGCAATGACCGAAAGCCAAGATGGCGGCGACCAAATACCATGATGGCGGTGACATCATGATGATTACACCTTTTTCCTGCTGTATATATAATCTATGGTTTGCACTTGCAATATTCAGTGCACTTAAATTTCCATTGGGAAATTTAGCCTTTTCTAGTAGAAGATATGGGCTTGATATTTCTATGCACACAGACTTGAAACTGGGTAAAAAATAGTTTATCTGGAGGCTAATGAAGCTCAATGTGAGCTGAATCTTTACAGATAACATTCTGTTAAACTGTGGTGATGTTCCTGATATCAGAAGCTGAGGCGACGAGGTGACCACCCATGTAGTTCATTATTTTTAACTACCCCAACTTTTGTACATACCACAACTGTTTTTCTGCCAGAAAATACCACCAGCTAGGGTGAGGATTTCCACAGGCTCCTTAATGCAATGTTATCAGGACACTTAGGTTGTGATTTTAAGCATGTTGCGAAGACATATTGTGATAATATTACCCTTTTTCTATTGCAAATGATGCAGTTTATCAGCATCTGTTTTATCTAATCTGATACAGTTTTCACTCTGTTCATCTCAAAGTTTTAATTAAGCAAAGGGACCCCTTTGAAAATGGCCAGTTTTTCCTTGCCAAAATTTAGCATAACTGTGGAGCTTTATTTTGCGTTCTCCCCCACAAGCTAACATGACATGGTTGGTACCATGTTTCATATGATACCAGAATCTTTACTCTGGCTTTAACAGCCCACGACAACTCAAAGACTGTACCGCACACCGTACATGTACAGCACCGTCAGATTTTAAGAGGTTAATAACTGAAAATACTGCAATACTATGCTGTGTGGGATTTTTCTGCCATAGCACTAGAGGTGACTCCTATGGTGCTCGTCACATCACCACAGATTAATCAAAACCTTCAGCATGTATCTGACAAAACACAATTCCTGTTCTATAGGGTTATCTGACAGTAAAATACAGCAATGCCCAAAAAGCTTATGAAGGCCCTTCTCAACTCCTCAGTGACTGACATTAACCTCTTTATGGCGATGTTGCGCCGAACAGCGACTGAGACAACCCTGACTACAGTAATTACAATAATAAGATTTATTATTTCCAATATTAAGCTTAGATGATAAGGCTTGGAATTATGATAATCTGGATAAAGAGGGAGCAGATTTGCATTAATTTCACTACACTGTGGCTTCTCATCAAATTAGCGTGTTTGCTCATCGTCGATACGCTGCCAGGCAACCTGCATCATACAAACTGAGATCTGGGAGCAGCCAGCTTTGTGTTAGCGCTGCACCATGCAGACAGTCTGGCAGCCCTGAGCACACTCACATCCACTGCTGGCCTACCCACCACCTCACCACCCAAACACAGGCAGCGAGCCGTTTTAAGCTGAAACACAGAGGAGCTGCCCCCAGCCGATAGATAGCAACGCTAGGCATTATGGGTGAACCTATCTGGCGTTTCAGATCGAGTTAGGGCCAATTAGCCTGTAGGGAGTGAGAGGAGCCATCGCATAAGAAGCAGCAATTAGAGCAGAGGCTACTTCACAACCTCAGGTCCTCGTTTTAACCTACAAAACTGGAAGCAAAAAATAAAACTATAACACTGCAACACTCGTGAGTAAACCATTTTTTGCTGATTTTTATCACAATAGTTACTCAACCTACATGTAGATCTGATCAAGGTTTGCGTGCTGTTGTGAACACCCCACAACCTGCTCTAGAGTGTATGGCCCATAAGTTTGCTGTTGTACCAAGGTGGACAGCTGTGCACAGCTGAGCACATGGCAGCTGGATAAGGTGTTAACATGTCTCAGTACCACAGTTTCTACCAGAGCTCTACAGCTAGCATAGTCAGGATTCTCAAAACTGAGATGAGGGCATATCCAGGTATCTAAAACCAGAACAGGGAGTTTAAATCCACAAATTCATGACTGGGATACTCGTGTATGTAAGCACACACGGCACATTTGGACACGGTCGCTAAATGAAGCCATTCTCACTCCCAACTCGTCTAATACTGGTCAGTGGCCCTTGGCATCTGATAACAATGTATGACTGTATGAGACGGAGCAGGCTTTCAACTACCTCCAGTGTAAACCCATCAGTGTCAGGACTGGATGACCGGAGCGTGGGTGGGGCGGTGGGAGCAGAGGATGGACAGGTAGGACAACCATGGCACTTTCAACCAGTTGACACCTGATGTGAAACCAAGTCGAGTGTTTTGCTGTAGTTTTGTTGTGTAACTTCTATACTTAACAAATGACAGTTACACTACAGATATTTTACATAACATACTTATTTTAACACAAACAACATTTTTCATTTTTTTCCTTAAGTGTTTGCCCAAGCATTTTCTTTTTTTTTTGCATCAGTAAACCAAAAATAAAGTAAACGTACGTTGGAAGTTTATTTTGAAGAGACTGCATGCATGTAACCAATGGAAACTGTATGTTTATATTGAAAAGACATTATATGCATGTAACAAGCAGAAACCATACATTTCCTGTGAACGTGTAAGTTTATTTTGAAAAGACACTATGCATGTATCAAGCAAAAACTGTACATTTCCTGTGAACATGAACGTTTATTTTGAAAAGACACTGTATGCATGTTGACACCTCCTAAACTCTCCTATAGAGAGTTTGAAGTGTAGGACCACTGGCCAAGAGTCAGAGTTGGGAATGTGCTGGCTAAACATGATCTCAACAATAGTCTTATTTGTAAAATAATAATCTCAAAATATGTTATCTTATTTTGAAGATAAACGCTACGTGGTAAGCCTTTAAACAAAAAGGACTCCTTCAGAGCTCAGGATGAGGGAGGTGTTGCTCAGGACGACAGGAACAGTACTCGCCTACAACACGCTGTACTCAGCCTGAACCAGTCAGCATCGGTGCGGCTGTAGGATCCACAAACAGCCAGGTGGAGGTGATCTCGGCGGCTCGGCTGGGTGGCTACAGACACCATCTATTTTCCCTGAAGGTGACGGAGATCAGCGCAGCAATGCATGGATGTGTGGAGTGAGAGGGCAGCAGCGCAGACTGATGTAGTGTTACCATGAAATGAATCACCAGAGGCAGGAAAACTGTACAGTGCTCTGGGATGTGAAAAGAGATCCAGCAGAGTTGGAGGCTGAGTGTGAATGAGTGGCATGCTGTCACGTAGCAGTGTAATGGTAGTATATGAATGAATGAATGAAAATGAATATATGTCTGCTGCTTTTATGTGAGAAAGGGTAGTGACAGAGAGGAGGAAGTTAGCAAAAGAAAAAAGTGAAAGACATTCACAAAGAGAATGGCAGAAGAAGCAGGAGTACTCTCATATTACCCAGCCTCCATCTGGGATCCTGTAGCTTTTTATTTCTTTTGCTTTGGTCTCTCTCTCTCTCTCTCTCTCTCTCTCTCTCTCTCTCTCTCTCTCCCATCTAATCTTTCTTTCTGGGTTTGTCTGTCTCTCCCTCCAGTGTGTCTGGGAGGTATCACCTTCTGTAATGAAAGCATACACTTCCCCTGCTCCCGTTCCCCAACTTCTAAATGAGGCCTGGGATCTGCCAAGAAAACCATTGACATCCATCCCTCCCTTGACTCTCCAACGGGTTTATGATTTCCAAATTGTCTGCTGCCTCAAGGTCGCTGTAATCCATGGCCAGAGACGGAGACAGAGGTCTCTGTCTGTGTGGTGAGGTTACAATGATTGAGAAGATGGCCGACTGAGACGGGACTTCATTGACTCTTACTCATCTATTTAGATCCATCCAGATCAGGGTACAGCCTTTGACTCCATTGGAGGTAGGGTTAAAGACAGAAATTGCAGTACATGTACATTTTACTGCACTACAATTAATTAAAAGCTTTTCCCAGTTTCTCCCTGGGGATCAATAAAATATTTCTGATTTGAATCGATTTCATAACAACTTTGTAAAGTAACTCATCTTCAAGACAAAGAGTCATGCTAGCACCTCTGAGAGGCAGAGTTTTGAGCTAAATGCTAATGTTGGCATGCTAACATGCTCACAGTGACAACACTAACAAGCTGATTCTGATGTGTTTATCATGTTCACCATTTTATTTTAATATGTTAACATGCTAAATTTGCTAATTAGTACCAAACACAAAGTACAGCTGGGACTGAAGGAAATTAGTTATTAGTTGGGGAAAGTATTAAACAAATTATGATGGCGCCAGATTGAAAGTAGGTTGAAAGGTTGTTACAGGGGGGTCTATCCAATAGTCCTCCAGACATGTGACTCAAAACCACAAATGTCAACCTCATGATGGCACTCGGGGAAAAGCCCAAGGAGCACTAAAATTTTTCAGGTTCATCCGCTGGGTACTATGGATGTCTGAACAAAATTCCATGACAATGCATTCAGTAGTTGTTGAGGTCCACTTAGGTGGCCCGACCGACTGTCAGACTAATGTCCAACACTGCCATCCCTAGAGTCATGCTGCAACAAAGACATTTGTTTGTAAAGGCAAACAGAACATAAAATGTAAGTCTACTCTATTATCCGACTGCACTGAAAGATTGCATCCAGGTAATGTGTCACAGTTTGGGGAAGGAGTACAGCAGTAGTGTTTGGTAAGTGGAAACAGTAGTAGTAGCACATGTACAGCCAACAGAAGTAGTAATACTTGCAATACTGGTAGTTGGGACAGTGGTAGTGGACTGGAAATGTGGCAGTATTAAAGCAGTAGTGACAGTACTACTAATTTTGGTGGTACTAGCAGGAGAAGTAACACAGACTGTATAACACAATGATGCTAGGGTTGGCCTCAACCAAAGTAAATCTCAGTCGACTAACACACGATTTTGTCGCCTAATCGATTAGTTGATTCAATTGACAGATCTCTAAAACTGAGTTTCTCAACAAAGAATCCTACAAACCACTTTAGATATTGTGTTTACCAGACATGTGCTCACAAGCTTCTTGTGTCATTCAGCCTGAATAAAGCATAAAATACAACTAATCGACTAAATATCTTAATTGATCAAGACCAAAAATGGCCGATTAGTCAACTAAATGGCTAAGAGGGGGCAGCCATAAATGATTCTAAGCAAACTGAAAAAAATGTGCAAAATACACCATTTAATTTGAGAAAATCAGCTCAGCTTAATGTCTTACTTACTGTATTTTCCGAACTATAAGGCGCACTTAAAATCCTTAAATTTTCTCAATCCTGAAAGTGTTTCTTTTACGAGTGATAAAGTTAGACTCTAATGTATTATAATTTCTGTGTATCAATATTGATTTCTAATCATGTCATCCAGCCTGTGGAAATAGTTGTAGCAGTTGTAGTAACAACATACAGTAAGCCATAATAGAAATCCTAGTAGCAGACAGTATTTATACTAATGATGATGATGCTTCCTTCAAATGGAAGCTGTGAGCTTGTGGTTACAACATGGGAGTCCTGTACACGATTCGCTTGGCGTTCAAGTGGTTAGCAGTAACATGAGTGATATGAGAGGAACTCTTTGTTATAGGGACGGACTTAGTACCAGCTTTTATTATATCAGTCCATAACACGATAGATGAGCAGTGACCAAGGGGCTTCTTCATGTGTAAACGGTGAACAATGAGGCTGTCTGTTGGTGTAGAGCAGACGTTACGGTTTACTACACCGGGAGTGAAAACCTCCTCCACCTCCACCCACCTGCCCTGGTTTTCCTCCTATCCCAGTCAGGCCTTTAAAGGGAGTCCTCGGGGGAGACGTTGGGCTGGTTGTCTCAGTGGCAGGTAAACAATAGAGAAAGGCTTTTCAGCTGACATGAAGACTGTTTTAAATGAGTAGCATTATTGCTCTGCACTCTTGGCGTTTGACCCATAGGAGGGTTGGATCCCTGAGGCAGAAAATTGGTCTGTGACTACACCGTTCCCCAACCAGGAGCTACATTAGCAGGCACAGCACTATGCCTCACCAACATTTTAATATGAACACTAATGATGCACTCCTGTCTTAATGAAGAGAGCTGCATCTCAGATGGCGTGCATGCAGATATTTTATATCATGATGCAGAGCTCACTTATGATTGGATAAGAATACTTCAAAACACCTGCCATTCACGCCTGAAACTCTTTGCAGCTTATGTAGTTGCAATAAAAGGTAATTTTCTAACTTTGAATTATTAAAACAGTCAACGAGCACTGATGTGTTGATAATATTTAACATTTTCCATTTATATAATTTCCCTCAATACCAGAGCTTGGTGAAAATAGGCACAATGGACAGTAAGTAAGCCTACAGGTCAGGTACAGTGAGTTCAAAATCAATAAGTGGACTGAAGTGATGAAGACAATGTCCTGTTCTGACCCTCAGAGGGCAGTTTGAGCTGCTGGCTGCTGCCTTACAGCTCCATTAATGCTCAAGAAGATATATAGATCTAACAAACAGATCAATATCAAAACAATTCAATTACACAATCAATAGCAGTTACATCGACCAATAGTGCTTGATCCTTTAAAATTGACTTAAATTCTCTCACAGTAATCAATTCTGACAGTTTCAGGTCCTTCTGCAAATCATTCTACGATGGAGCAGCATATTTAAACACTTTTTAGCCACGTTCCTTTCTAACCTCTGGGACCAACATCTGGAGAACATCCGGAGGCCATATCGATTGCCGTTTGTACACAAGTATGCACACAGATATGAAGGAACCAGTCCAAGGAGCAATTATATACAATATAATATAAGAGCCAACCAATGTGAAAATCTGCAGACATGCAATGATGGCCATTTAGCAGCAGCATACAAGGTACAGTTGTGTACCAGATTTCCACAGTCAGTGATAAAACACAACACACAGTGGTAACCAGTATCCAGCCTCTTGAGGACTGGTCATGTGCATTCATGTAGAACAGATCACCGTAATCCAATAAAGGTAAAAATGTTGCTGAAATCTGATATTTTCTCACCTGGAGGAAAAAAAAAGAAACCCAATTTAATTTTCAATTTGGACACCAGGTTTCAGTGTGTGATTTGAAAGTCAATTTCTGATCAATAAGGATCCCTGAGTACTTATGACTTGGGACCTGTTCAATATGAAACCCCTGAGCAGTTGAGACCCCGGGGAGATCACAGATTTTTTACCATTTGAAAAAAGCATCGTTTTGGATTTGTCTGCATTTAACACCAGTTTAAGTTTAGTTAAACAAGACTGAACCACATTAAATGCAGACTGCAGAAATTCAAGGGTCTGATAACTGGATCATCCACATAAAAATGGATATCAGCATTAGATAAGTTATCAAGAACAGCAGCGGACCAAATATGGAACCCTGGGGGACGCCTTTAGACAGCAGTGGTCCTAGTATGGAACCCTGGGGGACGCCTTTAGACAGCAGTGGTCCTAGTATGGAACCCTGGGGGACGCCTTTAGACAGCAGTGGTTCTAGTATGGAACCCTGGGGGACGCCTTTAGACAGCAGTGGTTCTAGTATGGAACCCTGGGGGACGCCTTTAGACAGCAGTGGTTCTAGTATGGAACCCTGGGGGACACCTTTAGACAGCAGTGGTTCTAGTATGGAACCCTGGGGGACAGCTTTAGACAGCAGTGGTCCTAGTAGGTGACCCTGGGGGATGCCTTTAGAAAGCAGTGGTTCTAGTATGGAACCCTTGGGGACACCTTTAGACAGCAGTGGTTCTAGTATGGAACCCTGGGGGACGCCTTTAGACAGCAGTGGTCCTAGTAGGTGACCCTGGGGGGACACCTTTAGACAGCAGTGGTCCTAGTAAGGAACCCTGGGGGACACCTTTAGACAGCAGTGGTCCTAGTATGGAACCCTGGGGGACGCCTTTAGACAGCAGTGGTCCTAGTACGGAACCCTGGGGGACGCCTTTAGACAGCAGTGGTCCTAGTATGGAACCCTGTGGGACACCTTTAGACAGCAGTGGTCCTAGTAGGTGACCCTGGGGGACGCCTTTAGACAGCAGTGGTCCTAGTATGGAACCCTGGGGGACGCCTTTAGACAGCAGTGGTCCTAGTATGGAACCCTGGGGGACGCCTTTAGACAGCAGTGGTCCTAGTATGGAACCCTGGGGGACACCTTTAGACAGCAGTGGTCCTAGTAGGTGACCCTGGGGGACGCCTTTAGACAGCAGTGGTCCTAGTATTGAAACCTGGGGGATGCCTTTTGACAGCAGTGGTCCTGGTATGGGACCCTGGGGGATGCCTTTTGACAGCAGTGGTCCTAGTATGGGACCCTGGGGGACACCTTTAGACAGCAGTGGTCCTAGTAGGTGACCCTGGGGGATGCCTTTAGACAGCAGTGGTCCTAGTAAGGAACCCTGGGGGACACCTTTAGACAGCAGTGGTCCTAGTATGGAACCCTGGGGGACGTCTTTAGACAGCAGTGGTCCTGGTATGGAACCCTGGGTGACGCCTTTAGACAGCAGTGGTCCTAGTATGGAACCCTGGGGAACACCTTTAGACAGCAGTGGTCCTAGTAGGTGACCCTGGGGGACGCCTTTAGACAGCAGTGGTCCTAGTAAGGAACCCTGGGGGACACCTTTAGACAGCAGTGGTCCTAGTATGGAACCCTGGGGGACACCTTTAGACAGCAGTGGTCCTAGTATGGAACCCTGGGGGACACCTTTAGACAGCAGTGGTCCTAGTATGGAACCCTGGGGGACACCTTTAGACAGCAGTGGTCCTAGTAGGTGACCCTGGGGGACGCCTTTAGACAGCAGTGGTCCTAGTATGGAACCCTGGGGGACGCCTTTAGACAGCAGTGGTCCTAGTATGGAACCCTGGGGGACACCTTTAGACAGCAGTGGTCCTAGTATGGAACCCTGGGGGACACCTTTAGACAGCAGTGGTCCTAGTAGGTGACCCTGGGGGACACTGTTTGACACAGGGAGGAAGGAAATAAAAACCCAGCAAACTGAACACACTGAGTTCTGGTAGACAGGTAATTTGAAAACCACCCTACAGCACACCTGGATAAGCCGATGCTGGATAGTCTATCTGCCAGGATGACATGATCAGCTGTGTCAAAAGCTTCTGATAAATCAATAAAAAGAGCTGCACAATATTTTTTACAGGCCAATCCCTCAATGATGTCGTTCATCACGTTAATAGCAGCCGTTGTGCTGTGTTGTGTGAATTCTTTCAGCTGTTCACTAACTTTGTAAGAATTTTGGCTAAAACACACAGTTTAGAGATCGGCCTGTAGTTATTGATTACTGGTGGATCCCCTTCTGTCAGCAAAGGGAAAACATGGGCAGATTTCCATATGTTGGGAATTTCATTGCCAGAAAGGGAAAGATTAAAAATTAGATTCTGAATGTTTTTGAAGTTGGTATTTTCCATATGTAGTCAGAGCAATTGCATCTGATATGTTTATTCTCAGAATGCCCCCTTAGTCGATTAGTCTACTAATTGGTTGTTTTAGTCTTAGTTGACTAAGTCATATTTTATGCTTTTGTCAGGCTGAATGACTTATTTCGAAGAAATTTAAGAGCACATCTCTGGTAAACACAAGATTTAAAGTGCTTTTGTGTGATTCTTTGTGGAGAAACTCAATTTCACAGATCTGCCGATTAAATCAAATAATCAATTAATCAACAAAATCATGAGTCTTATTGCTAGTTCAAGCCACACCACTTAAGCACTGATTTTACACTCGATAGACAATCCACTTTCCAATACCTCTAAAACCCACTACTATATCTTTTGTTGAATCTGTAAAAAGCTTGAACAAAAGGTGAAAAATTTCCTATCCAGTGACATCCTGGAGTCTTTATGCTATGCTTATTCTTTATGTTAGGCAGGTGGCCTTCAGTTCAGCTTCAATAGTCGTCACTACTTGGATGTACTCTCTATTGAGGAAGTAGTCCTGTGAAAACTTTGGCGATTTATCGCCAATGTGTTCTGTGGATTAGAATAGAAAGAGATGCCTTTTTCAATGTTGTGAGCTCCACAAACACAATTCCAGAGACCTCTGATATCTCCTCACCTAGACAAACACAACTTACTTAACTCTAGTGGTGCAGTTAGATTTGGTTTGAAGTCTTTGTAAGTTGCATGCAACCTATTTCTTTCCTTTGTGGAACCGTAAGGATTTCTGTGGAATTGGAATCAATTGTTACAAGAAGGAAAATGGAGTACCTGCAAACTGTGGGACATAAAGGAGAACAGTTTTTGCCGGAGGCTCCTTATACACTGTGGGAACTGACGGCACTTTAGACACACTATTGTACAACGCTCACAGGCACTATTAGATAGTTAGGAGAGACATTGGTTTTCTTATAGCGGAGGATATTTATGTCTATGTTTGGCAGATAATGCCTTAGGGCCTTGTGTGACAGGAAAAGATGAAGGAGACCCAGGAAGAGATGGAGAGCCTGGCTCCCCAATCTGGCCTGCAAAACAGAAGGCTCTCTGGTTCCAGTAGATTGGCTTGAGATGACTTGGCACTCCAAACAAAGCTATTTACGTCTTTCAAGCTTGCTTACTTCATCCTGATGACAAATGACCAGTGTCTGACCTTCCATGGCAGCCATTTTACACCTTAACTCGATTCATGTTCTAAAAATACCAACATTCAAACAATAGCATACCTTCAGGGGTGTGAAGGTGGGAAAACAGTGAAGCCACATGAGCAGGATGGCTTTGCTGCACAACAAACACCTGAACAAAAAAAAGGAAAAAAAAAAGGTATTTCTGGATATACATCCAGGACTCATGCTGTGTGTAGCAGGAAAACAGGGACTGTCACAGGGATCTTTGGTGTTTTAATGTGGCCGGGGAAGCAGAGCCATGCTGTCTCCTTAAAAAGTGTGCAAAAGCTTTTGCCCTGAAGAAGACTAAAGAACAGGCTCTGCCAGCAGGATCAATGCCAGGCAGACATCTCGTCTTACCCTGCCTTGTGAGGGGATATGTACCATTTCAGTGGGGTTTATGTGGGAGATAAAGAATAATGACAAAGAAGGAAGTACAGAGGAGAGAGCACAGACAAAGTGAATTTACATGTCAGGGGGAGTTCAGTAGAACTTTATGGGGTAAGATGGGTTTTTATTAACATGCCACATACAAAGTCAATATACTTACAGATGCTAGCAGAAGAGGGAGTTGATTTAACTGCCCGTAATCTTCTTCTGAGCACAGAAATTCGAATGTATCATTACACAAAATGGCCATAATTAGTAGTGATTCACTGATTAATGGTCATTAAACGTCCAGCTATCCAAGACAATGCAGACGAGTCTGGCAGCAGAAAGTGGGAAGTTATCAGAGAAATACTGCCAAATGGCTGACAATTTCCTTGCTCTGACTGTTGTTTGTTATTGTCATGCGACAAACTACCTGCAGTCACTTCTTCTTTGCTTCTCTAAAACAGTAGTTGCCAGTGGCTGCTATAATACAGTACATCCAGGGCGACAACAGGCTGCTGTTTTGACAAAAAAGAACTGATTTCTGGTTCAACGAGAGGATTTTTTTCTGGTTAAATAAATTATGTTATTGGATCAGTGCATAGACTGGTGTACTTGCCAATATCGATCCTGAATTTTGGGAAGTATCTGATGCATTTCCAGTACTGGTACCGGAACAGCTCTAAAGTTCACAAGTGGGATTTGAACCCCTGACACAAGGGCATAAACTGTAATAACACCAGTGGGGAAATTGGGTCCACTGTATCCCAAAGAGGCACCACAATCGTCCCCTGAAAAAGCGATGCTCTAAGGATAACGTAGAGAGAACACCCAGAGACCTGAGCTGGTGTTCAGGGCTGTTCCTGATCATCCCCCCTGCTTCCACTACAGGTGAGACTACCTGCTCTGCTGCTCTCACCGGTATCTGAGCAGGAAGTTCATACTGACTGAGGTATAGAGCTACAGCAGGCTGTTACAGAGCAATGACGGGACACTCAGAGCCAGAAAGGTCCTTTCTCCATACAATTTCCTCCTGAACATTGATTCCCCGTCTTGTCCCATCATCCTGAGAGTTCTCACAAATCACTTTGTAACAGAGCTACTAATGTGTTGCTTACTTACCATAATTTATTAACATCTTACCAATCAAAAGAGCATGCTGGTGGTTCTGTCGGTTTTAGTCCATTAGCTTTAAATCAAGTTTTATTTCTACTACAGCAGTCCATTTTCCAAAGGCTACTTGGTTTCAATTCATACATGAACACAATGAAAAGCAAACTGCAGCAAAAATAGTTTGAGATAGGTCATCAGAGACAATAAGCGTGAATCGGATTGGATTGACAACAGTTTTCTTATCCGATCTAAAGAGTTTGGTGTTTTGATCTTTTTTTGTCACCTCTCCTGTTTGTATGCTCTAAAATAAGCAGCTAATGCCCTAATGCCTGGATAACTAGCTACCTGCAGTGGAAACCTAGATTTACGTTACTTTCATCATTAGCTAACTACAATATTGTACCAGGTTACGGGTTATCATGTATGAGGCCATTAAATGCATATTTAAGATCATTTTACAGGTTTCAGAGTTTTCAACCAGCTCTTGAAGTTGTTGTCTGTTGCTGGCATGGATTAGTTCTTAGTAGTATAGTTCAAAACTTCACCACAGGTGAAGAGGTTGAAGATGAAGATGAAGATGAAGAAGATGGACAGAAATAACTCCATTAGATGGGCTTTTATCAAGGTTGGGCAACTCGTTCAACTCCAACTCATTCCCAACTCGTCAAATACCACCGCTTGGTTAGTGGTACCCCTCAGTGTTACTTTTCGATGGACCAGGGACAGTGTGCATCATTGACCATTTTCACAGGAAGTTAGGTTTAGGCAACACAACCACTTAGTTTTAGTTGTGGTTGCTAACTTCACTGACTAACGACTCACATGCTAGTGACTCACGAGATGATACTAACAATTTGCGTGACTGGCAACTCAAGTGTATCACAGAACTGACTATATTTAGGACTCAAGTGACTAACGGCGTACTGACGAGTCCCGTGACTAATGACTGACTGACACGAACACCAGTCTCCACCCATCCATCACCCCTCCCACCAGCCCTGAGAAGACTCTCACGCATTAATACTACATCACTTGCTTCAACCATTGAATAACTGGTTTACATTAGAATTAGTTGAAAGCCCAGTTTGTCATACTGTCACAAAAGGT
>CAMQGK010000468.1:255000-302500 GCA_947000775.1 Pterois miles | reverse complement strand
ATCAGGTAAGTTCAGAAGTACAAATGTGTTTAGCACTACACAACAAAAAAAATCAGCTATATATATTAAAATTAATTAAATTAAAACACTGGTTCAAAATATCTGGAGAGCTCCTTGCTGTCCAACATGCCGGACAGGCTAATTGCATGGATATCAATTCCTGCTTCCACTCATCTGATAACAAAACCCAACAGTGTCCATAACAGCTGCGTCATTCATTAGTCTTGTCATCAAACGTCTAGCAGCCATTTCAAGACAGAGCGCCATGGACGCCGTTTCATATGTGACACATGACTGTCGTGACAGGACAAGGCTGTGTGACTGTTGTTATGGGAACATCAGGTTCAGGACGGTAGGTCAGTGGATTTCCACCCTCCTCCATAATCACCGCTATTTGGAGGGGTTAAAAGAAGGACCCATAAAACATGACCTTTCCTGGGTCTCTACTTATTCTCCTTCTATACCCACCATGACGGTTTTACAGGTCCCTTCTGACACCATCGCCTGTGTTCAGGGACACTAAACATAACTACAAACTAGCAAAGGATGAAGGGCAAGACGAGGACGTCCTGGCACATGGTCTATATCAGGAAGATCAAGAAGGACAGAGAACAAGATGTCGATTAGCATCAACTGTGTGCTTTAGCTAGCTGAGATCTCACCGTTAAATAAGCCGGTGAGCCAGAGAGGTAGAGCAGATGTTGAAAGAGCAACCTGCACCAACACCAAAACCATACTAGATTACTAAATGAGCATTATTACACTGGAGTATTACATGACTTAGTCTTTTTTTAATTAAATCAGCCTTCTTTAATTAATGTATCTCATCAGTTTTGTCAACAGTAAAGTGATGACGTCTTAATGGTTTGCCAAGCGAATGCAGATACATAATCTCCTTTTGTAAACAGTGTTAGAAGCGAACTTGATTTTTTTGTTATTGTGGTTATAAAACTTTATTTATGTTGCTGTTAGTCTGCCCCTTAATACAGGTGTGTGCAGGAAGCAGGAGTGTAAATAGATTTTTAAGTGCAGTGAAAATGTTATTTTTGAAAGGCTAAAGGCCACAAATATGGATTAAAGCCGAATATTTTGTTAGATAAAAGGAAAAAGTGAATTTTCTAAATGATAGTATTTAATGTTTTTCAATAAATGCTGACTTTTGGACTTCATAACACTCTGTGGAAATGTTTGGATCACGAGTTGGAAACAATCCTGCACAGCCAGCACTGGACTTTAATTCTACAAATAGTAAAATACTAATAAAATTAGTGTAGCCTGATATGCAATTGTGCACAAATACTGGGTTTAAACAGAGTGGCCTACTAAGTAACAGGAGAATTTATCTGTTTTAATAGTGCAGATTGAACGGTTGGAACGCAGCAGGGACAGTTTGTTGATTTATTAACAGAAAAGACTTAGAGTCTGAAACCAGGCAGTAACAGGTTAATCCAACACAAACTATGAACACTGAAGACAACTAAAAACAAGGTCCAAAGCTGGAACGAACAAACAAGGCTGTCAATCAATTAAAATAGTTAATCATGATTAATCTTGGGATTGTCCATAGCTAATCGTGATTAATGGCAAATTAATTGCTGAATTTCCCCACTGTGGGACTAATAAAGGAATATCTTCTTCTAATCTTCTTCTTCTTAACCTCCTTTGTGACAAGCTCGTATGACATGGTTGGTATCAATGGATACCTCAAGTTTTCTAGTTTCATACCATTTCCAGCTCACTATAACCTAAAAATTGTAAGTTGTGTTAATGCAGTAAAGACTGTAGTGGTGTTGAAATGAATTTGTGTCAACATGTTATGTCATCATCAACTTTAACAGCACTAGTATTTAGACATGCTTTCCAGGCATTTTTTTCATTCAAAAAAGTTTAACATCATTTGATTTGATTCTTTTTTGCCTGCCCACGCGTTTTCAACACATGACACATACTGTGTCTGGATGTGAATTTACAGTATAGTGTCAGAGTCTGTCTGTCAGAGCTTCAAAGTGTATTTTTGACCATGAAAAAAAGCTTTCGGAGCTTTCTGGAACATTTGCTTATCAACACATGAAATTCGCTACGCTGAATGTGGTTTAAACAGTTTAGGTGAGGCCTCGATGCACCTTTTTTTCCTAAGTCTTTGGATGTATGATATTTTATCATCCCACCAGGGTTTCCACCCTGCTTTGGGTGATGTAAATACCAAGTATAACGTTGCCATGGAGACAGTGAGCAGTTATCTTGGCCCCATTTTTATTATCAGCCATTAGTTCTTTATATTTTGGTGAATGGATTGAATAAGCAGTTCCACTTTGCATTATCTATGAATGTACAGACAGCAGTAATCATCTGGTATACACTGTATTTTGATCCTAAAGGAAACAGTTAAATATGATGATCTCTTGGGAAGCCTGTAAGTTATGAGGGTCATAGTGTTGCCAGCAACTGATGTTGATTCTGGGACCTTGGGGTTGATCAACTCATGTTCAAGAAAGATTGATGACTGATTTAGTGGGTGATACCTTGTCTATGACATAGATAGAGTAACCCTGAAGTCTGAGAAAGATGATGAAAGGCACAAAAATGAAGTGCACTTTAGAGTGGTGAAAAACAGAAAATAATGAGGCAAATATCACAGAGCGAAAGGTCGAGTTCTAGTTCTGCTCAGACTTAACTGGGTCTGTGGGTCCTGTTTTCTGACATGAGAGAAATGTTCTGATTCAGCCCTGCAGCGTTGTCCCGGTCCTCTGCTCTGCTGTACCAACCTTTTAGACCTACTCCCAGAATAGTTCCTGTCTAAATACTTCCCCACCACACACCTGTGACCAAACACACATCAGCCTATCATGAAGGACATTATGTGCCGAGGACGGAAACTTTCTACTCCTGCTTCTATACTTGCATATTAGGGGTGTAACGGTTCAGAAATCGCAACCAAAACCACGACACAAACTTCCGCATCGCAGTCTACAATAAATCACATAGGTGTTAGTATTTATACTGACCTAATTAAGGATGAAGGACTGTATTTTCTGGACTGGCACACCGGATTATAAGGCGCACTATCCTTAAAATCAATATCTGTTCAACTTCGGCATCGAGCACGCTCGAATCCGTCTGGTCATTATCGAGTCGGTCTGGTTGCTGTTACTCAGCTGCTCAGTGATGATTCCTGCCTTCCTGATCCATCGGCAGATAGTGGAGGAACTGGCCCGGCGTTGCCTCCCTGTCTTGGTGAATGTGTGTTGGCCTTCTGTCATCCAACGCTCCTACGCAGCTCTCAGTTTAACTCTGAACGACCTGTCGACACCGATATCTAGCGGTTGGAGTTCTTTAGTTAATCCACCCGGGATGACGGCGAGCTCCGAAGTAGTTTTCTTCACTTTGGTTCTGACGGTGTCGGTGAGATGGGCAGCATGGAGTCTCAGATCAACAGGGACGGAGAGTTGTGGAAAAAGCCGTTGGGTCTCTTGGTTTCTCCTCCTGGAAAGTGGCTGATGTTCATGTCCAGCTCTACTGCTGCTGCCTTGAGTGGAATAGAAACTGTAGAGATGCTTCTACCTGCTGCTCTCTGCTGAATAACCCACTGTTCTTTGTTCCCTCAGAAACTCTGGTTGGTCTTCTTTACGTGGTGCAGCTCATCTTCTTCTTCCTCCACTTCGTACCATTGATTCATTAATATTAAATGTTCTGCTGCTGACTGATAGCCTGAAGCTGGAAATCTGCTTCGTCAGCATGTCTCTTCACAGCTGCCATTTTGGCTCCTTATACACACGATAATGTTACAGTGCCTATCTGTCGAAGCACAGTAACGGTAGTATTACTCCGCCAGGCGCCTGACTACTGTCAGTAGTATTACTCCGCCAGGCGCCTGACTACTGTCAGTAGTATTACTCCGCCAGGCACCTGACTACTGTCTAGTATTACTCCGCCAGGCGCCTGACTACTGTCAGTAGTATTACTCCGCCAGGCGCCTGACTACTGTCAGTAGTATTACTCCGCCAGGCACCTGACTACTGTCTAGTATTACTCCGCCAGGCGCCTGACTACTGTCAGTAGTATTACTCCGCCAGGCGTCTGATTACTGTCAGTAGTATTACTCCGCCAGGCGCCTGACTACTGTCAGTAGTATTACTCCGCCAGGCACCTGACTACTGTCAGTAGTATTACTCCGCCAGGCACCTGACTACTGTCTAGTATTACTCCGCCAGGCGCCTGACTACTGTCAGTAGTATTACTCCGCCAGGCGTCTGATTACTGTCAGTAGTATTACTCCGCCAGGCGCCTGACTACTGTCAGTAGTATTACTCCGCCAGGCACCTGACTACTGTCTAGTATTACTCCGCCAGGCGCCTGACTACTGTCAGTAGTATTACTCCGTCAGGCGCCTGACTACTGTCAGTAGTATTACTCCGTCAGGCGCCTGACTACTGTCAGTAGTAGTACTCCGCCAGACGGCTGGCTACTGTTACCGTAATGCTCCGACAATCCACCCAGCGGTGCAGCTTTGTAGCTACCAAACTCATAATAAAACATTTTGACAGATGTTTGAGCGCCCTGTACCACATAAAATTGGTTCGAGGAGGTCAGTAAGCACAACCAGAATTCATATATAAGATGCTCCGGATTATAAGGTGCACTGTCGACTTTTGAGAAGATTAAAGGATTTTAAGTGCGTCTTATAGTCCAGAAAATACGGTAGCTACTACAACATTTCCTGCATGTGCTTCACAATAAATGCATTTTAATGTCAAGGTAGGCCTTTATTATGAAATCACAAGTTTTTACAATGACACAAGCGTTCAGCAAAGATTTACTCTGTACTTTATCTAAAACTAGATTCACACATTGTCTGCACTTTTTCTTTACAAGAGCCTAATTTGAAATATTGGATGAAAAAAATGTGATTATTAAAGCTGAATAAAGGAGAACAACTAAGTGTACAGAGACTGGCATCTTATCATCTTATCTAACATCATTACTAGCCAATAAACTACGATTGGGAATCGAGGAAGAACTGCATCCCTAATTGGATCCAATACTTTCTCTAAAGGTCTGTGCACGCCAGTTGATGTGCATGTACAATAACTATGGTAAATGAAAATGAGTTGCAACACTGTAGTGACCGTTGCGTAAGCAGCTGGTCAGGACACGACACCTTGTCGGAGCAATGGGGTAATAAAACCCTTGCTGGTTGAGGACCTTTATTTCTGGCCGCCAGCTGAGTGGGTGGTCTCTTGGGTGTTGAGGGCGCTCAGGACATTTTCTGTTCCCACTTTCTCCTGAGTAACTTTATATGTCACAACCTATAAACAAGCAAGCTTTCAAAAAGCTTTGGGCCTTCCTGTGATAGTTTCTCCCAATAAACCTTTGAGGTTAAGTGGCTTACATAAGCAAATGAGCTGTAACGGTTTTCAAAAGATGGTTTCAAGGGGCAACTGTATTGACTTGACTTCTGATGTGTCTACTCCATTTGTTTGGTTTGGAGAACACTGTCAAACTCCTCATCTACAAAAGGATTGAAAATCACAGTCCTTTCCATGAACTATGGTGTAACAGGACCAACTACAAACATGCCTCCAACATGGATTCAAGGAGAAAGATGTCGACATGTGGCAGGCTGCAGTATCTCACAGTTGGAAAGCCAAACATAATAAAATGAGCCGAGGTCATATGAACAAGATTGGAATGATACTTAAGCAAAGAAGGCAAGAAGTCCATGATTCATTACAGAAACGGTCAGTCTAATATAACCAAGGTACATACAGGTTCATTAATATGTGTCTAAGAGCCCTTGCTGACACATAATTGGAGACTGTGATTCTAATGAATCAAATGCAAAACGATCAGGTTTTAGTTTAACTGTTGATCAGCAGCGCTAGAATGAATTTTGAAGTGGGGGGACATACAGTTTTGGATGACACAATACTGTGTTCCCACAGGATTTTGTGAAACTGTGGTGGGTGGGTCTCTGACTCTCTAGGGGGGTCCAGGGTCATGCTCTCCTGAGGGAAACTTTTGTACATTCATTCATTCATTCATTCATTATCTGTAACCACTTATCCTATTCAGCGTCGTAGGGGTCTGGAGCCGATCCCAGCTGACGATGGGTGAAGGCAGGGTTCACCCTGGACAGGTCTCCAGACTATCACAGGACGCATAGAGACAACCATTCACACTCACATTTACACCTACAGGTCAGTTAGAGTCAACAGTTAACACTTGGACTGTGGGAAGAAACAGGAGAACCTGGAGAAAACTCACACTAACTTCACACAGAAGGGCCCCAAGCTGGAGTTTTTTTTAACCTGCAACCCTCTTGTACCACCATGCCTGACACATTGAGGACGGTCTGCCTCGGTTGACAATTGCGCCGGAGCTCCGCCTCCTGCAGGGAGAGAGGGAGCACTACCCAATGAGCACTCGATGGCCCCGGAAAGCCCCCTTCATCCTGGCCGTTTCCAAGCCAACCTACAGCCAGTGTACCGGAGGAAAAGCGATATGATGACCAGCGAGAGAGATGTCTTGATCTGCCATGTTGAATCCCTCTGGCAGACTGCGTGGACCCCAGCCTCTGAGTAGAACAGCAATATTTCCAACTCATTATGAAAGTAGGCCTACTTAGACTGTGGCCAGCTCCACGTCCTATCACTACACAATTGTTGATTGTAACTGGATGAAGATATTATGCCATATAAACATTATCGCCAATGTTCTTTGACCTTAATACCTGGCTTAGGTGTTGCCACTGTATTACCATAACACCCGAAAGTTGTCTCCCCTATTCCATCGCTTATGTTATCGAATATGTTATGGACATTGGAAACTGCACTGAAACACACAGTAAATCCAGAATATCCATATTATGATTGCCACTGGTTCTGGTTTGGTTTTAGATGCTGAAAGAACTCGACTGACTGATTCAATCCAGAACAAAAGGAGCAAGTCTGGCAGATTCAACCAAAGGGAACCTCGCATCGGATGTAAATAATTATTATATGGTGAGACCACGATGATGGCAACACCACGACAATGGGTACACATCCTCCTGATGTCTGCTAATTTACTAATACTGTATTTTTATTTGTCTTGTGTTCAGGGAAGTGGAACAGCTAACAGACATGATGTGTTCATGTGGATCTTCAAGGGTTAACATTGATATTTTTAGATTTAAATTGTTGACATGATGAAGCATTTAGTGCTTCCTGCAGAACTTTAATCTTATCAAGGTGAAAACACCTCCAGGACAAGACAGCGTTTTGACTATAATGGGACACTAAAATCTGAGTCATTGTCTTTGAGAGCTGGTAAGCCACGGATGATGACTCAGCCACATGCTCACCGGTAGGGAAACTCTGGGATAGATTTCATCCTCCAACAGAAGAATGTCAGACACAAAACAGTAGAAGCCTGTAAAAGCTTGAATGTACGTGGTGCAGTGTTCTTGAATCTTGAAATGTAAACTTAAAAGACTCGTCCACTGATTTAGGGCTGGGTGATATGGAGAAAATCAAATGTCATGATACTGGTAAAACAAATACCTTGAAATCAATATAGAAACAACATTTTCATGTTGACCACTGGTACTTTTACAAAATATTTAAATGACATTTTTGATAAATAATCATCATTATTGTGATTATACTGACAAAGAGGGTAGTGCAGGAAATCACATCACTTCACAGTAATGTAGTCGTTAAAACAAGGAACAGACAACACACACCATATTACCGTACTACGATATCCAAAATCTAAGACGATATCTAGTCTCATATCATAATATCAATAAAATATAGCTCTGAAATCATTTTTTCTGCCGTCCCCGACCACAGCACTGTACCGCTGTGCTCTGGTGTCAGTACTGTCTCTTTCTCCAAGCTGGGGATGCCGACCATCATCTACTGTAAGTAATACACCTAGTATGGATAAGTACCATATTTTCCGGACCATAAGGCACACCGGATTATAAGGCGCGCTGTCAATAAATATCAATATCACTGTCTTTTTTCATATATAAGACGCACCGGATTATAAGCGAAACAAAACGGTCAGATAAGTCAAACTTGATTCTATTAATTTAACAACTCAATAACTTCAATAACTCTCAACATTTTTCAGTTGGAACACAAAATACAAAACAATACACTGACTTTCAGTTTTTTTTTTCAGATCATTCCTCGTCCACAGATCCATCAAATCCTTCATCATCAGTGTCTGAGTTAAACAGTCGGGCGACTTCGGCATCGAGCAGCCCGAATCCGTCTGGTCGTTATCCGAGTACCTCATATAACCCCACTTCAAAACACCTGAACTATCATGTAGAGATATTAAAAGTTAACCATTTACCTGTTTAACAGTAACAAATATTAAGAATTTTAACCAAATAATACTATCAGTTAAACAGTTTAAGGAAATATTAAAAATGAATTAAAATGTGCAGTTTTTCACCTTAATGGGAAAAGCAGGTCCACCTTAACAGCCCACCTTAAGAGAGTTTGAGCCAGCGTTGTACAGGAAGTTGGTTTGAGGAGTCGTAGTATTTATTCACAACAGATAAACTGTACACACACTGCTGCAGCTACACACTCACCGCCACACACACTCGCTAATGTTACAACACACAGCTGACAGCCTGGCAGCTAAACTACACTAAACGCTGCTGTGGAGACCAGAAACGTCTCCAACTGAAGGTTACTGGTTAAAAAAAAAAAAAAAAATATATATATATATATATATATATATATATATATATATATATATATATATATATATCTAAATTAGCACCCCTACTTTCAGTTTAAAATGTGATTGATGATTGAACAGAAATACAGCTCAGGAGTAGCCAATATCACATTCTCTTGATCAAAGTATTTGTTGTACTTTCAAGTGGAGGTCCATGAGATGTTATGCTGTAGCACCCTCACATTCAGAGCATCATGTAAATGTTGTGTGTAGGATAAATGCATGGCTGCACAGCGGTGCAGCGACGTTGGTGGCATCATGTGATGGCGAGCGTGGAGAGCCAGAGCTGCACAGATGGCGTCAAGGCAGGACTCCTCCAGAGACTCGGCCAACGAGTGGATTCACACTCGTTCACTTTCTCCGTCGGTCGCAGTAAAGAAACCGGCTTCTGGTTTGAAACTGGTTGTGAAACCAGAGCTAATGAAGGATCGTGCAATTCAGGCAAGTCCTTGTTTCAGGACCTGGGTCACCTGAAATCAAGTGAGATGCAAACTGAACTTTTTAAGATTAAGAGCAGCATACAGTATATTCCTTCCCAAATGAAATGGAAACTAGCATATTATATTATGGAGGCCCTTAAAGATGAAATGTAGATCTGTTTGGACGGATTCTTGTTTTATTCTTCAAAGTTTATGATTTTGCTTTTCTTCTCTAATAAACATGGTTTGATGTTGGAGGATGATCAAATAGGAGCTCACTGCTACTGAAATCATTTTCTACTGAGGAGAAATTGTGAAAAGCTATTAATTAAAACATTTGTGCCCAAACTTTATCAGACCTCGGCTTGGCTGAACATGTGTTTATTTTATAATTCCTGCGTTGTACTTACCTAAATTTAATCATTGCTAGGTGATTTTATTGAGTGTTAGTTTAAAAGTTCCTTCTTGACTTTGTGAAAACTCATAGTTCACTTACAAGCTTTTTTACAACTGACTGGAACGATTTATCTTCCAATTGGATCCTATCACAATACTTCGGTGCTGATTTGATGTGTACAGCACTTTTCAAGTATTGCGAGTCAATACTGTAATTGTAGTTACATTTTTTTAATACTAGACCATGTGTAAAAGTTAAATCAACTTCTAGGGACATTTTGTAAAATCTCTAAATTAATCCAGTAAGCATAAGTCGGCATGTCTGTAGTCAGAGACGTCCTGAAGTCAAATCTATCAGGATCATTGTCAGGAATTATTGATTACAGTTTTTGTCAAAGAATAAAGACGTTTCCCTCACAGATTAGTGGGATTTTCTTTTTAATTTATCAGGGTCATGTAATGTTTTATACTCTGCTGAATATAATCCATCAGTCTGATTTCCATAGATGGATTCTGTAGATCCAGTTCCCTTTGTTAACACCTTATTTTGAAAAGCGGCCGTAGTCCCAGGTGTCTACTTCCTCTAACTCCTCCAAGGTGGTCTCTAGCTCTCCGTCAGCTCCGTTCTCTTTATCCATCCATGGTCAGCTCCATCGGGGCCGTCTGAATGCATTTAACATAAATGTCAGTATATGGAGCTCTACGGTCGTAGCGTCGGCCCGTCGGACCACGGAGACGAGAGCGACGGCCGGCCGGACCGCACGTTACCGCCGTACGATGACGTTTCCCGTCCGTGACGGAGTTAGCGTGCAGCTTTAGCTGCGATGTCTAGCTCTGCTTTTCCAAAGTGTTTCCCTCCTTTACTGGATGTGTAGTGTTTACCAGGCTGGATTTAACATGGAGGGTGGAGGTCGGATCCACGCCCACCCTCCACCCTTTCATACTTTAGACTTTGGCTCGCTGTGGCCGAAGCAGATATGAGCAGTAACTTCCTTCTACCGCCACATAGACTCTAAGCTCACATATCAATTCTGGCATTAAAAATGATTTGGATAAATGAATGATACACAGGTGAATGAATGTTTTGAGTTAAAGGGTCTGTATGTAATTTTTTACACATACAGTAAATGTTTTTCATAACTTTTTATTGTGTGAACAGGCTGGAAGCTAAACTAAAAAATGAGACCTTCCACAACTTTCTAGGTTTCCTCTATCAGCCTGTTGACTATTTTTAATGTGATGTTTTTTCCAATAAAAACCTACGAATGTGACGTCATGTGTGCTGAGTGTCTGTTCAGCTATCATGTAGAGATATTAATTAATATTCAGCCGTGCTACAAGGCCAACGGTGTGCAACCACAGCTAGTGTTCAGTTAGAGCAACCAGCTTCCACCACAACTCAGACTCCAACTCAGTACAATAAATCCAAGTTATAGCTAATGAAGCCCGTCTTGCAAATGTGACCGACGTCGTGGGGAAAACTGGGATCAATATCGGTCGGCCTTTAATTCATGGAGGGAGCTTGGTTTGGGTTTGGGGATCAAATGAATTTCCTATTGGACAGATAAGCTACTATTACTGTCAAGCATGTGAAATATATAGTGATATTGTGGTTTTAGCTGGCTAGTGTTGCATAAACATGAATCAGTATGATGCCTGTTGGTTGTGATCATGCTTGCCTCACCATTTTGTCTGCGTAGTTTGAGCACAAGCACTAACAAGACGCTGACTGTCGTTGACTTAACGTCTTTCTGATTCCTACACAGAGCCCCTTTAAGATCATTTTGTGAAACAGATTTACTCCACTATATCTTTACATAGCAAATAGTTGTTTGCTCTGGATATCGTATAGAGCACCTTAAACAATCTTCTTCTATTGAAGTACATACGCGGTCTTACCTGTGAAAAATATCAGTATTAATATCGGCTTCTGCAGTACTGTATTGTATCACCCAGCACTAACTAGCTGAGTCATCACAAATGTGCCAAGGCTGAGTCTGCAAGACTGTGTCAACAAAACAATGTTAAATATTACTTTATCTTTTTGTTTTAACTTTTTAAATCAGTGTCATTAACTTCCTGGTGTGTCTACATCAAATGGACTTTGTTGTGTTAATTATCAGCCAATCGGATGAGATAAAAACTGACAGAAGGAGGAAACTAACAGGTCTGAGTCCAAGGAGGTGCTAGAGGATGAAGATGAGCTTCTCCTCCTCTCTCTCACATTAAGATTTGTCATGTAAGTGTGTGTTTGTGTGTGTGTGCTTGCTCGTGATGAAGAGACCCTCTCCACAGCTCCACTAGCCTCCTCCAGCAGGCTGCTCAAGTGACTTCTAATAGGAAGAGAGTCACGGTTCGAGGCAGAGCTTGGCAGACAGTGAATAGCATAATTGCCTCTATCTGAGGAGGGCGGGAATACGAGGGTGCTACAGAGGAGAGGTTATATTTACATGCTGAGTTGTGAGCGCGTGCAGGAACACCATGGCATTTAAATGTGACACTGCAGCCGGCGGTAAAACTCCACGTCTCACGCAGCGCCTGATTGTTTTCAGCAGCAGAAACCCTTGTTGCTTAAATAGGGGATGACATTGCACTGCATGGCACATGCTTTGCATGTGATGCCAGCACATTAGAATGGAGGAGAACACGTGGAGACTCATTTCACTTATTCATGACATTAAGCAAATGGTTTTAGCTCGTGTGAGCAGGTAAAGGTTTAGCCCAGTTTCTTTCCATTCTATCAGTTACAGAGCTACGCATTTTCAAAAATCAAATACCCACCAATCTTTGAAAACTCACGAGGTCATTTAACTAGGGCTGTCAATCAATTCAAATATTTAATTGCTATTAATTACATATTCTTTATTGATTCAAAATGTACCTGAAAGGGAAGATTTGTCACTTGACACTTGTGGAGGATACTCACTTTTCCATCATGTCATGTCGATGAAAATCAATCATGTGAACGACAGTGTTTTGCATCCCAAAGATCAGTGTAATTGTTAAATGAAGTGTAAGAAAATTGATGCCAGGGCTGTAAATCAATTGAAATAGTTAATCGCAATTAATCGCACATTGTTTATCTGTTCTAAATGTACCTTAAAGGGACATTTGTCAACTACTTATTATTCTTATCAACATATTAGTGGACTAATATGCTGCTTCATGTAAATGTATGAATATACTGTATTTATCACTGGAAATCAATACCAACACTAATCAATGCCAGATATCATCCAGAAACCCTCCCAGGTTCTGACTTTAGCATCAACAATCTGCTCCAATCAGAACATGGCAAACTGCAGCCAAACAGGCAACAACAGCTGTCAGTGTGTCAGAGTGCTGACTTGACTAGGACTTGATCCAGACTGACTGGGACTATCATGAAGTGGGCATGTCTGTAAAGGGGAGACTGGTGGGGACCCAGAGAACCCATTTACATCCACACATCTGGAGGTCAGAGGTCAACAGAACCCTCTGAAAGTCACCATGACAATGTTTCCTCAGCAAGATTTAGCGACAGTTTGGAGCGTTATCCGTCCTACTTTGCAACAAGCCAGTCTGACCTGGTTTGCTTGGACAATGATAGATACATAGATGAACTTGTATAAATCCCCGAAGGGAAATTATCAATGCTTAGCTTTTCTAGCTTTATAACTGAGCCCACTTCAATCTATGTAGTTAATGTGCAAAGGACATAAGTGTCAGGAAGTATAAATGTTAATCTTTAATTTCTGGTTGCATGCTTTTATTTTGGCGCACTTCCTGTTTTGTTTGCATTCTAACCTCTCCTCTCGTTGCAGTTCACTTCACTCCCTGCCCTGCTTGTCTCCTGCCTTCACGTTAGAGCACCTCCTCCCGTCCTGATTATCATCACTAGTCACCTGCGTCTGATCGTCATCCCCTGCCCTGATTGTGTTCACCTGTGTATAGTTATCCACCTCCCTCACTAGTATATAATGTGTCCTCCCTTTTCCTCCTGTGCCAGTTCGTCTTTAACTGTTTAGTGAAGCGTACCCGCCAGCTCCCAGTGTTTTTGTCTTCTAGTGATCTGACCATAGCTTGTATTTTTGACTTCGCCTCTAGCCCGCCGATTTAACTCTGTTTGCCTCGCTGACTGCCTTTTTGTGTAACGACCTACCGCCTGTAATAAAGACTTTGATTTTTGCCCGACACCCTGCTTCTGAATCTGCGTTTGAGTTCACCTGAGTCCGAGTTCAGCCCTGACAGTACGACCTGGCCAACTATGGACTCAGCAGATTCAGAGCAGGTTCGGTCCGCTATCATGGCGCAGGGAGAGCGGATCAACCTACAGGAGGATCGCCTCTCCGCCGTCTTTAAAGAGGTAAAACAGATTAATGATCTTCAAGGACAGTTTCGCTCATCCGTCGGAGATCAAATCACCCGGTTAGGAGCACAGATGCAGACGCTCCTAACCATGATGAACACTCATCTGACTCCCGGCGCAGACGCCGCTCCTCCACCGGCGTCTGCCTTCCGCGAGACGCCGGCTCCGCTCCCGATGCCGGTCCCCGCGCCGGCTGGTTCTGCATCCCCACACCTTGCCAAGCCGGAGCGGTTCACGGGAGATTCCGGTGGCTGCCGCGCTTTTCTGGTGCAATGCAGTATTCATTTTGAACTGCAGGCAGCCCAGTTCCCGACCGAGCGCTCCAAGGTGGCTTTTATGATCACCCACCTGGCTGGCAGGGCTGAAGCGTGGGCAACCACCGAATGGGCTCGGGGCTCCCCGGTATGTGCATCACTCAAACTTTTTACTGACTCTCTGCGCAAAATTTTTGACCATTCTGCCCCAGGTCGGGAGGCTGCACGGGCTTTGGTGGGACTCTGACAAGGCAGGAGGCGGGTCTCAGACTACGCTATCGAGTTCCGTACTCTGGCCGCTGACAGCGGATGGAACGACGCGTCGCTGATGGACACCTTTCTGCACGGCTTGTCGGACCCCGTGAAGGATCATCTCGCCCCTCTGGACCTGCCTGCGGACCCCGACTCCGTCATCGCGCTTGCCATCTGCATAGACAACCGTCTATGGGAAAGAGAGAAGGAGAAGGACAGACGCCGAGGCGCCGTTCCAACGCTCGCCCAGACGAGGCACTCTCCCGGCCAACGCGCCGTTGGCGTTCTTCCTCTCTGGTTGCCGCCGAGGGCTCTCCATCTCCCCCTAGTGGGACGGATGAGCCCATGCAGATCGGCAGGGCAAAACTATCCCAGGAGGAACGCCAGCGGCGCCTGCGGGGGGGTCTCTGTATATACTGTGGCCAACCCGGCCACTTTCTGTCCGCCTGTCCAGTAAAAGAGATGACTCACCAGTGACGAAGAGGGCACTGGTGAGTCCTACTTCTGCTTTCCCCTCTTCCTCTCGCCCTCTACTGCAGGTCCAGATCTCTGCCGCGGGGCGCTCCCTTTCCTACCCGGCCCTGGTGGACTCAGGGTCCGATGAAGATTTCATCGATGGAGGTCTGGTTAAAACACTCCGGCTCCAACGCCTTCCCCTGAAGGAGCCTCTTGAGGCAAGTGCTTTAGACGGCAGATTGCTCTGTAAAGTGACTCATCGCACGTCTCCGGTTCAACTAACTGTTTCTAACAATCACACTGAGTCCACCAGTTTCCATGTTTTTGACTCTGCCCTGCACCCCTTAATCCTGGGCCTCCCATGGCTCAAAAGACATAACCCTCATATTGATTGGATAACGGGAAAAATATTGTCATGGGGAAGGGACTGTATTAACTCTTGTTGCCTGTCTGTCGCCCCTGGGGAGCCCTCTGGAAGACTGCTTGCGCCCCTAGTGCTGGATCAGAGCTCCGCCTCCTGTACCTCGCCGTCTGCTCCACCAGATGGCGCCATTGACCCTGACTTGCCAGGGGTTCCTCCCTGTTACTATGATCTAAGGGAGGTCTTCAATAAATCCAGCGCCACCTCCCTGCCTCCGCATCGGCCATATGATTGTGCCATCGACCTGCTCCCAGGTACCACCCCACCAAAAGGGAGACTGTACTCTCTCTCTGCCCCGGAGAGAGAGGCAATGAGAGAGTACATCGAGTCATCCCTGGCGGCTGGGATTATCCGCCCGTCCTCCTCGCCTGCGGGGGCGGGCTTTTTCTTTGTAGATAAGAAAGATAAATCACTTAGACCATGTATTGACTACCAGGGTTTGAATAACATTACTGTTAAGAACAGATACCCGCTCCCTCTGATGTCCTCGGCCTTCGAGCTGCTAAAGGGAGCTAAAATCTTTTCCAAGCTCGATCTACGCAACGCTTACCACCTCGTTAGGATCAGACAGGGGGACGAGTGGAAGACGGCATTTAACACCCCCAGTGGCCATTATGAATATCTTGTGATGCCATTCGGGCTCACTAACGCCCCTGCCGTCTTCCAGGCTCTCGTCAACGATGTCCTCCGGGACATGCTAAACCACTTCGTGTTCGTTTACTTAGACGACATATTAATCTTCTCCCCTGACGAGCAAACCCATATTCACCATGTCCGCCTCGTTCTCCAGAGACTGTTGGAACATCGGCTCTTCGCGAAAGTCGAGAAGTGCGAGTTCCATGTTCCAACAGTCTCTTTCCTCGGTTTCATAGTCTCCCCCGACAGCATCCACATGGACCCGGCAAAGATCAGTGCGGTAGCGGACTGGTCCACCCCAAGTAATCGCAAGGCAGTCCAGCGATTCTTGGGGTTCGCAAATTTCTACAGACGATTTATTAGAAATTTCAGTTCTATTGCAGCCCCACTACACGCGCTGACATCACCAAAAAATAGCTTCGTCTGGTCCTCTGAATGCGCCAACGCCTTCCACAGGCTCAAGGAGGCATTCAGCTCCGCCCCCATCCTGACTCTGCCTGACGCCAGCCGACAGTTCATTGTGGAGGTGGATGCCTCCGACTCAGGTATCGGTGCTGTTCTCTCACAGAGAGCATTAAAGGACAATAAACTTCACCCCTGTGCCTATCTTTCTAGGAAGCTGTCCTCGGCTGAGAGGAATTATGACATTGGGAACAGGGAGCTTCTGGCTGTCAAGGCTGCGCTGGAGGAGTGGCGGCATTGGCTGGAGGGGGCGGAGCAACCGTTTCTCATCTGGACCGACCATAAGAACCTCCAGTATATCCGCTCTGCCAAAAGACTCAACTCCAGGCAAGCTAGGTGGGCCCTGTTTTTCAACCGTTTTGACTTTTCTCTTTCTTACCGGCCGGGATCAAAGAACGGGAAACCTGACGCCCTCTCCAGACTCTTTGACTCAGTGGACACTCCCAAGGGTCCCTCCCACATCATCCCTCCTTCCTGTGTGGTGGGAGCCGTGACGTGGGGGATCGAGAGGGAAGTAAGGAGGGCCCTGTCACAGGTTTCGACACCCGAGTGACACCCTCGGGTGTCCACATAAGAGACTCTTTGTACCTGTTTCTCTCCGTTCCAAGGTGATCCACTGGGCACACACCTCCCGCATCGCCTGCCACCCAGGAGCACGCCGCACCCTGTTCGTGGCAAAGCAGAGGTTCTGGTGGCCGGCGATGGAGAGAGACGTAAAGGAGTATGTCTGGGTGTGTGCCCCGGTGTGTGCCCAATGTAAACCATCTCATCGACCACCAGCCGGCCTGCTGCAGCCCTTACCGGTACCTCATCGCCCCTGGTCCGACATCTCCCTGGACTTTGTAACTGGGTTACCCACCTCTGAAGGTAACACCACTGTCCTTACAGTGGTGGACCGTTTCTCCAAAATGGCTCATTTCATTGCTCTACCGAAGTTACCTTCAGCCAAAGAAACAGCAGAGGTGGTGTTAACCCATGTTTTTCGCATCCATGGCTTCCCCAGGGATGTGGTGTCGGACCGGGGGCCACAATTCATTTCGGGGTTCTGGAAAGAGTTCTGTTCTTTACTGGGAGCGTCTGTCAGTCTGTCCTCGGGCTATCACCCGGAGTCCAATGGACAGACTGAGAGACTGAACCAGGAGCTGGAGACCGGGTTGAGATGCCTAGTGGCACAAAACCCGGTCTCCTGGTCTAAACATCTGCTGTGGGTGGAATACGCCCACAATACATTGCCGTGTTCTTCTTCAGGTCTCTCCCCCTTCCAGTGTGCATACGGCTACCAACCCCATCTGTTCCCCGACCTGGAGGGGGAGTCTTCCGTTCCATCGGCCCTCGCTATGGTGAGACGCTGCCAGCACATCTGGAAGGGGGCCAGACGGACGCTGTTGAAGAACACGGCACGCTACAAGAGGATGGCTGATCGACGGCGGACACCAGCTCCCACCTACCAACCTGGGCAGATGGTCTGGTTGTCCGCCCGAGATCTGCCCCTCCATGTTAATTCAAGGAAACTCGCCCCTAGGTATGTCGGTCCTTTCCCTGTGGTAAAAGTTATTAATCCTGTCTCTGTCCAGCTGAAGCTGCCAAAGTCCATGAGGATCCATCCGACCTTTCATGTTGGACGGCTGAAACCCGCGATCGACAGCCCTCTGGTCCCTACCTCCGCAGTCCCCCCGCCCCCCCGGATCATTGACGGAAGCCCTGCATACACAGTCAAGCGCCTGCTGGACGTCCGTCGCCGGGGACGGGGTAAGCAGTATCTCGTGGACTGGGAGGGGTACGGACCGGAGGAGAGATCGTGGGTTTCAGCAAAAAACATCATGGATCCTCAATTAATTAGAGACTTTAACAAGCAGCTAGCTGAGCGTCCGGGGACCTCTAGAGCCGTCCCTAAAGGGGGGGGGTTCTGTCAGGAAGTATAAATCTTAATCTTTAATTTCCGGTTGCATGCTTTTATTTTGGCGCACTTCCTGTTTTGTTTGCATTCTAACCTCTCCTCTCGTTGCAGTTCACTTCACTCCCTGCCCTGCTTGTCTCCTGCCTTCACGTTAGAGCACCTCCTCCCGTCATGATTATCATCACTAGTCACCTGCGTCTGATCGTCATCCCCTGCCCTGATTGTGTTCACCTGTGTATAGTTATCCACCTCCCTCACTAGTATATAATGTGTCCTCCCTTTTCCTCCTGTGCCAGTTCGTCTTTAACTGTTTAGTGAAGCGTACCCGCCAGCTCCCAGTGTTTTTGTCTTCTAGTGATCTGACCATAGCTTGTATTTTTGACTTCGCCTTTAGCCCGCCGATTTAACTCTGTTTGCCTCGCTGACTGCCTTTTTGTGTAACGACCTACCGCCTGTAATAAAGACTTTGATTTTTGCCCGACACCCTGCCTCTGAATCTGCGTTTGAGTTCACCTGAGTCCGAGTTCAGCCCTGACAATAAGTGGAATAAGTGGTTGGGAGTTTTCACAGTCTAAACCAGGGGTGGGCAAACTTTTTGGCTCTGGGGCCACATTGACATTTAACATTTGACAGAGGGGCCGGGCCAGCACCAGATGCATACATATCAAACATAAACATAAAAAAAGCATTACAGTAGTAATACTTACATTCACTTTTATTGGGAACAGTGTTGTTGATCACCCTTTTTTGCCAGTGCATCAAAGTCCGGTGTTAGTTTTGTTGTGGCAGATCTGAGGTGTTCATCACTCAGCTGGGATCTGTGTGGAGCTTTGTTGGTGTTCATCACACTAAAAGTCTGTTCACAAACATATGTAGAGCCAAACAACACCAGTATCCTCTGTGCCATCTT
Organism: Pterois miles; assembly: GCA_947000775.1. Lineage (NCBI taxonomy): Eukaryota > Metazoa > Chordata > Actinopteri > Perciformes > Scorpaenidae > Pterois > Pterois miles. Next base: position 283,307 of record CAMQGK010000468.1, on the reverse strand, counting down.
CTGAATGTTTGGAAATTTGGCTGCACTTAATGAAGCATAAAACTCATCCAGTTTTGAAGAGTTGAACTTCTCCTTTAAGACAGTGTCACATTGGAGGTCAATCATCTCCAGCTGCAGCTCCTCTGGTGCTGTTTCAGGGTTAGGGTTAGTTAGTTGAAGAAACTTGTTGATTTTTCCAAAATCCGAGAGCCGACGACAGAATTCTCCATGCAGGTCGTCCAGTGATTTCCTGTATTTTTTCACACATCAAGGGGCCTCTCTTAGCGTAGCCAGTGTGGGGAAATGAGCAAATGACTTGTTTGACATTTGTTTTGAGAATAAAGCTAGCTTGGTTTTGAAGGCTCTGACGTTTGTGTACATTTCATGCACAAACAGGTCTTTCCCTCGTAGCTTCACGTTCAGCTCATTCATGTGTGTCAGTATGTCCACAGCAAAAGCTAAATCACAAAGCCAGTCTGCATCTCTCAGCTCAGGAAAATCGTCAGCTTTCTCAATTAGCTCCAAAAACAAAATGATCTCCTGCCTGAGCTCCCAAACTCGTTGACACACTTTCCCCAAACTTAACCAGCGGAGTGGTAAAGCAAGTCCTGGTGATCAGCGTCAGTTTCTTCAAGAAACTTAATAAACTGACGATGCTGAAGACCCCTCGCTCGAATAAAGTTAAGAGTTTTACAACAGGCTTCACTACGTGGTCGAGCTGCAGTACGGATTTACACAGTGCTTCCTGGTGGATTATGCAGTGTAAGAAAATTACCTCCTGCTCAGGGTTGTCTTCTTTCACCCTCTCCTGGATTCTTCTGAGCAAACCAACGTTTTTTCCCGTCAGATTTGGCGATCCATCCGTGGTAACGTTGGCGAGCGTACTCCACGGTAGCTTGTGCCTCCTGATGACCCTAGACACGCTGTCATACAAGTCCTCTCCCCGTGTTTTCCCCTTTAGGGACTCCATGGCCAAAAACTCCTCCGTTATCTCAAAATTGTCATTAATCCCTCTGATAAAAATTAAAAGTTGAGCAGTGTCCTTTATGTCATTACTTTCGTCCAGCGCCAAGGAATATAATGTAAATGACTCCGCTTTTTTGTTTAGCTTATTAGCTAAGTCTTCGTCAATTAGCTCAACACGGCGAGTCACTGTCCTGCGTGATAAGCTAATTTTTTCAAATTTGCTCTTGCTCTCAGGACACAAGATACTTGCTGTCTCTACCATACACTCTTTGAGAAACGCCCCTTCGGAGAAAGGTTTGCTGGTCTTTGCTAATTTGAATGCCAGCAGATAACTTGCCTTTGTGATTGACTCTTGGATGGCAGTTTGTCGCACAAAAGTGTTTTGCTGAGCCAGCAAACTTGCTGCCAACCTCTGCGCGGTAGCCGTCCGCTCTTGCGTTGACTGGTTGTTAGCATAATTAGCATGCTTGGTGGAAAAGTGACGGCTGACGTTGTATTCTTTTAAAACTGCAACAGTTTCTTGGCAAATAAGGCGTACAGCCTTGGACCCGACTTCCGTGAAAAAATATTTAGTTGTCCATTCCTTATTAAACACTTGGCACTCACTGTCGACTTTTCTTTTCTTTGGCCCACTCATTGCTGCAGATGGGTTCAGAACAGGTCCATTTCCAATTCCTCAGCAAAGAAAGCGGCGACCGGTCTGGCCAATGTGATGACGTCATTTACGGCAGCCCTGGCACAACTGGAACACTGCGCGTAATGCGTCATCTGGTGCGACGCCAGGCATTACAGGACAAGGCCAAATGAATCCAGTCATAATTATGATATAATTTGATTTGGACATATCTGTACCAATCTTCGGCGGGCCGGATTAAAAGAACCAACGGGCCGGATATGGCCCGCGGGCCGTAGTTTGCCCACCTCTGGTCTAAACCCATGAAAGAGAGACAGCTAACATCAGCTAGAATCCCAGCATGGCTGAAGCCATCTTAATCTATTAATTTATGAATCTTTACACAGTATTGTCCGGCCAGTAGCATACCTCACAATTTGACAGTGCATCTGCAGTGGTTAGCGCTGTCGCCTCACAGCAAGAGGGTCGCAGGTTCGATTCTGGCTTGGGACTCTTCTGTGTGGAGTTTGCATGTTCTCCCCGTGTCAGCGTGGGTTTTCTCCAGGTACTCCGGCTTCCTCCCATCATCCAAAGACATGCTGTTTAGATTAACTGATCACTCTAAATGTCCCGTAGGTGTGAATGTGAGCGTGAATGGTTGTCACCCACTGCCATGGGAAACACCCACTCCGAGGATTGTGGCTTAGTTTCCACAAATACATGCAAAAAGGGCTCTGTCCTCAACAGGACTTATCAAAGCAGAGTATATGGCTGAACTGTGTTTGGTAATTTTGTGGCTAAATGGTTATACAAATAGTCAGTGGCCATGTCTATAATGTTAAATCCAGCGGCACATGTCCACCAGGTCCAGCAAGGACACTAGGGCAAAGAACGTATATTGCCAATAAGTGAGTCAATTGGTTGCTCCACTGGAACATCAGTGCACAGCAGCAAAGCTATGCTGCCGCCATTTTGGACTGAAAACGACTATTGGATGCCAGTAAAACATCCGCCTAAAGTGTTGTAATGTTATTTCTAAGCTATTGTCATATTCTGTTGAAATGGCCTGTGTTGAACAATAAAAATATTGAGAACAACCAATTGTGTAACTTCATCAGTCAGTGACTTTACGGTTTGTAGGGCTGGCCCTATGCAGCATGTTACCTTTCATTTCTGAGCAGGAGCTTCCTACATATCCCAGCATCCTTGAGCTCTAGTCTCAGAGACTGATGCTTGAGGCGTAATCCTCTCAAAGTCAAGCTGTTAACCTCAAAATCACATGGTATCTGAGGTCATTGAGATAAAAGATACAGCGACTTTGCTCTTTTCCTGCTACGTCTTTTCGTCCTCCCTCCTTCACCTCCTTTCTTCTCTCCTTCTCAGTGCTCATACAACAGGCAGGAGACTGTAGGTATTTTGGGGTGTGCTTTAGGGAACCAAAGCCACTCTGAGTTGACTTTGTTCATGAAATACAGTATGTTCCAAGTAAAGGCATCACCTCTGGCTGATCTGAGACAGCACAGATCTCAACCCTTAGCGTCACTAATCTTACATTACAACATGCATTTAGATTCAGCCGAGAGCTCTGAGGACGGGAAACATGGAAGTGCTTTTTTCAGTTGACCTCAACTGCAGTAGAAACAATATATAAAGTGTCAGATCAGTATGCCTTTATCAAACAGTGCCGAAGGTACTTTTGTCTTTCACCATGTGAGTTTGGGAGAGTACTACTCAGCCAGTGAGAGCCAGTGTTCAATATTTACAATGGGATATCCTGTTGTATGTGGGGAACCCACGGTCCTGTGGGAAAGAGCGATAACCAGGACCAAGTTGACTGAAGAAGGAAGGACGACCACTACCATCATGGCGGCTGCGGCTAATTCATGAGCTAATGCAAAACACAAAAGTAGTAGGAAATGACAACAACACGAATGTTTCTTTAATGTATTTGTCTCAGTGATTTCAACCCCATTTTTTCTTTATCCTTCAGGAGTTGTCAGTGCAAAGTAGTGCAAAAACTAACATCACTGTCATCCACTAAGTCGCAAGAGATTTTACAAGATTTCCTTTTTTTTTTTGCTGTTGTTCATGAGTGGGATCTGTTGAGGATGACCCACACTACAAAACCTTAACAGATGTGAGACGTCACGTACAACGACGTGTTCAGTTTAACAGTTTTGTTCCTCTAGTGTGTGGAGAGCAAACCTAACCCACCACACACTAATAGAGTCGTTCATGAACAAGAGTCCTGACTAAAAAAATCTCTTTCAGTAAAACACAATTTTAGTGTGAACAAACATGACACACAATGGGCAAGAAGAATTAGTGATGTCCATTATCACACTACTTTGTACTGAAAATTTACGAAGGATGGATGGATGAAGTCATGGAGACACGTTAAATAAGATAAGATGAACCTTTATTAATCTCCGGAGGGAAATTGGGGTGTCATGGTAACAACAACAGTACAGATGAATACAGTATAGTAAAAAGTAAAAGAGAAGGTGCAATGAAGGAAATTGGCAATAAAATAAATAAATACTTGTATTGTTGCCACAAATCAAACAGTTGGTTTCTGAGCTCTACTTCTACTTTATGCTTCATGCACATTTGCATTAGCTCATGTATTAGCCGCCGCCGCCACGATGATGCTGGTTGCCTTTCCACTTTAGTGAGCTCAGTTCATAATTGGCTGTCGTTCCTTCCAACGTCGCTGCGTCATCGGCTGCCCTCTGAGTTCTCCACACACTACACGATATCTGATCGGAAATATTGAATATGAAAAACCTTTTAATGTGGGCCAGCCATAATCCCATTTTTTTGCGCATACACTCCTGATCAAAACCTTAAGACCAGTTAAAAAATTGCAAGAATTTACGTTTTGCACTGTTGTATCTTAAGAAGGTTCTAAGTAGAGTTTCAAAATGCAAAAAGAAGAAATGAGAGCAAGAGACTAAATGTTTTGAGCAGGCAATTTATTGAAAAGAACAATTTAACTGAAATAGGCTGTTCATCAGCTGATCAAAAGTTTAAGACCATAGCTCAAAAAAACCCCTAAAACAGAAATTAAAGTCTCAAAAACAGACTCAGTAATGAGTAGCTCCACCATTATTGTTGATCACTTCAAAAATTGGTGTTGGCATGCTTGATGTGAGTGTTTCCAAAAGGCTTGTAGGAATGTTGCTCCAAGTGGTGAAGATGGCTTCACGAAGGGCATCCACTGTCTGGAACTGATGTCCATTTATGTAAACTTCCCTTGCCATCCATCCCCAAATGTTCTCAATTGGATTTAGATCAGGGGAACATGCAGGACGATCCAAAAGAGTGATGTTATTCTCCTGAAAAAACTCCTTTGTCAGACGGGCATTGTGAATCGCAGCATCGTCCTGCTGAAAAACCCAGTCATCAGCACACAGACGAGGGCCCTCAGTCATGAGGGATGCCCGCTGCAACATCTCCACGTAGCCAGCTGCTGTTTGACGCCCTGCACAACCTGGAGCTCCATTGTTCCATTGAAGGAAAAAGCAGCCCAGATCATGATGGCGCCCCCTCCGCTGTGCCGTGTTGAAAAAATCTCAGGTGGCATCTCCTTGTCATGCCAGTAGCGTTGGAAGCCATCAGGACCATCAAGGTTACATTTTTTCTCATCAGAGAATAAAACTTTCTTCCAACTTTGAACGTCCCATGTTTGATGCTCCCTCGCAAAGGCCAAACGGGCAATTTTGTGGCGTTGAAGGAGACGTGGCCTTTGAAGAGGTTTTTTGTTTTTGAAGCCGTTCCTTTGCAGATGCCGTCTGATGGTTATTGGGCTGCAGTCAGCACCAGTAATGGCCTTAATTTGGGATGAGGATCGTCCCGTGTCTTGACGGACAGCCGTTCGGATCCTCCGGCTCAGTGCCGGTGAGATTTTTTTGGGTCTACCACTTGATTTTTTTGTTCCATAAACCTCAGGATCTTTTAAGAAATGCAAAATGACTGTCTTACTGCGTCCAACCTCAGCAGCGATGGCACGCTGTGAGAGGCCTTGTCTATGCAGCTCAACAATCCTGCCACGTTCCAAGGCAGTGAGTTTTTTTGCTTTTCCCATCAAGAGGTCTTGACAGTGTGATTACTTGACAGAAAATGACATGGAATCCAAATTTTTGCACAGATTTGGGCTTTTAAAGGATGTGGTCTTAAACTTTTGATCAGCTGATGAACAGCCTATTTCAGTTAAATTGTTCTTTTCAATAAATTGCCTGCTCAAAACATTTGGTCTCTTGTTCCCATTTCTTCTTTTTGCATTTTGAAACTCTACTTAGAACCTTCTTAAGATACAACAGTGCAAAATGCAAATTCTTGCAATTTTTTAACTGGTCTTAAGATTTTGATCAGGAGTGTATGTGCCTCAGATCAGTTGTGTGAACTGCAAACATCACATAGAGTCTGGTCTTCAGTTCTGATTTGGGCCACTTTCATGCGTATTTGGTCCTAACTTGGATACAGGGCTCCAGATTCATGTGGCTTTCCATCACTCTGTTGCCAGCCGATACAGCCCAACTCCTTCGCACTCCCCTAAACGTTTGAGTGTCTTGCTGAGGAAAGATGTAGTTAAAGTAGATGAAATCTGTTTCAGCGGAGCCATTCATGATCCCAGCACTCCTGGCTCTGACTCTGCATCCACACACACCTCCATACAGCTGGAGTAGCCATTACTCCACAAAAATGGTCTCCATTGTCTCATTTGTCTCCTTTCTCCTCATCGCTATTATCATCTGCTCACAAATTTGCTGGCTTCCACTATATAGTAACTTAAAAATGAAAGTGCAAACGTCAACTTCAATGACCTCCATGTTTACCTCCGTACGACAGCGTTGAGTGACATTTTTATTGTTCTTTTGCGCTTGTTCGGGACCAGATGACACTGGAATCTGATGTCAGCCACATTTAGACAATAATGTGAACAGCCAAACAACAAAAATGGATCTGAGCACTTGGCTTGCAGTGTGAACATAGGCTTTGGTTTAACCCTGCTCAGTCACATTGAATTGTGTTTTCACCACAACAGAGTATGTCCCACAGCAGGTGGAATGCCAGCGAAGCTGCACTTCACTGAACCATGAAGCTTGGTGGTTGATTAAACAGCCATTTAGCTGAGACACGTGCACACTTAAAACACTCCTCTTTTACCCTCTGACAGTAAGCAGCAGTGGTAATTTAAGACATATCACATGCCAAGAGGCTTTAGCGGCTGGCGAACGGTGGTATGCATCTGCTCGGATGAAACCTCTCTGACAGCAGTTGTCCTTGGATGACAGCAGGCATTTCTCCTGCTTCAGCGGCGCTGAAGTCAAGCTCTTAAAATGGCTCCTCAGCCGGCGGTGGCAGATGCTCGGTTTCCCTCTCTGTCGAACAGATCTGATTCCCATTGAATTTAGGTTAACGGTCACAGAAAAGCCTTCAGGGAACAGGTGGGAGAGGACAGACTGGAAGTGAGCTGTAAACCTTCTTATCCAGAGTAATTCATAAAGGCAGCTTCAATTTCTGACTCATCACTCTGATAATATATTGAACAGAAATATAAATGCAACACTTTTGTGTGTTGTGTGGAGGCTGGTGGCTGCAGATAGCACTGGTACAGTTCAGTATTATGCTGGGAAAAATAAAATAAGGAAAGTTGGAAAAGTAGGAAAATAATTTGACCTATTTTAAATTCGGGTGTTTGGAATCAGCCGTCATACTCCCGGTTGAAGAGACAATCCCCTTTTACTGATGCTCCTGCAAATTTCAAGAGGATTCATTCATGTACTTAAATCTATTTGAATTATTTACCAGGGCTGTCAAAGATAGCTTCATAATGCTAAAACACAAATTCATTTTAATGCCACTAATTTCTTTAACGCATTAACACAATATGCTGTTTTCGTTTGGAAGTTTTCGTTTTGAGTGAAGATACTGGTAAACTAGAAGACCTAATGAATTCACTGGTGCCAGCCAGTGGTTAAATAAAGGCTAAATACCCCTCCAAACTTACTGTGCATTTTGATCTGGTCTGCTCTGCCTGAGTAATAAAGTGGATCGATTCAGACTATTGATCCTGTGTTGTGTTGTGTTTGTGTTGTTTCATAAATATAAACACAATTCAACCTGTTCTGCACAACATGATCGGTTGATGCCTCTGTGGTACGAAAGCTCAGAAAGTCGACCTCTTCTGAAAGAAACTTATTAGGGTCAAAGTTAACGCAATAATAACGTGTTAAAGCACGTTCATTTTAATGCTGCTAATTTCTTTAACACAAATTGTGATTTTTAGGTTGCAACGGGTTTTAACGCTTCAGTGATACTGGAATCTTATGAAACTAGAAAAACTATTGAATCCATCGATACCAACCAGGTCATACTAGCCAAAGAGGTTAAATAATGCTAAACTTATGCTAAATTTTGGTGGGGAATATGAACGAATGTATGAATTCTTGAGTTATGGCCAAAAACTAGGTTAACAAGTTCATGTAAATGTGTTTTAACACCACAAATTTCTTTCAACACATTTACGTCACTTGCGATTTTTAGTTTGTTGTGGGCTCAGTTTTAAATCTAGAGTGAAGACGCTGGTGTCATATGAAACTAGAAAACCAAAAGAATCCCTCAGTTTCAACCCATGTGATGCTAGCTTGCTAATTATGCTAAATTTTGGTGAAAAAAAAATCTGTCCTGTCCGTGTTTAAAGGGGTCCGTTGACCTCTGACCTCCAGATGTGTGGATGTAAATGGGTTCTCTGGGTCTCCACCAGTCTCCCCTTTACAGACATGCCCACTTTCTGATAGTCCCAGTCAGTCTGGATCAAGTCCTAGTCCAGTCAGCACTCTGACACACTGACAGCTGTTGTTGCCTGTTGGGCTGCAGTTTGCCATGTTCTGATTGGAGCAGATTGTTGATGCTAAAGTCAGAACCTGGGAGGGTTTCTGGACTATATCTGGTATTGATTAGTGCTGTTATTGATTTCCAGCACCATGAATACATACATAGTATTAGATACTTGACTCCCTTTCCTCTTCACACTCTACACTGCAGACTTCACTTACAACTCACCAACCTGTCACCTGCAGAAGTTCTCTGATGACTCTGCTATTGTCGGCCTCATCACTGATGGGGACGATGGGGAGTACAGAGAACTTTCCCAGGACTTCGTGGACTGGTGCCTGAGGAACCACCTCCAGATCAACGCGGGGAAAACTAAAGAGCTGGTGGTGGATTTCCGCAGGCAAACTCTCTCCAACACCGGTGAACATCCAGGGATCAGACATTGAGATGGTGACATCTTATAAATACCTGGGTGTTCACCTGAACAATAAACTGGACTGGACCACAAATTCCTCTGAACTCCATAAAAAAGGCCAGAGCAGGCTGTATCTGCTCAGGAGACTGAGGTCTTTTGGAGTGCAGGGGACACTCCTGAAAACATTTTACGACACCGTCGTGGCATCAGCCATATTTTATGGAGTGGTTTGCTGGGGCAGCAGCATCACAGCTGCAGACAGGAAGAGGCTGGATAAGATTATCAAAAGGGCCAGCTCTGTCCTGGGATGCTCTCTGGACTCAGTGCAGGTGGTGGGAGAGAGGAGGACGATGGCTAAGCTGTCATCCATGATGGAGAAGGACTCCCACCCCATGAGAGACACCATCAGAGCTCTGGAGAGCTCCTTCAGTGACAGGCTGCTACACCCTAAGTGTACGAAGGAGCGTTACAGAAGGTCCTTCCTGCCTGCAGCTGTTAGACTCCACAACCAGCACTGCTCCCAGTAGACCACATACACATTCACAACCAGCACTGCTCCCAGTAAACCACATACACATTCACAACCAGCACTGCTCCCAGTAGACCACATACACATTCACAACCAGCACTGCTCCCAGTAGACCACATACACATTCACAACCAGCACTGCTCCCAGTAGACCACATACACATTCACAACCAGCACTGCTCCCAGTAGACCACATACACATTCACAACCAGCACTGCTCCCAGTAGACCACATACACATTCACAACCAGCACTGCTCCCAGTAGACTACATACACATTCACAACCAGCACTGCTCCCAGTAAACCACATACACATTCACAACCAGCACTGCTCCCAGTAGACCACATACACATTCACAACCAGCACTGCTCCCAGTAAACCACAATCACAGTCACATTCACAACAAACTTATTTATTGCTATAAAGGACATACTTCTGGCTTTACTTTTTCTATTATGTACATACTAATTTATTTATTTTATTGTATTAATACTGTTTTTAAATCAATGCTTCTTGTCTCTATTGCACTATCCACTTTGCTGCTGTAATGTGTGAATTTCCCCACTGTGGGACCAATAAAGGAATATCTTATCTTATCTTTAAGGTACATTTTGAACAGAAAAAAATGTGATTAATTTGTTATTAAACATTTCAACTGACTGACAGCCTGATGATGAACAACAAACATGGTTATTAGTCCTCACAGCTGAGTGCACAGGCAGACAGGCCAAGAGGAATGATTGAAAAGTCTTAATACAGTCCGTTGACAGCCACAGACGCAGGATTTTTATTTGCATCAGTGTAATCAAGTGCTAGTGTGTGTTAGTGTCCACAGCTCTTGTTGTCCGTTGGTGTACTTGTATATTAGGGATGTTTATCACCGCTGAGACCACGGCTGAACTCCTCTAATCCTGATCATTGAAGAAAAGTCATTGAAGACACCAAATCTAAATCCAGCCAACAAAGCTATGCTAGATGATCAGATTTTTTTCATTAGAAATATAAACAAATACATTTTTCCACAACGTTTGTTTGTCTCACGTTGTGCTGTTGTTGTTGTGTGGGTTATTTTGCCATCCCGAATTTCCCTCCGGGGATTAATAAAGGTTCATCTTATCTTATCTTACCTAATCTTCTCCTTCACTTCTGCTTTCACACGCTGTCAGAGAGCTGACGTTCACAAGTCTGACTTCCCCTCGTCTGCAAATGATCCTTCTGCCTGAGGTCCTTGGATGCTGTTCTTTGAATGTCATTGCAAAACCTGCTATTATACAGGCCACCACCTCCCCGTCCTATCAGCCAAGGGTTTTCTGAGCTCGATAAATATTCCTATCCACTTCCATCTGATTTGTCTTTGAATTGAATTGCAGTGTTATATTATTGCACTGCTGCCTCTATTTCAGCATTTAAACAACAAATTATTCACTGAAATTTCTCTCTAGAACAGCAAAATTGTACTGCCAGGTTTGCGCAGAGTGCAGCCTTGGAGCCGTCAAACCAAATTACAACTTTACTTCTGTTAACAGTCAAAACTCATTACACAAAATAATCCATTAGCAAACTAACATCTGCCAAACTACGGCCGTGGTTAGACTTGTCTCTTCAATGCCACGTATGTCATCATGCCAGGACACGTGAACTGTCAAGTCTGTACTCTCCCAGATGGGATCTCACCTGCACTGGGATCCAGGAAGCCAGACCACATGGCCTGGCTCGCACTGTTTGGATCCCGGTGAGGTGTGGACGCCATGTGGGTAGAACTGATCCAGGATTTACAGGACTTCCTCTCCCGAGGAGGAAATCCAGGGCTGGAGCACAGCTGAGACCCAAGTTACTGCTGATGAAAACCCAACATTTCCTGATATTGCTGCTTCAAAATAAAAGCTTCTGAATGACAAAATAATGGGGGACTTTTATCGTAAAAAAAAAAAAATGAAAGGAAAATGTATTTATCACTGAATTAGTGGAGCTTTGTTTGTGGCTATTCTACAGTAAAACAAGTCTACTAATACTGGACGGATTAAGAGTAAACAGCAAAAATAATGGGGGACTTTTATTATGAAGAATTTATGGGAAATGGAATATTTTACAGCCCCTTCTTTGACCATGAAACAGATCACTACCCAATCAGGCAGGTCGCGTTGTGTGGATACAGATACATTGAATTTTGATCTGGCGCATCCAAACACACTGAAAAGACAAGTGTAACCATGACGACCACAGTCTTCCAGGTGATGATTGATTTTAACACCCTGACCAGGTGAAGCAACGAGTGAAATGACCTGCAGCATCCTGGATCTCAGTGGCACGTGGTTAGGCACTGGGTTTGATGAAGGCTTTTGTAACAGTATCATTATCTGTTTATTATCAGTAAACAGATGAAATCAATTTTAGAGTCATTTAAAGGAGGGGCCTGGGGTAATGCTCTCATCCCATCTAGATTCCTACAACACTGAAGATGTGTGAGTCAATGACAAAATTGCTTGTGTGGGAGTGATTCATCATACGACAAAAACCCTCTCTTCTCTACTTCGTATCACTTTAGGATGAAACATATTTACACTAAGACGAAAGTATGCTCAAAAGAGCAATTTCCTTAAAGTGAAGTAATTCACTCTACGTGTTTCTCCCACTCATGTTGTGAATTGAATGAGATATTAAGGATGATCTGAGTCATATCCACAATAAACAGGACAGATGTGAGAAATAATGAAGAACAGAATCACACTTTAGGTGGTTTAATGTTGATAATAATCTGACACATCCTCCTTTTCAGTGCTTTTCCACAAACTAACCCTGACCTAATTTTGATGACAACATTAATGCTAATCCACACAAAATATAATAGTAACATATTTACACCTTGCTTTTGTCAATATTGTGAGTAAATTCACATTAGTGTCACATTTTAATCACTTTTGCTTGGTGGCTTGCTCCAGTAACACTGGTCTTGGGGAAGAAGCAGGTCAGTTTTTATCACATCCAGTAATTTGAGCTATTTCAGTCACAGGTTTGTGCAGTATTGTTCATAAAATGTTGACATGGACTCACATGGATTCATGGAGTGTTCATGCTCTGAAAGCAGAGATTTGCTCAGACAGAAGCATCACTTTGATATATGAAAATATCTAATCTCATATCAAGTTTTGGTGGAGGTCAGTCATGAACAAACATGACCCCAAGCATTTTTAGCAAGGCTAGCTGCACAACTCTATGGATAGCAATGGCCCAGACTGATCCACTGACTATTAATCTAGCACCATGAGCAGGTTAATAATTTGTCAAATAGTTTGGTTTATGACCAAATCACCCATTCATTTGTGGGCTGCTGTTTTGAAGCCTTGGGTTCGGAACTTGGCCATTGTCATGAGATGGTAGAGCTAAGTACAAGTGTACAATTAATACGACAGTTACAGTTGAACTGAAAGGGTTAAAGTTGAACTGACAGTTAAAGTTGAACTGAAAGGGTTAAAGTTGAACTGACAGTTGAACTGACACTTAAAGTTGAACTGACAGGGTTAAAGTTGAACTGACAGTTAAAGTTGAACTGAAAGGGTTAAAGTTGAACTGAAAGGGTTAAAGTTGAACTGACAGGGTTAAAGTTGAACTGACAGTTAAAGTTGAACTGAAAGGGTTAAAGTTGAACTGACAGGGTTAAAGTTGAACTGACAGTTAAAGTTGAACTGAAAGGGTTAAAGTTGAACTGACAGAGTTACAGTTGAACTGAAAGGGTTAAAGTTGAACTGACAGAGTTACAGTTGAACTGAAAGGGTTAAAGTTGAACTGACAGAGTTACAGTTGAACTGAAAGGGTTAAAGTTGAACTGACAGAGTTACAGTTGAACTGACAGGGTTAAAGTTGAACTGAAAGGGTTAAAGTTGAACTGACAGAGTTACAGTTGAACTGAAAGGGTTAAAGTTGAACTGACAGTTAAAGTTGAACTGAAAGGGTTAAAGTTGAACTGACAGTTAAAGTTGAACTGAAAGGGTTAAAGTTAAACTGACAATTAAAGTTGAACTGAAAGGGTTAAAGTTGAACTGACAGGGTTAAAGTTGAACTGACAGTTAAAGTTGAACTGAAAGGGTTAAAGTTGAACTGACAGAGTTACAGTTGAACTGAAAGGGTTAAAGTTGAACTGACAGAGTTACAGTTGAACTGACAGGGTTAAAGTTGAACTGACAGAGTTACAGTTGAACTGACAGGGTTGAAGTTGAACTGAAAGGGTTAAAGTTGAACTGACAGGGTTAAAGTTGAACTGAAAGGGTTAAAGTTGAACTGACAGAGTTACAGTTGAACTGAAAGGGTTAAAGTTGAACTGACAGAGTTACAGTTGAACTGACAGGGTTAAAGTTGAACTGAAAGGGTTAAAGTTGAACTGACAGAGTTACAGTTGAACTGAAAGGGTTAAAGTTGAACTGACAGTTAAAGTTGAACTGAAAGGGTTAAAGTTGAACTGACAGTTAAAGTTGAACTGAAAGGGTTAAAGTTAAACTGACAATTAAAGTTGAACTGAAAGGGTTAAAGTTGAACTGACAGGGTTAAAGTTGAACTGACAGTTAAAGTTGAACTGAAAGGGTTAAAGTTGAACTGAAAGGGTTAAAGTTGAACTGAAAGGGTTAAAGTTGAACTGACAGTTAAAGTTGAACTGAAAGGGTTAAAGTTGAACTGACAGTTAAAGTTGAACTGAAAGGGTTAAAGTTGAACTGACAGGGTTAAAGTTGAACTGACACTTAAAGTTGAACTGACATTTAAAGTTGAACTGACATTTAAAGTTGAACTGAAAGGGTTAAAGTTGAACTGACAGTTAAAGTTGAACTGACAGGGTTAAAGTTGAACTGACAGTTAAAGTTGAACTGAAAGGGTTAAAGTTGAACTGAAAGGGTTAAAGTTGAACTGACAGAGTTACAGTTGAACTGACAGTTAAAGTTGAACTGAAAGGGTTAAAGTTGAACTGACAGTTGAACTGACACTTAAAGTTGAACTGAAAGGGTTAAAGTTGAACTGAAAGGGTTAAAGTTGAACTGAAAGGGTTACAGTTGAACTGACATTTAAAGTTGAACTGAAAGGGTTAAAGTTGAACTGAAAGGGTTAAAGTTGAACTGACAGTTAAATTTGAACTGAAAGGGTTAAAGTTTTGGTGGAGGTCAGTCATGAACAAACATGACCCCAAGCATTTTTAGCAAGGCTAGCTGCACAACTCTATGGATAGCAATGGCCCAGACTGATCCACTGACTATTAATCTAGCACCATGAGCAGGTTAATAATTTGTCAAATAGTTTGGTTTATGACCAAATCACCCATTCATTTGTGGGCTGCTGTTTTGAAGCCTTGGGTTCGGCACTTGGCCATTGTCATGAGATGGTAGAGCTAAGTACAAGCGTACAATTAATACGACATTTTTAGGTGACCGAAATGTTACAATTAACTTTCATGAACTGAAAACACAACTGAAAGTAACTGAACTGAAAGGGTTAAAGTTGAACTGAAAGGGTTAAAGTTGAACTGACAGTTGAACTGACAGGGTTAAAGTTGAACTGAAAGGGTTAAAGTTGAACTGACAGTTGAACTGACACTTAAAGTTGAACTGACAGGGTTAAAGTTGAACTGACAGTTGAACTGACAGGGTTAAAGTTGAACTGACAGGGTTAAAGTTGAACTGAAAGGGTTAAAGTTGAACTGACAGTTGAACTGACACTTAAAGTTGAACTGACAGGGTTAAAGTTGAACTGACACTTAAAGTTGAACTGAAAGGGTTAAAGTTGAACTGAAAGGGTTAAAGTTGAACTGACAGGGTTAAAGTTGAACTGACAGTTAAAGTTGAACTGAAAGGGTTAAAGTTGAACTGACAGGGTTAAAGTTGAACTGACACTTAAAGTTGAACTGACAGGGTTAAAGTTGAACTGACAGTTAAAGTTGAACTGAAAGGGTTAAAGTTGAACTGACAGTTAAAGTTGAACTGACAGGGTTAAAGTTGAACTGACAGTTAAAGTTGAACTGAAAGGGTTAAAGTTGAACTGAAAGGGTTAAAGTTGAACTGAAAGGGTTAAAGTTGAACTGACAGAGTTACAGTTGAACTGACAGTTAAAGTTGAACTGAAAGGGTTAAAGTTGAACTGACAGTTGAACTGACACTTAAAGTTGAACTGAAAGGGTTAAAGTTGAACTGACAGTTAAAGTTGAACTGAAAGGGTTAAAGTTGAACTGAAAGGGTTAAAGTTGAACTGACAGTTAAAGTTGAACTGAAAGGGTTAAAGTTGAACTGACAGTTAAAGTTGAACTGAAAGGGTTAAAGTTGAACTGACAGAGTTACAGTTGAACTGAAAGGGTTAAAGTTGAACTGACAGTTAAAGTTGAACTGAAAGGGTTAAAGTTGAACTGAAAGGGTTAAAGTTGAACTGACAGTTGAACTGACACTTAAAGTTGAACTGACAGGGTTAAAGTTGAACTGACACTTAAAGTTGAACTGAAAGGGTTAAAGTTGAACTGAAAGGGTTAAAGTTGAACTGACAGGGTTAAAGTTGAACTGACAGTTAAAGTTGAACTGAAAGGGTTAAAGTTGAACTGACAGGGTTAAAGTTGAACTGACACTTAAAGTTGAACTGACATTTAAAGTTGAACTGACATTTAAAGTTGAACTGAAAGGGTTAAAGTTGAACTGACAGAGTTACAGTTGAACTGAAAGGGTTAAAGTTGAACTGACAGAGTTACAGTTGAACTGACAGGGTTAAAGTTGAACTGACAGAGTTACAGTTGAACTGACAGGGTTAAAGTTGAACTGAAAGGGTTAAAGTTGAACTGACAGAGTTACAGTTGAACTGACAGAGTTACAGTTGAACTGAAAGGGTTAAAGTTGAACTGACAGGGTTAAAGTTGAACTGAAAGGGTTAAAGTTGAACTGACAGAGTTACAGTTGAACTGAAAGGGTTAAAGTTGAACTGACAGAGTTACAGTTGAACTGACAGGGTTAAAGTTGAACTGAAAGGGTTAAAGTTGAACTGACAGTTAAAGTTGAACTGAAAGGGTTAAAGTTGAACTGACAGAGTTACAGTTGAACTGAAAGGGTTAAAGTTGAACTGACAGTTAAAGTTGAACTGAAAGGGTTAAAGTTGAACTGACAGTTAAAGTTGAACTGAAAGGGTTAAAGTTAAACTGACAATTAAAGTTGAACTGAAAGGGTTAAAGTTGAACTGACAGGGTTAAAGTTGAACTGACAGTTAAAGTTGAACTGAAAGGGTTAAAGTTGAACTGAAAGGGTTAAAGTTGAACTGACAGTTAAAGTTGAACTGAAAGGGTTAAAGTTGAACTGAAAGGGTTAAAGTTGAACTGACAGTTAAAGTTGAACTGAAAGGGTTAAAGTTGAACTGACAGTTAAAGTTGAACTGAAAGGGTTAAAGTTGAACTGACAGAGTTACAGTTGAACTGAAAGGGTTAAAGTTGAACTGACAGTTAAAGTTGAACTGAAAGGGTTAAAGTTGAACTGACAGGGTTAAAGTTGAACTGACATTGGTGTGTATGTGTTAAAGTTGAACTGAAAGGGTTAAAGTTGAACTGAAAGGGTTAAAGTTGAACTGAAAGGGTTAAAGTTGAACTGACAGAGTTACAGTTGAACTGACAGTTAAAGTTGAACTGAAAGGGTTAAAGTTGAACTGACAGTTGAACTGACACTTAAAGTTGAACTGAAAGGGTTAAAGTTGAACTGAAAGGGTTAAAGTTGAACTGAAAGGGTTACAGTTGAACTGACATTTAAAGTTGAACTGAAAGGGTTAAAGTTGAACTGAAAGGGTTAAAGTTGAACTGAAAGGGT
This sequence comes from Pterois miles, assembly GCA_947000775.1. NCBI lineage: Eukaryota > Metazoa > Chordata > Actinopteri > Perciformes > Scorpaenidae > Pterois > Pterois miles. The sequence continues at coordinate 266,161 of CAMQGK010000468.1, read as the reverse complement.
TAAAGTTGAACTGACAGTTAAATTTGAACTGAAAGGGTTAAAGTTTTGGTGGAGGTCAGTCATGAACAAACATGACCCCAAGCATTTTTAGCAAGGCTAGCTGCACAACTCTATGGATAGCAATGGCCCAGACTGATCCACTGACTATTAATCTAGCACCATGAGCAGGTTAATAATTTGTCAAATAGTTTGGTTTATGACCAAATCACCCATTCATTTGTGGGCTGCTGTTTTGAAGCCTTGGGTTCGGCACTTGGCCATTGTCATGAGATGGTAGAGCTAAGTACAAGCGTACAATTAATACGACATTTTTAGGTGACCGAAATGTTACAATTAACTTTCATGAACTGAAAACACAACTGAAAGTAACTGAACTGAAAGGGTTAAAGTTGAACTGAAAGGGTTAAAGTTGAACTGACAGTTGAACTGACAGGGTTAAAGTTGAACTGAAAGGGTTAAAGTTGAACTGACAGTTGAACTGACACTTAAAGTTGAACTGACAGGGTTAAAGTTGAACTGACAGTTGAACTGACAGGGTTAAAGTTGAACTGACAGGGTTAAAGTTGAACTGAAAGGGTTAAAGTTGAACTGACAGTTGAACTGACACTTAAAGTTGAACTGACAGGGTTAAAGTTGAACTGACACTTAAAGTTGAACTGAAAGGGTTAAAGTTGAACTGAAAGGGTTAAAGTTGAACTGACAGGGTTAAAGTTGAACTGACAGTTAAAGTTGAACTGAAAGGGTTAAAGTTGAACTGACAGAGTTATAGTTGAACTGAAAGGGTTAAAGTTGAACTGACAGGGTTAAAGTTGAACTGAAAGGGTTAAAGTTGAACTGACAGGGTTACAGTTGAACTGACAGAGTTACAGTTGAACTGAAAGGGTTAAAGTTGAACTGACAGAGTTACAGTTGAACTGAAAGGGTTAAAGTTGAACTGACAGTTGAACTGACACTTAAAGTTGAACTGAAAGGGTTAAAGTTGAACTGAAAGGGTTAAAGTTGAACTGACAGGGTTAAAGTTGAACTGAAAGGGTTAAAGTTGAACTGACACTTAAAGTTGAACTGAAAGGGTTAAAGTTGAACTGACAGGGTTAAAGTTGAACTGAAAGGGTTAAAGTTGAACTGACAGGGTTAAAGTTGAACTGACAGTTAAAGTTGAACTGACAGGGTTAAAGTTGAACTGACAGGGTTAAAGTTGAACTGACAGTTAAAGTTGAACTGACAGGGTTAAAGTTGAACTGACAGGGTTAAAGTTGAACTGACAGTTAAAGTTGAACTGACAGGGTTAAAGTTGAACTGAAAGGGTTAAAGTTGAACTGACAGGGTTACAGTTGAACTGACAGAGTTACAGTTGAACTGAAAGGGTTAAAGTTGAACTGACAGAGTTACAGTTGAACTGAAAGGGTTAAAGTTGAACTGACAGTTGAACTGACACTTAAAGTTGAACTGAAAGGGTTAAAGTTGAACTGAAAGGGTTAAAGTTGAACTGAAAGGGTTAAAGTTGAACTGACAGGGTTAAAGTTGAACTGAAAGGGTTAAAGTTGAACTGACACTTAAAGTTGAACTGAAAGGGTTAAAGTTGAACTGACAGGGTTAAAGTTGAACTGAAAGGGTTAAAGTTGAACTGACAGGGTTAAAGTTGAACTGACAGTTAAAGTTGAACTGACAGGGTTAAAGTTGAACTGACAGGGTTAAAGTTGAACTGACAGTTAAAGTTGAACTGACAGGGTTAAAGTTGAACTGACAGGGTTAAAGTTGAACTGACAGTTAAAGTTGAACTGACAGGGTTAAAGTTGAACTGACAGTTGAACTGACACTTAAAGTTGAACTGACAGTTAAAGTTGAACTGAAAGGGTTAAAGTTGAACTGACAGTTAAAGTTGAACTGAAAGGGTTAAAGTTGAACTGACAGTTAAAGTTGAACTGACAGGGTTAAAGTTGAACTGACAGTTAAAGTTGAACTGAAAGGGTTAAAGTTGAACTGAAAGGGTTAAAGTTGAACTGACAGGGTTAAAGTTGTAAGACAACAACAGACAATACCCAGACCAGACTATGGTATGGTAGCGACCTTTCAATCACCAGGTAGCCCCACCCCCAAGCATCCCCTCCTTCCTGGTCTATCTGAGTCTAAATGGACCATAATCTACTAGATGAACATCCTGCTGTATTGATGAGGACTGATTGATTGACTATTGATGAACCTAGTGACTGAGACCATAAACTGACGTTTGCAATCGATGCAAGTTTAAGGCAGTTTGGGATTGGCCGAGGGGTTACCTGCTGCCTCACCTGCGAAACATCGGCACGTTAGCCTTTAGCTCCAAGCACCACTGTGGCTCCGTCAGCCTTGCACAGCTGAGAGCACAGCAGCAGAGGTGGAACCTCGTTTCTTAATGTTCACGTTGACAGGAAGGAATTCTGATCAATAACTAATTGATTAACGAGCATATTTACAGCATCTGCTGTTTGCTTCCTGTCAGCGTCTAGAGGCCACAGAGGCTAACAATTTAGCAAGCAAGTAACATAATGAAGGAAATGCAAAGGCATAATGACACAGGACAAAGATTCCGCTGTTGGAAATGTCAACATTTGAAACCGAACCCTAACCCAGCAGCTGCTGGCTGCTGGGTTAGGGTTCGGGTTAGGGTTCAGGTTTCCGGGGCTGTGAGGAGCTGCTGGCTGCTGGGTTCGGGTTAGGGTTCAGGTTTCCGGGGCTGTGAGGAGCTGCTGGCTGCTGGGTTAGGGTTCGGGTTTCCGGGGCTGTGAGGAGCTGTTGGCTGCTGGGTTTGAGTATTCTGGTTTACAGCAGTGACAACTCTAGAAATGTCAACTTTCTAGTGTGGACCTTTGTCTAGGGTTAGGGTTAGGGTTAGCCACCTCTCTGGCAGTGAGTTAACAAAAGCACCGTTGACATGACGTCATGCCTTTGTATGCTGACCAGCCAGCGTACCGATATGCTTCAGGCCATGTTTGTATGTCCTCCTCCCAGTCAATGATGGTTGATGGAAGTGCTGTTGTAAAACCATCTCTGGTAAAACCATCTCTGGTAAAACCATCCGATCGCCACAGAAGCTGCTTAGTGGCACTGCTAGCGCAAAACCAGAAGAAGTAACACAATTGTGTTTGATCCAGAAATGAAACAATGGGCAGGGCAGCATAAGGTGAATACCAATGTCGTATGTTAGCATTTAGATTGCACTTAAACCAGGCCTTGGACATTTCCACACGGTAGCACTGCGAGCATCAAAGGTTGTGACATTTTATACCTTGTTTTCATCAACTACTCTCATTTGCAATGTGGGACGTAAAGACATTTTATTTTTATTTACAGTCATTTACATAATGTGTTAAGAAATGACCAATGTGTATGGTAACTGACAAAAAAAGTAATAGTTTAATTATATTGTTGCAGTGCCAAAAGGCTGGTGCAAAGTTAGGAGCACCAGTGCAACCAATGCAAAAAGTGAGTCTGGAGTCCTGCACATGGAGAGCTGGTGTATTTGTTGGCAATAAATAAGTGAGTGAAAGCCTCTCTGGCCAAATGGTTGGTTTCTATGTGGCAAACACAGGGGATATCTGCATAAATGCTCCCCACATTTCAGACACAGTGCATGATTTGCACTACAGGCTGCCCCATGTTTCTCACTCAAAGCATGCAGGAGGAATTGGTCACACTGGGGCTCCTCCATCAACCACCGTGGATGATGACAAATGTCTAAAATGTCTGCTTCAAACAGCTTTGAGAGTTGTTGCAAACATACAGTGAGACGAGAGAGATTTCCTCAGGCGTGAGCCCTTTAGCCTCTTCCTTCAGAGACGGGACTCTGTCTTTGTACCAGCAAACCCCTTGTGGCTCTTACTGAAGAGCAAACCCGACCAGCCGTGAACATCCTGCTGTCTGCAAGCCCGAGGAAGAGGAGGAGGCAGCAGGAGCAGAGGGCTCCTCTGGTCCCCGGAGCCTGAATTCAGTCGAGAATTACTAATAGGATTGGTTCTGCCAGGTCGGTATCAGTGAACCATAGAAGAGGACTCAGACAGGCGCTGCCGGGCTGAGGTCAGCACGCTTTCCCTTCAGTCGGATCACGAAGCCAATTCAACGGAACAAGAAATGCATAGTTCTCCAAACCATTTAGAGAAATGAGTCATAGTCCTCTCATATGAATGTTGGCACTGAAGCAAAAGCTTTCACCTGTACTCATATTAAAAGGCATCTTTGGACAAACTTTTAGAGTAGAGCTTTTAAACTGGCTGGAGGTCGGCGTTTCTTTTCAAATGGTTGTGTGCCATTAAAACCTGCAGCATTAATACTTGTCTTCCCTTAAAAATGTTCTGAAACCAAAGGCAGAGTTGTGCTGCAGCCCCACAACACAGCCTGGTTTCCCCAGACTCGTAGGGAGGGGGAACCATGTCACGCTGCTATTAAAAATAAATCCCAGGTATATCCTTTATTTATATATATTTCATATGCGCAGTACGCGCCGTCCTCTGCTGCAGGCCCTGATCCTCATCTGAAGAATTCAGCTTCTTAACTGATCAGTTACGTCTTGATCTGAGGACTTCAGGCCAGAATGACATGAATGATTCACCATTTGAAAAGCTGTGTGACACCCACCTTAAGTGCTGCATTTATAAAAAATGATAAAGATATTTTTCTTCTAATACAGCACAGATACATTTTCAGACTGAGACACGTTAGGGTTGTTATATGCACACATTATCCCGTTAGCTTCTAACAAAGGAGAACTCGTTTTCTTAGTGGATAAAGTCAAAGTTGATTGACTTATTAATTGATGCGTTTGCCCATTATAAACCATAACACTGCCACATTATTGCCTTTTAAATGATTATCGCAATGATCTGAGCAAACATTCGCCTATTTACACACACAAGAGTATCATAAGCATTCATTTGAAGTTGTGACTCTGGCCACACAACGAATGTAAGTCCAATACTCACAGCTCCTTTTTGGTCTCCACCAGTTGTCTTAAGGTGCTAAGTGCTCCACCATGTTGACCAGCTGGTCTCCAGCAGTGTCTGTCTGCTGTTTGGTGCTCAGCAGGTGGTCTACAGCACTGACAGTTAAGCTCTTTAATGCCTTGACTCACTGGGCTTGTGACAAATAAACAACATGAAAATATGAAGTACTCGCTTGAAAATATTGTATGACTAGGGCTTTTGTTGTGAAAGGTAAAAACGAAAGGAGAGGATCTGGTCTGCTATTTCCACACAGAACAGAAATTATGCTGCGAAAAAGCAACATCATTTTTAGGACTTTAAATCGATTAAAATATTTAACTGCAATCGCATAATTGTCAATACTTAATTGCAATTAACCACACACTTATTATCTGTTCAAAATGTACCTCAAAATGGAAATTTGTCAAGTATTTAATACTCTTTTCAACATGAGTTGGCAAATATGCTATATACTTTATACAAATGTATGTATATATTTATTATTGTAAATCAATAACACCACTAATCAATAACAGATATTGTGACAGAAACCCTCCCAGGTTCTGACTTTAGCATCAACAATCTGCTCCAATCAGAACATGGCAAACTGCAGCCCAACAGGCAACAACAGCTGTCAGTGTGTCAGAGTGCTGACTTGACTAGGACTTGATCCAGACTGACTGGGACTATCAGAAATTTGCTTTAACACATTAATGTTGCGTTAACTTTGACAGCCGTAATAAGAGAAGAGGTTGATTTTCTGAGCTTTCACACCACAGAGGCATCAACCAGTCATGTTGTGCTAAATGGGCTGAGTTGTGTCTATGTTTAACAATACGGAGGCTCCGTAGCCTGATTCATATCATATTTGGAGACGAGTTATTTTGCATTTTTGTGTTGTGTATTTGTCATTCCTCTGTGTCCTTTAACCAAAACCCTAACCCTAACCCTAACCCTAACCAAATTAAAAAGTCACGGGGCATGACTATCCTGAAATATGCTAAAATGAGGACCTGCAGAGTTGGTGATAATTCTGTCATTAATCACTAAAAACAAGCCTTTTCACATTAGACATTGTCATTTTACTCTTTGTTAATATCAACATATTGATGAGTGCAACATGCACTAAATAGCAGCTAAGTGTATATTCCCTGGAGTCCAGCCAGGTTGTCGTTCTTATCAGTAACAAAAAAGATGGCTTAAGATAGATTTGTTAAAAAATGCAGATTAATTACTGTGTCTAAATGTAGTGTTTATTTCTAAGGAAAAACTCTCAAGATTTTTGAGTTTTTTTTAAGTACAACTACTTAAAAACAAAAAACATAAATTAAATGAAACTGCCATTTCTCATTTATTGCCCACAAAAATGTTTTGCATAAAAAAGTTCCGTCGTTATGAAATTACTGTAGTTGTCAAAGCTATACAGTAAGATGTCTGTACCAACCAATATTCAACAAAGGATATTTTGAATATTAATAAGCATTTGGTACAATGTGAATACAGTAGCTTTCAGAAAATAAACACAGGTTATCGTGTGAAGGGATTTGAGGGGAGGCTGGTTGAGCAGAGCCACAACGTCCCTGCTTCAGATCAGGCTGCAGATCCAGCCCTAACCCTAACCCAGAACCCTAACCCTAACCCAGAACCCTAACCCTAACCCAGAACCCTAACCCTAACCCAGAACCCTAACCCAGAACCCTAACCCTAACCCAGAACCCTAACCCTAACCTTAACCCAGAACCCTAACCCTAACCCAGAACCCTAATCCAGAACCCTAACCCCAACCCAGAACCCTAACCCTAACCCAGAACCCTAACCCCAACCCAGAACCCTAACCCTAACCTTAACCCAGAACCCTAACCCTAACCCTAACCCAGAACCCTAACCCAGAACCCTAACCCTAACCCAGAACCCTAACCCTAACCCAGAACCCTAACCCTAACCCAGAACCCTAACCCTAACCCAGAACCCTAACCCAGAACCCTAACCCTAACCCAGAACCCTAACCCTAACCCAGAACCCTAACCCAGAACCCTAATCCAGAACCCTAACCCCAACCCAGAACCCTAACCCTAACCCAGAACCCTAACCCCAACCCAGAACCCTAACCCTAACCTTAACCCAGAACCCTAACCCTAACCCAGATCTACTGGAGGTCTGAGCTCTGCATCGAAGTCCGTATTTACTCTTTTGCTGTGGTGTGTAAATACCCTCTTGTCCTCAATACCATCAGCTCAAAAAACTGAATCTACTTCTCGTGCAGATTTCCATCTTGAGGAAATTTGCAACGCTACACAAACAAGCATTTTGTCAAGCTGTACTTCATGGCTGTGTTGTAGTGCTGGAGGTGGAGGCAGCGCTCCGACCTTTTGTCCAGGTAACTTCTCTTTGTCAGAGGCAGTGTCCTGGGACTGACTGCAGTCAATATCAGGCTGGCAGAGACTGCACCAGCATGGCATCATCGTCAGACCCCGACAGGTACAGTCACAGTAAAACACAGATGTTACAGTAACTGTGTTTACAGCAGGATTTATACAATTACACTTCCACTGAACTACTTCCTTCGGCGTGGTCTCTTTGGAGAGCTTTGAATGTTTCCCTCTGAGCCACATCACCCAGATGTGTAGCATAAGTCAAACTGCGGCCATCAAAGTTAACACAAAAATAACGTGTTAATGCAAATTTGTTTCAATGGCACTAATGTATTTAGCACATTAAAGCAACATGCAATTTTGAGGTTCAGTTTTAAAGCCAGAGTGAATATACTGGTATCTTATGAAACTACAAACCCTGATGAATCCATCGGTACCAGCCAGGTCAGACTAGCCTGTTGAGAAGGAGGTTAAATATCGCTCCCAAAAACCACTAAATGCTGGCAAGGATAAACTGTCCTGTCCACTTTCAGAGGGTCCGTTGACCTCTGACCTCCAGATGTGTGGATGTAAATGGGTTCTCTGGGTCCCCACCAGTCTCCCCTTTATAGACATGCCCACTTTCTGATAGTCCCAGTCAGTCTGGATCAAGTCCTAGTCAAGTCAGCACTCTGACACACTGACAGCTGTTGTTGTCTGTTGGGCTGCAGTTTGTCATGTTCTGATTGGAGCAGATTGTTGATGCTAAAGTCAGAACCTGGGAGGGTTTCTGGACAATATCTGTTATTGATTACTGTTGGTATTGATTTACTATAATAAATATATACACACATTTACATAAAGCAGCATATTAGTCCACTAACATGTTAATCAGAGGATTAAATACTGGGCAAATCTCTTAATTAATTTATGATTAATTGCTATTAACTGTGAACAATTGTGCAAGTCATCCCGATCAAATAGTTTTATTGATGGACAGCCCTAGTAAGAACAAATAAATGGAAAATGCATTTAATTGTTGATAGATTTAAAAACACTGCTGTCTAGTTATGTCAAAAGACAAAAATAGAGAAGCACCAAGTTGCCGAGTTGTTAAATGAGACAATAGACAACTTTTGCCACTGAGGTCGGTGTCTGAGCCCAGTAAGGCTGTGTATTCTCTGTGTGCAGATCACTTCCCTTCGGGGATTAATAAAAGTTCATCTATCTATCTATCTATCTATCTATCTATCTTCGGCTACAGCTGGCTCTAGTAGCTGTAGCATCTACAGTACGAGCTGCTGCTATGCAGCTACTCTAACCTCATCAGGTAGCATAACAGTGCAGGTTGCAGCTTAAAGGACAAAACGAGCAATATCAGCAAGTAAATCAAAGAGGAGGAAATAGTGGTTTTGTCGGGGACTACTGTCAGCAGCAGACTGATCCACATTTGGTGCTCTAGTGAGTGGTTGGGTTAGCAGGACCATGTATGTGGGACTGGGTCCAAATACACTAGAGCGCGAGTGTTCGTAGAACAAGGCACCAGGTCAGCGGGTCAACGGTGGGGCTCACTGGGTGTTTAATCCTTTTTATTGAAAGGGCCCAAGATGTTTAACTTGTAGCTGCATTTCATTATTTTATAGACATGAGACATCTTTTACACCTTATGTTTTACACTTTTATTTGACATGGTTAGTACTTTAAATACTAGCATTACCACCTCTTGGTTGTATATCCAACCAGTCAAGTTGCAGTTTACACCCATGTCTGTCCAAAATGTCATCACTTCAATTTATCCCATTAGACGTGTGAAATAGTCCAATTAGCATATGAATTCTTGAGTTATGGCCAAAAACTAGGTTATAATGTTAATGTAAATTTGTTTTAACGGCACTAATTAAAATATAAATAAATAATTTCTTTAACACATTTACGCAACTTGGGATTTTTAGGTTGTAGTGGGCTCAGTTTCAAATCTGGAGTAAAGATACTGGAAGTCTGAAGCAGCCCTGAGTACGACAAGAGGTTACAGATGATGGATGGATGGATATATTTGCATAAAGCAGCATATTTGCCCACTCAGTTAAGAGTATTAAATACTAAATTAACTAACTAAACTACTAAATTACTAAAATAATTTGCAATTAATCACAATTAACTATTGACAATCATGCGATTAATCACAATTAAATATTTTCATCAATTAACAGTCCGACCAAAAATGTGTCTGGTGAGGTCACAATGACCTCTGACAAGCAAATCACTTTATCCTTGAGTCCAAGTGGATGTTTATGTCAAATTCGGTCAAAGCATTCCTGACATATCACATTCATAAGAGTGGGAGGGACAAAAATCCATTTGTTTTTTATAGGCTGTGAAGCACTCGAACGGTCACCTGCTCTGTCCACCTCTGTTTCTTGGTGTGTTGATTCTAGTTGAGTCCTGCTTGTTCGGCTGATTGATGAACGATCAGCAGACACAGCTGAAAGCCAGGGGTTGATACAGCCGAGTCACCAGGCAAGTTAGCAAGAAAACAGCCACATCCAGCTCATTAACACGTCTCGCTTCGTAGGGTCAGAAAAATCCACCATTTACCAGCTTCATTCACAACTGAAGCTGTCAAAGAGGGTCAGCTGGCAACTCGTCACCCTGACAACAAGATGCCAAGATGACGACTCTGTCGGCGCTCATCACGGCCTGCTGTCTGCTGCTGGTGTGATGTGGTCACCTGAGTCCAGGAGGACAGGTATCACTCTACAAATGTGACCACTGGCAGATTAATAAGGTGGTGCTGACAACTGCCTGAAGTCTGCGAGGCTCTTTGGCTTCGTTCCTACCAAATGTGACTTAATCTACGCAGTACTTACTCTGTTGCTTAAAGGGAAAAAGATGTTTGAAGGCTGAGCAGCGTGTTAGATTGCCTGAGCCTTCAGTTGCTAAGTGACAGGATATCAAATCCTGGACAGAGGAGGCAGACGGGCAGCAATGTTTTTAATCTGAGAGCATCACTGTGAGAAGTTCAGCATCTCCACAATGTTCACTGTTCAGAAATCTTTGGTTTTAGCTTGATGATAAAACATTTTTGTTTTATTTAACCATTTATTTTGAATGTATTTTCTCATATATGATGATTAGGGCTGTCAATTGATTAAGATATTCAATCATGTTTAATCACAATGTCTATACTTAACATAATAATAATCAATTGCACATTTTTTATCTGTTCAAAATGAATTCATCTGCTCCAATCAGAACACGGCAAACTGCAGCCCAACAGGCAACAACAGCTGTCATTGTGTCAGAGTGCTGACTTGACTATGACTTGATCCAGACTGACTGGGACTATCAGAAAGTGGGCATGTCTGTAAAGGGGAGACTGGTGGGGACCCAGAGAACCCATTTACAAAAACAAATATTGTGGTCAGAGGTGAAAAATGTCGATGAGAGCTTCGCATTAGTTCAGGACAAGCTAGTATGACCTGGTTGGTACCGATGGATTCATTGGCCCCAGAAGGAAAGGGAAGACTGGACTTCCGTTAACGGGGTACCGGTGACCAGGAACACCTCTCCAAATGAAGGCTAATGTTATGTGTGTCTGCTGGGTGTGTACATAGGCAGCTGTTTGCTTTAAATGTTCATTTATTGTTGGTTCACTGGGCTGCACAAAGAAATTGAAGTTGTACTTTAAGCTGTACAAGGAAAAAAACATTTTCTCTCTCAAATCTTTTTAACAAATAGTTATGTTACATAAATGCTTAGGTGTGCACACAAGAACTCTGACCAAAGAAAGCAGCCTAAAATTAGCAAAATTATGATTTAAATTAGGAACTATGTGCCCAAAAATCCGGCTTGGGG
>CAMQGK010000468.1:12500-252500 GCA_947000775.1 Pterois miles | reverse complement strand
TCTTCTATCATCTATCATATATCATCTATCATATATGGTATCTTCTATCATATATCATCTATCATATATCATCTATCATATATGGTATCATCTATCATCTATGGTATCTTCTATCACCTATCATCTATCATATATGGTATCTTCTATCATCTATCATATATGGTATCATCTATCATATATGGTAATCTTCTATCATATATCATATATCATCTATCATATATGGTATCTTCTATCACCTATCATCTATCATATATGGTATCTTCTATCATCTATCATATATCATCTATCATATATGGTATCTTCTATCACCTATCATATATGGTATCATCTATCATCTATCATATATGGTATCTTCTATCATCTATCATATATGGTATCTTCTATCACCTATCATCTATCATATATGGTATCTTCTATCATCTATCATATATCATCTATCATATATGGTATCTTCTATCACCTATCATATATGGTATCATCTATCATCTATCATATATGGTATCTTCTATCATCTATCATATATGGTATCTTCTATCATCTATCATATATGGTATCATCTATCATCTATCATATATGGTATCTTCTATCATCTATCATATATGGTATCTTCTATCACCTATCATCTATCATATATGGTATCTTCTATCATCTATCATATATCATCTATCATATATGGTATCTTCTATCATCTATCATATATGGTATCATCTATCATATATGGTATCTTCTATCATCTATCATATATGGTATCATCTATCATATATGGTATCTTCTATCATCTGTCATATATGGTATCTTCTATCATCTATCATATATGGTATCATCTATCATATATGGTATCTTCTATCATATATCATATATCATCTATCATATATGGTATCTTCTATCACCTATCATCTATCATATATGGTATCTTCTATCATATATCATATATCATCTATCATATATGGTATCTTCTATCACCTATCATCTATCATATATGGTATCTTCTATCATCTATCATATATCATCTATCATATATGGTATCTTCTATCATCTATCATATATGGTATCTTCTATCATCTATCATATATGGTATCTTCTATCATCTATCATATATGGTATCTTCTATCATCTATCATATATGGTATCTTCTATCACCTATCATCTATCATATATGGTATCTTCTATCATCTATCATATATGGTATCTTCTATCATCTATCATATATGGTATCTTCTATCACCTATCATCTATCATATATGGTATCATCTATCATATATGGTATCTTCTATCATCTATCATATATGGTATCTTCTATCATCGATCATATATGGTATCATCTATCATATATGGTATCTTCTATCATCTATCATATATGGTATCTTCTATCATCTATCATATATGGTATCTTCTATCACCTATCATCTATCATATATGGTATCTTCTATCACCTATCATATATCATCTATTATATATCATCTATCATATATGGTATCTTCTATCACCTATCATCTATCATATATGGTATCTTCTATCACCTATCATATATCATCTATTATATATCATCTATCATATATGGTATCTTCTATCACCTATCATATATCATCTATTATATATCATCTATCATATATGGTATCTTCTATCACCTATCATATATCATCTATTATATATCATCTATCATATATGGTATCTTCTATCACCTATCATCTATCATATATGGTATCTTCTATCATCTATCATATATCATCTATTATATATCATCTATCATATATGGTATCTTCTATCACCTATCATCTATCATATATGGTATCTTCTATCATCTATCATATATCATCTATCATATATCATCTATCATATATCATCTATCATATATGGTATCTTCTATCATCTATCATCTACTGTTGACCTGCTGACCTGCTGTCTGAATGTCCCCGGTCTCCCATCACCACCCCCTAAAAAAGAGGGTGGACTGGTGAAGGGTTGAGGGAAATAATGGAAACATGGAGGTTCAGATGGTTGATATCAAACTAAACCAGGTCTGCTCTGTAAGACAGCGACTCAGCCTCAGTGAACCATCAACACTAATCAGTCTTAATGTCTGATTTATTAATTACCTTTTAATGCATGAGCATCGGGTTGATGCCTCAGAAAAGATCTTTGAGTGAATCCATTGTCCTTGAGAAGAGTGAAATCTTTCAGAGTGAACTGAGCATTAATTATTCAGCATTAAGCCCAAACCCAGAGCCCGTCTGTTCGGGCTCCGGCCGACATCGGAGCCCCTCCTGGCGGTCGATGGCTGGAGCACACCTTTAGCATGCACGCCATCACATCCATAAATGCATGACACTCAACTCTGATCTAAGCCATTCCTAAGAGCACTTCTGACTGTGAAGCGTGTCTGACTACCATATAATCCAGTATCTGGCTGGTGTCGGCCCGCTGAGATGGACGTCAGAATCGAGACTCTCCTTCTCTTCGATCCGTTCCCGTTCCGACAGTACTCCTCGCCGCCTTCACTCAGGGTGACATCAATTTGCAAATTGAGCAATAAAGCTCATCCAATTTGGCTAACGTTGAGTCATATGCATTCAGTGAAAACCACCCACCATGTCTTCCATTTGAGGTGACTGTCACACCGAGAACTCTCTTCTCACACATTTCCACTACGTGCACACAACATTTAACACTTAACACCATCTGATGACTAACCCTTGGGCTGTGATGTTTTTCCAGGCGTGCACCTGTAGCCTGGATATTGTGAGAAGAAGGTGGGCGGGAGCACAAGTTAATAAATGCACCACTCACATCAGATGCTCTGTTGAATTAACGCCTGTAGAAACCTGTAATGAGACAAAGAGGAGCGCTGCCGTCATGGAGAGTCATGCATGCACTCATGCTTCAAAATGCTTCATTCATAATCAAATGCATATCATGCCGACTGGTGTTGTCACTAATTTGTGAAACTGACCTTTTCTGAGAGCAGAGACTAGCTATTTTTTCCTGCCTTTTGCTAGTTATTCCATCAAGGATGAAGAGATCTCCATGGCAATAGTTACCCACAATCCATTACTATTTTATCCATAAAGGTGTCGGTACATCATCCCTTCTCCCTCTCTCCTTTTTGTGTGGACATACTAAAGAAAACACTGCATTTATAACCAAAAGACGTAGCATGGACATCAAATACAAAGAATTCCAAGCAAATGTGATAAATGACCTTTAAAGAGATTATGATTTTTACAACCGATTTCTAATTGTCCTATGAATATTATACAGGCTGCACAAAGGGAAGGAATCAGTGATATATGCCAAATCTGGCACTTTAATCTACTGCGTAATAATTTAAAAGAAGCTTCTTTGCAGGAGACAGTGAGCATGCGCTTCATTTCACTGTGTGTGTGTGTGTGTGTGTGTGTGTGTGTGTGTGTGGGGACCGACTGACAGATAGAGAGAGAGAAAGGCCTGATGGGATGCTGTATATAGTGAAGAACTGAGGCAAGGGGTCCAACCATGCATACAGAAGGACTCCTTCATTAACTATCCAACAGGCCTCTCGTCTTCTCTTTCATATGCACACATTCGTGCACGTCATCGTTTCTGATGGTGGTGGATGCTCACTGCATCCTTGTGTTTAAATGCAATATAATAAAGTCTACCTTCCTTCCAACGATGGCTTCTCAGGTGGTTCTGGGTAACAAACCATCTGGTGGCTCAGGTTAGGTCAAAGTCAAAAGTGACATCTAGGTAATTTAATACTTATATTTCAGCATGATGCAGTTATAGAGAGGTAAAGTCCAGCCCCTTGGACCACCATGGGACCTTATTTCAGAAAATAGTTAATGGACAAAGATACAGTTTTAATTGCGCCATGAATTACACATATGATGACTTTTTGTCAAAAAAGTCTGTTTGTTGTAAAAGTGCTGAAGTATCAGTGAAAATAGGTAATTAGAAAGACGACAGCCAAAAGTCCTGTAAGTGATGTCCGTCAGCTCCGATGCGTCTTCGTCCTCCTGGCTGATAAAAACACCAGGAGTCTCTGAGAAAACACATCTGGTCAGATAAGGCTTCATCCGAGCCTGGAACACCGCTGAGTTAGCAGTTTCACACAACGAAGTCAAACTGTGACACATATGAGATTCTTGGCACAATTCAAACAGGATCAAAAGAAAAATAACTCTTGCAGTTGACTACTACACATTTTTTTCTGTGTATATATGGCTCACCCCTCCACTCACTCCTCCCTTTCCAAGTCTGCGGTAACGTCAGCCGCTGAGTGCAAACCGTGGTAATGCCATTCGCCTCGCTCAGAGGCCATCCATAGCATCGTAACGCGACTTTAGCAGCAACTGCAGACAGCGGACGAGAGACGGAGGAACCACGGAGGAACCACGGAGGAACCACGGAGGAACCGGAGCGGCACTCTGCGACTCACCTCAGCACAGCAGAACTACAGTGGCCTTCAGGTGACATAAACGTGCCAAAGTCTCTCTGTAGAGTCACAGTTCGGATTGTCTGTTCTGGGCTACCGTAGAAACATGGACTAAGGAGGACCTGCTGCCTTTAGCATCCCGCTATCAACGGGTCATTCTTAGCTAACGTAAACACGATTCTTAGTTTCAGGTGATTATACACTAATGAAGACATTCTTCTGAATATTATATTCAATTTCTGCCAACAAACTCCTCCTTTAATATGTAATTATTTATTTCACCAGTCAATTGCGAACAAACTGTTAAACGAAAAAAGAAGACGGCAGGAAGGTACCTTACAACAACAGCTCGAGTTTCTCAGAGTTTATGAGGTGAGCCTGAATGCACCATGAGGTGTCTGGCAACGCCCACATGCTTTAGCATACAATGTGATGCAGACATGTGACTGTGCCTGAAGTAAGATAAGATAAGATAAGATTAACCTTTCGGCCAACAGTTGCCTGAGCACTGTTTTCATCCTACCAACCACAGCAGTGACTTCAGGCAGCAGGACGACGCTGGAAGCAACAGCTGCATGCTCCCTGAAGACACGCTGTCATTTTTCTGTTTGTCTTTTTTTCCTCGGACGCTGGCAGAGACGGAGGTGGAGAACAACAGATTCTGTGAGAGTCACCGATCCTGATTTTGGCTTCAAAGGTCAAAATCAAAAGTTAATTTGGATCAATTTTTAAATTAGAAGTGAAATCGTGACATCTATAGCTTGGGGGGCGGCAGTAGCTCAGTCTGTAGGGAGTTGGCTTGGGAACCAGAGGGTCACCGGTTCAAGTCCCGACATGGACCAAAAACTGAGTGTGAACTGGTAGCTGGAGAGGTGCCAGTTTACCTCTTGGGCACTGCCGAGGTGCCCCTGAGCAAGGCACCAAACCCCCAACTGCTCGGGGCGCTTGTCAGGAGCAGCCCCCTCACTCTGACATCTCTCCATTAATGCATGTGTGTGTGTTTCAGGTCTGCATGTACCATGTATGAGTTTAACAGAGTGTAAATTGAATTTCCCCACTGTGGGACTAATAAAGGTAGATCTTCTTCTTCTCTTCTTCTTCTTCTTCTTAAACATAGTATTGTAGTTTTGACCATTGACTGGTGTGTCAGCCATGGTGGTTACTGCTTGTGCCACTTCGGTTCCTCCCCTCTGACCAGATTTGGGTTTTGTAACTATAGTAACTTCCAAGAGCACCCACATGGAAAATTTTAAAGTTCTTCTTCCCCATAAATGCACAGTTTTCCAGTAGCAGTTCATTTCTCTACAGTCAGTATGCTTGAAGAACGAACCAAAGAAACCAAGGTAGCTGCCAGCGAAGAAGACATCACAGACACCACATTGCATTACTGATGTGTGATAAACACAAACTGCAGTGCATGAATGCCACAGCGATGGGCGCTTAGCAACAAACACACCACCAAATGTTGAAAAAATAGAAGCAGACATCTCACATTACACCTCTAAGAGAGTCAAAGGTGTTTATGTGGAAGTCTTCTCATACCTGCCTCCTGATTGCCGTTAGCTGCACACTACTCCTGTACTCTGAGCTATTATAGTCAACCAGTGCAGCACAGGATGATGATTGGCGGGGCAGATTAACGTGACTGGCAGCGGCTACAAACATGCCCAGCGGCGTGCCGTCACCGCCCACGCTCAGCAGCCATTTGCCCTTCTCTCATACCCAGCGTCAGGTCTGCTGCTGTTTACACGTCAGACTCTATTTACTCAGCGAGTCCTCACCGTCTGTTTGCAGCGGATCAGCTGCGTTTGCTGGCCTACAACCTCAGAACCTGATGTGATTCAACAGGGCTTTCTGATGAGGCAGGCAGGCCCGTGTACACCTGTGGCTCTAGTTAGATGAGAGGAAAAGGTAAAGATGCTCATGTATCAACTCTGACAGCATTAAAGCAGTTAAAGAGACATGCACACATGGATTGGTCGTGTTTTTGATGCTCCAACGCCTCCTGTTTTTGGCATTGCTGGCTCAAAACTAACAAGCTAGCACGTAAGGGGTTACTGAGCGATAAGGGTTCATGGTTGAGCAGGTTTCTGAAATCAATCAGTTTCACAGACCGGACGGATCTGAATGAAAACAGGCCGTGGTGATGAGCGATGATGTTGCCATGACAACAGGCAGGCTGAGCGTGCAGCCTGGCTGTGGTATCTTCAGGCGTGCGGCAGGCGGCACCCAGACGGTTTGGGTTTTTAACCTCTTAAGTGGAAGAAAGCAAGCTGCAGTCTCAGATGGGATGATGGGAGGATTGGGGGGATGCGTGGGTGGGTGAGGGTGAGGTGTGGAGGGGGACTACAAAGTCAGGCATCAGTTAAACCTCTGCCTCAGAGCGCAGACATGGGAAATGGAAAGGTGGTGTTATTTTGTTGTTTTTTTTTTTGTTACCATCCCAATCCAGCAATGGCCAACTACAGAGATATGAGAAGGACAAACAAACAGATTAACACAGGAGAACAGACACATCTACACAAAGCCACATACTAGACCTACAGTCTCTTTTCATTTGACAAAAAACAATCATAAACATAAGTAGAAGTGAACACAGACAGCTGCTGTTAAAAACTCTGCATGCAGATTAAAGCAGCAGCACTGCGAGCAGAGAAGAGGACGGCTACAACAATAGAAAGAGCGTGGGGAGCCCAGAGAAACGCCTGCTACCGCCGACTGCTGGCACATGAACACTCGCCAACCTTTGGTTAAAGGAACAGATCAGACTTTGGGTTTTTCTGCTGCTTACCTGAAGAAACAAAGTCATGATAGGCACTAACAGCCACACACAGTTATGTTGGTTATTATGCTGTTAATAAAGTTAATGAATTGGACATATTAGTTAGGATATATTGTAATTACTGTAATGAAATGAGACCAGGGCTGGTGCTCTGTCACCTGTATTTAGATACTGTAGTCTGGAGAAAATACAAGTGTGTTGTTTTCTCTACATTTTTTACATTTTACATTCATTTAAAGCTGTACACAGAGGAGAAGACCTCAATTAGACAGAGTTAACACAACCTTTGGCCAACCTAATTTTATGTTACGACAAATTTTTATTTTAGCACATGGCATACTAAATCTGATAAAGAGGCTTTATGTGTCGATGTCATGATTACGTCATATACGTGGTGTTAGCTGGAGGCTAACACTAGCAGTGGGTTGCTGTGTTGTTGGGTCCCAGAATCCAGATATCACAAACAAACTGTGATTTGAGGCTCTAGGCAGCTACAGTATCCATGAAATGTCTCAGAGATGGAGAGGATGTGTTGCTAATATTTAGCCTTTTGCTAACCATTGTTGTGCCGTTGGCTGCTGTTAGCAGAAGGCTAAACTATTAGCATCTCTTTCTCTCCATCTCTGAAACTCTTCTCTCATATTGTCCGACTCTCCTTCTGACTGAAGGACAGTTGCTGTATTTTTCGCACTATAAGGCGCACATAAAATCGGCCAACTGTTTAACTCAGACGCTGATGACGAAGGATCTGATGGATCTGTGGACGAGGAATGAACTGAAAAGTGAGTGTATTGTTTTGTATTTCATGTGTTACAACTGAAAAATGTTGAGAGTTATTGAAGTTATTGAGTTATTAAATGAATTGAATAAAGTTGACTTATCTGACTGTTTTGTTTCGCTTAATGCGGCTTATAATCCAGTGCGCCTTATAGTGCGAAAAATACGGTAACTATAGACATCCACAGATTTATACGGCCATTACTGTGCTGCTGGTGGCCACCATCCAACCATCCGTCGACTAATCTGGTCCCACTGGTTAATGTTAACTTTCTCAACTACTACTTGTGAGTGACATAAGTGCATATTGAGAGAATCTAGTGTTTCATCTCTGCATGCTGCCTCCAAACGGAGGCCTAACATGGCTGCAGGTGGACCATCATCACCATCAGGGAATGTGGTTCACATGCAGCCAGGACGGCTCTTCTAGTAACAGCTGGCTCTGTGTGAACCTGGTGGCAGGGAAACATGGTGTGGCTTCATTTCTGAGAGCGTATACTGCACTGGTTGAGTTTTGGTGCAGGGAGAAAGATGTATGTGCTGTAAACACAAGCAATCAGCTCCATCAACACCCTTCTGCGGGTGAAGCATCACTGAAACTAACTCAGTATTTACTCGCTCCTCCGTCAGCCGCATAATCACCAAAAAACATTTCCAAGAAGTTACCAGTGAAATTTGGTGAAAGTGTACAGGGGACAACAGACTGGGCGAATTATGACGTCATCTCCCTTAAAAATGAACAATTTCAATCTGTAGCTGTAAAGCCATAATATAAAGTAATATAATGTGATTGATGATGATATCTAGGTGGAATATTACACTCTGAAAGTATCTTCTAACCCTAAAGCACACATCCTGTATCAGTGCTCCTTTCAGACATAAAGACAATGCCTGCCCTCGTCCTTAATGTCGGGACTGATACCACCCTCACCACACAACTCCTCCAGACCAACCTCTCCCCTGTCCTTACAGACACAAAACTCATCACTGATGCCAGTCAGCAAATGCTGCATCTCCAGGATAAACGTACATCCACTTTATATTACCTCCATACCTCAAAATTTCATTTTTCTGGAAAACACAAAATCTGGATTGTATCTTTAACAAAAGAGATAGTCCACTTGTTAGTATATCAAAGATGAATATATGCTTATATGATGGATCGGACCTGCCGCCCGTCAGCTGCGTTTCTGCTGCTGCTCTTTCTACATTTCATGTCATTATAAATGGCATTTCTATTTATTTTAGACAGAGAAAGGTCAAGAAACATGGTATTTTGTAAATAATAGTAATAATCCACAATCAAACACTAAAATAAATAAATCAATTCTACTCCCACTCGATTTAATGCAACACTACAGAGGACAGATGTAGGTGGACTAGTGCTTTATGGTAGCAGCTAATGGGGAGACCAATAAAGAATAAAACATATCTGACAATTTGTACTGATAATCTTTGACTAAATCTGATGATTTCATTGTAAAACTGAGTTGTTTTGCCAGGTAAAGTCTCTGAAAAGGCGTTGAAACACATAGTTTACTAAACAAAGATCATTTAAGGGAAGCCTACCATGGAATCAGTTAGACTATAACAAGATAAGAAATCATTTCACTGTAAAGCTTTGGGTGTGATAGATTGATCTTTTCCTGCTTTCTATCTCATTCAGGATGCCTTCAGAATGCCACAACAAGCCACAGGACTGCTTTGGTGTCAGGATAAGGTGGTCCAACATTACGACTGTACTCTAGAAAGCCCACCACCACCACAGGTCTCTCCTGAACACCAAGGAACACACTACACCGTGTTCAAACTGGTGTTTGCATATATTTAACAGTGTTGTGCTTGTTGCATTATGCTGTGGCTTAAGTAAAGCCAGGCTTGACTCTGACATGGCCTTTAAAGGGCTAATACTTACAGAGAAGTTTTATCAGTCTGACTTTAGTTGAGAGTTTTAGTGCCCTAAGTTTTGCTCTTCTTTGCTGTCTTGCTGAGAGTTACAAGAGATGATTGACACCACTCTCATGTCTGTACGGTAAATACGTACAAGGCTACAGCCAGCAGCTGATTAGCATAAAAACTAGAAGCAGGGTGACGTTACAGCCAAAGAACGTATAGGAAATGAAAGTCAGTTGTTCGTTCTACTGCGAGATCAGCAGCAGAGCTATGCTGCTGGACTGAGACCGGCAGCCAGATACCAGTAAAACACAGTAAAAAAACAGATGCTTAAAAAGTGCCCTACAAAAGTAAAAGAAAATTATTTATGATGTATTGTCACAGTCTACTGAAATGGTCTGTGTTGAACAATAAGTTATTCTAAATATAATCAACATTTTCAGTCCAAAAAGGCATCAGCGGCTGTTGTCAAAAGAACACCAGAGTTTTGTGTCTTTGCTTCTATATTAAGGGTTAGATATATAATATCTATATATTTGCTATAGCTTTGCTATCCAAACGTGAATCAGCTCACAAATTCACACTTTAGAGCACATTTGCTTGAGGTTGCCAGCCGACCAGCGGAGAGTTTTGTTAGCTCTTGTTTGCAGTCTTAATGCTAAGCTAAGCTACGTCTCCTGGTTTGTTGCTTCATGTCTAACAGACGACTTGGGAAGGGTGTTAATATTACGTCTACCTCTCAGCAAGAACGTGAATGCAATAAGTGTATTTCTCAAAATG
Source organism: Pterois miles (assembly GCA_947000775.1). Lineage (NCBI taxonomy): Eukaryota > Metazoa > Chordata > Actinopteri > Perciformes > Scorpaenidae > Pterois > Pterois miles. The sequence goes on along the minus strand of CAMQGK010000468.1, from coordinate 241,854 downwards.
TAGAACCATTCCTTTGAATGCTGACCTCAGATGCTGCAAATATTAAGAATGATTTGATGGTGAGCAAAGAAGAAAAGGTTTGTTTTTTGACATGAAAAATGAAAAAAGAATAACACTGCAAATTATCAACTACCATGAAACTGCAGTAAAATTACAAACACTGTTTTTGGTATATTTGCCCTCTGAAGGGTCAAACGATATTTCAACAGGTATACGCTGAGCAGAAATCTGCTGCAGCGCTGCCCTCTACAGGTTGAAACTTTCAGGTGATGTGGCCACACCCCAATTTGTGTTGCCACAGCAGGTACTTTGACAGCTGATAAAAAACAAAACCCTCATCAATCGAACTTGAATTAATTAAACCTTTTAGCTTCCATAGCTGTTTCCATTATGAGGCATCCAGCCGGTGACATCATGAAGACGTGTGGCTGCTTTGCATCCATTACCATTCACACAGCGTACATCACTCCTGTAACACGTCGGCCTGCCAATGACGGATCGATTTGCCGTCCATTACCCAGAATTCACCAGTCACCTAGGTGAGCTTAGCAGAGCCCAGAGCCCCTGTCCTTCACTTACAGTATAGTGGGAGTCTCGAACGAAAAGTGATCGATCCTTGATCGACACAACTGTTGATACGCTGGCGTAAAGTCCAGTATTCAAAGTCTTCTGATGAACAGCTAACGCGTCGATTTAAAGCTGACAATAACTCATGGTTGGGTTATTTTCTAACAACTAACCTCCTGGTTGTCCAGTGGGCTGTGAAATCTCAGCTTGTATACTTTTGAACCACACTCCATCCAGATAAAGCCTCACAATTCAAACTAGTTATTGATTAATACATTTTACCAGCATGAGTGTAAAAAAACAAAATCCCAATGCTGATCAAGAGATGCCACATGTGGCCTGTAAGGTAACATCTGTCCTATTCCCCGCAGTCCCAAAGTCCCACACATTTCTTTTGTGTTCATCAGAAACTGAGCATTTCTGAATGAGATCTAATCGGGTAATTACTGCGCAGTGAGTGTTGAAATGACATTTCTAGAGCTGTGAGCCAAACGATGGAGTAGCACAGATACAGCAGGATTACCAGCAACAGGGTGCAACAAATGTGGGCTCTACAGCAGAGGCTCTGTTCGGCCTCCACACCTACAACACCCTGCTGCTATGAATACCAGCCTGACACCATCCTGGTTAACGTCCTGTTACCAGCCTGACACCATCCTGGTTAACGTCCTGATACCATCCTGACACCATCCTGGTTAACGTCCTGATACCACCCTGACACCATCCTGGTTAACGTCCTGATACCAGCCTGACACCATCCTGGTTAACGTCCTGATACCATCCTGACACCACCCTGGTTAACTGCCTGATACCATCCTGACACCATCCTGGTTAACGTCCTGATACCAGCCTGACACCATCCTGGTTAACGTCCTGTTACCAGCCTGACACCATCCTGGTTAACGTCCTGATACCATCCTGACACCATCCTGGTTAACGTCCTGATACCAGCCTGACACCATCCTGGTTAACGTCCTGGTACCATCCTGACACCATCCTGGTTAACGTCCTGATACCAGCCTGACACCATCCTGGTTAACGTCCTGATACCAGCCTGACACCACCCTGGTTAACGTCCTGATACCAGCCTGACACCATCCTGGTTAACGTCCTGATACCAGCCTGACACCATCCTGGTTAACGTCCTGTTACCAGCCTGACACCACCCTGGTTAACGTCCTGATACCAGCCTGACACCATCCTGGTTAACGTCCTGATACCACCTGATACCATCCTGATACCACCTGACACCATCCTGGTTAACGTCCTGATACCAGCCTGACACCATCCTGGTTAACGTCCTGTTACCAGCCTGACACCACCCTGGTTAACGTCCTGATACCAGCCTGACACCATCCTGGTTAACGTCCTGATACCATCCTGACACCATCCTGGTTAACGTCCTGATACCAGCCTGACACCACCCTGGTTAACTGCCTGATACCATCCTGACACCACCCTGGTTAACGTCCTGATACCAGCCTGACACCACCCTGGTTAACGTCCTGATACCAGCCTGACACCACCCTGGTTAACGTCCTGATACCATCCTGACACCATCCTGGTTAACGTCCTGATACCAGCCTGACACCACCCTGGTTAACTGCCTGATACCATCCTGACACCACCCTGGTTAACGTCCTGATACCATCCTGACACCATCCTGGTTAACGTCCTGATACCAGCCTGACACCACCCTGGTTAACTGCCTGATACCATCCTGACACCACCCTGGTTAACGTCCTGATACCATCCTGACACCACCCTGGTTAACGTCCTGATACCAGCCTGACACCACCCTGGTTAACGTCCTGATACCAGCCTGACACCACCCTGGTTAACGTCCTGATACCATCCTGACACCACCCTGGTTAACGTCCTGATACCAGCCTGACACCACCCTGGTTAACGTCCTGATACCAGCCTGACACCATCCTGGTTAACGTCCTGATACCATCCTGACACCATCCTGGTTAACGTCCTGATACCATCCTGACACCATCCTGGTTAACGTCCTGATACCAGCCTGACACCACCCTGGTTAACGTCCTGATACCAGCCTGACGCCATCCTGGTTAACTGCCTGATACCAGCCTGACACCACCCTGGTTAACGTCCTGATACCAGCCTGACACCATCCTGGTTAACTGCCTGATACCAGCCTGATTTCACCATCCTGGTTAACGTCCTATACCAGCCTGACACCACCCTGGTTAACGTCCTGATACCAGCCTGACACCACCCTGGTTAACGTCCTGATACCAGCCTGACACCATCCTGGTTAACGTCCTGATACCAGCCTGACACCATCCTGGTTAACGTCCTGATACCATCCTGACACCACCCTGGTTAACGTCCTGATACCAGCCTGACACCATCCTGGTTAACGTCCTGATACCATCCTGACACCATCCTGGTTAACTGCCTGATACCAGCCTGACACCATCCTGGTTAACGTCCTGATACCATCCTGACACCATCCTGGTTAACGTCCTGATACCAGCCTGACACCATCCTGGTTAACGTCCTGATACCATCCTGACACCATCCTGGTTAACTGCCTGATACCAGCCTGACACCATCCTGACACCACCGTGACACCACCCTGGTTAACATCCTGTTTGCTTATGACAGGTGGTAAAACCTGTTCTTCCCAAATCAAGCGCCACTACCTTGACGAGTCTAAATAAGGCAGATTATTTCAGTAGACATCAATTTATATCAGCGTTATTCATACAATATTCATTATCTCACATCACTGCAAATCATGTGTTGTTGAGGAAGTTTCTGAGACTTAATTGCCAACTTATATAAATGAGTTTCTTTGCCCTTTGTGGCAGATTTGGGGTCTGAATAACTTGTTAATATAGAGCTCTTTACTGTGAATGAACCGGGGGGGGGGGAGCTCCGGATGCAGCGGTGCGCCCTTACCCTCGCCGCCCTGGAGGAGTAGGGATCCTCGAATAGATTCCAGATCACCGGCTGCCACTTCCTCCACAGGCTGACATTACCGTCGGCAGCCACATCCTCAATGCCGAGCCTCTTCCCTATCTCGTCGTCATCCTCCCCGGTGTCCACGTTGAGCTCGAACACGTCCAGAGCCTCCTCCGCGTCCCGGTGCTGCCGGTACGTCATCCAGCAGCAGGGCTCCACGTCCGTCTCATCGATGCCCCAGAAGGAGAGCTCCTCCTCGAACAGCGGTCCGCACACATCCGCCGGGCAGTGGAGTTTCCCGGTGCGGTAGTAGTTGAGCACATAGGCGAAGACACCCGGGTGGCGGTCGAAGAAGTACTCGTTGGTCCGCGCGTTGTACTCGATGAAGCCGGGGACTTGTTGCAGCTGATCCAGCACGGAGTCGATGTCCGAGTCGGATGCGAGCAGGGCCAGACGCGTCCCCGGCAGGGTCTTCAGGGTGGTTTTGTAGGTTTCGTGCCTGGTGCCGCCGACGTTGAGGATTATCCTCTCGTTGTCGTCAAACTTGCCCATCGCTCTGTATCAGACATGACTTTTGATTTGAAAGCGGGGGAAGTTGGCGACTGCAGTCCGGAGGTAACGGCCAGCCCGAGGCGCACACACCCACAGTCCTGTTCAAAAAAGCATCTCCGGTTCCACTCATCCGACGCTTTCGTGGCTATTTGGGGGGGCGAGGAGGATGTCCATCGTTTGTTGAGGAAGATTTCGGGCAAGTGGTGGATTTGTCTCGCACGATCCGCTCCGACAGTCGGTGCTCCGAGTGGTGAAGGATGTGTGGCTCCAACCAGACTGCGCTGCTGCCGTTGCGCGTCTCCGGCGTCTCTGCCGTCTCCAAGACGCACAGCCTCTCGTCAGCGTCGAGCTCGTTACTCAAAAAGATGTAACGTCCAACCAGAGATTCTTCTCAGAGAAGTAGTACCAGCTCGTAACTCATTACTCCCCGACTCCAGGTTTCAGTTACACTCCGCTGCTGAGCCTTTGCTGCAGAGCAGGGACGCTGGTTTTGGGGAGTGATCTCATCTCCAGGTCTGTTGTCACCGGCTGGGCTCGAGAAAACAAACTGGAGGCAACGTTAGCGGTTCTCCTGGCTGATCTGATCTGATTCAACATCACAGCCTGAGGGAACAGCACTGCCTCCTGTTTCCAGCGTTAACGTCCTCGTTCAGCATGTGTGTATGTGGTGTAGCGTGTCAGTGTGTAGCCAGAGCTTCACTTTAATCCCTGCTGTTGCTGCTGACTTGGTCCGGTCTCTTGTGTCATCAGGTACATGTGACCTGTGACCCCCGACTGCTGCTTTAAGGCTGAAACTAGTCAATTTATCATCAGTCAACAGAAAATGATTCATTATTTTGATTATCAGTTCATTTTATGTTTCAATTTTAAAACAAAAATGATACCACATCAGATACTGGGCCAAAACCGACTCAGATAGCTGGATCGGCTATTGTTGACAATGGGGGCCGATCTATTCAGTTGAGTTCTATGTTTACCTACCACATACTGTACATTATATACTGGAGTTTTAATCCCTGTTGGCTTGAATTATAATTTCTTTTAATTTTGAGATATTTTGCCAAGTTGCTGGTGAAAGATTTATCTTTAATTTTAAAGATCAGCTCAGTAAATTTATATCTAAGCATTTGTTACATTATGTTTTACAAAGTGAGGAAATCAATGTTTAAGTCCAGCCTAATAATATATAACACAGTGAGGCATACAGCTTATTAACTAAACACTGGTATCAAAACGTATTCAGCTGATACCCAAAGCCCAGATATCGCTATCGGGACTGCTGCATCCGCAGGGACAATATTAAGTAGAATGTAATAATTATAGTAATACTAATGACTGAGTGTCTTTCAAAATCACAGCATACATGAACAAACAGTAATAATTTCTTGAAAATACAATAAAGCCTGATAATGTAATAAAATTTGCACTTACCCTGATCGAAAATGTAATAAAATCCAGTAATGTAATAAAATGTCACAGGAATTAGACAGCACTATTCTCAATGCAGGGTGAAGCTGTCTTTGCCCCCGCAGGTAATAAATCAGGAGAGTAAAAAGGGGGTCCAGCTGAATAAAAGTACAAAAAAAATACTGTTAAACGTACTCAGTGTTTTTTCTTCATTTCAAACTCAATCTAAAACGCCTTTTGAATGCAGAAGTTTCAGAGTCATTGTTTCCTCAGAAGAAAAAGAGCCTTTCAGTGGAGATTCGCTCGCTCATGTAACGTTAGCCATCTTCTGCAGCTTTTGTCATCTTCTTATGGTGTCTAATAATCTCAGATCCACTCTGGTCTAATGGACCAATCAGCATGGGTATACATGGCTTCACTTCCCATTGATGGGGATTTTAGTTTAATGCATCTTTGCCTGATAATAAGCTACCACTTGCCCTCTGTTCTACATAAAGCCTGACTCAAATGACATTAACATTATTATACATTATATTTCCAAGTTTGATTACATTTTTGATCAGGCTAAGTGCAAATTTTCCGACATTTTCAGGAAATGATTACATTACTGGGTGAGACTGGGGTAGTGGAGAGAGCTGGTGTGCTTCCTGTCAGATAGTGTTGGCATGAAGGTGCCAGCAGAGTGAAAATGAAAAGCATCACGGTGATGTAAACCTGCACTAACATCATCTAATGGGGAAAACAGTTGGAAATTTGTGCTACTGGTCGCAAATCAGCTGATGTCAAAATCAGGTCAGAGAAGAGATGAGTTTTGTTTTGAAACAAAGTTTTGAACTGAGCCGTGTTGGTCTATAAAAAGCTGACTTTTCAGAATAAAACGGATCACTTTGTGGTCCTGTGGTCTGGTCTGGACTGGTCTGGTCTAGTGGAGCCTGACTGGCAGCACCTGGAGCTCAGAACCAGAGTCAGTACCAACAGGAGAACACACTGTTTAACATTGGCAGAGATTTCACTCGGGCGCTTCCCAAAGAATCAGCTGTGCTGCTTATCGCACAAATACAAGATCCTGACAAGATGGACCTCATCATGACGCTCACTAAGCAGGCTCTCCAACCACGTAAAATACAATGACAATTAGCATTGGAACAACTGAGAAATAATCCACCAAACACTAACTCAATAAGGTTTTTTCTGTCTTGCTTCACCTACTTTCCACGTACACTCTGGCTGTAGATGGGACATTCACTGTAGCTCTTCAACAAGCTTGGCACATGGGAAGGTCTTCACCTCTGGATCCCGCCAGGTTCTCCATACTGAACCGCAGCATATCAGAAAATATTTCAAACTGCAGCAAGTTTATATCTTAAATATCATGATAACATCATATCATGGGGCTTCTGGTGTTTCCCATCCCGAGCTATACATATATATATATCCCGAATTTTCCTCCGAGGATTAATAAAGGTTCATCTTATCTTATCTTATCTTATCTATACCCGCTGGGACAAACATCCAACAGAATCTTCACAGGCAGAATTCTGCAGATACATTTTACTCTCGGAAAGCTAATTTAGAAAAATTACAAGAAAAAACTAACCCAACCCTCATTACCTGATTATTAACTGCTAACCAACAAGATTAATGCCTCACATGCAGCGGTGCACCAGCTGCAGGATATGAGCCCAACAGACAACCGAGTCAAAATGTCCCCATAAGAGTTACTGTAGCAGCCACGGTGCTGCGTTCACTGTCTCCAGGTCACCATCAGAGTTACTGTAGCAGCCACGGTGCTGCGTTCACCGTCTCCAGGTCACTGTCAGGACAGTTACTGTAGCAGCCACGGTGCTGCGTTCACCGTCTCCAGGTCACTGTCAGGACAGTTACTGTAGCAGCCACGGTGCTGCATTCACTGTCTCCAGGTCACCATCAGAGTTACTGTAGGAGCCACGGTGCTGCGCTCACTGTCTCCAGTTCACCGTCAGAGAGTTACTGTAGCACCCACGGTGATGCGTTCACTGTCTCCAGGTCACCATCAGAGTTACTGTAGCACCCACGGTGCTGTGTTCACTGTCTCTAGGTCACCGTCAGAGAGTTACTGTAGCACCCACGGTGATGCGTTCACTGTCTCCAGGTCACCATCAGAGTTACTGTAGCAGCCACGGCGCTGCGTTCACTGTCTCCAGTTCACCGTCAGAGAGTTACTGTAGCACCCACGGTGATGCGTTCACTGTCTCCAGGTCACCATCAGAGATACTGTAGCAGCCACGGTGATGCGTTCACTGTCTCCAGGTTACTGTCAGGAGAGTTGCTGTAGCAGCCACGGTGATGTGTTCACTGTCTCCAGTTCACCGTCAGAGAGTTACTGTAGCAGCCCCGGTGCTGCGTTCACTTTCTCCAGGTCACTGTCAGGAGAGTTACTGTAGCAGCAACGGTGCTGCGTTCACCGTCTCCAGGTCACTGTCAGGAGAGTTACTGTAGCAGCCATGGTGCTGCGTTCACTGTCTCCAGGTCACCATCAGAGTTACTGTAGCAGCCACGGTGCTGCGTTCACCGTCTCCAGGTCACTGTCAGGAGAGTCACTGTAGCAGCCACGGTGCTGCGTTCACCGTCTCCAGGTCACTGTCAGGAGAGTTACTGTAGCAGCCATGGTGCTGCGTTCACTGTCTCCAGGTCACCATCAGAGTTACTGTAGCAGCCACGGTGCTGCGTTCACTGTCTCCAGGTCACCATCAGAGTTACTGTAGCAGCCACGGTGCTGCGTTCACCGTCTCCAGGTCACTGTCAGGAGAGTTACTGTAGCAGCCATGGTGCTGCATTCACTGTCTCCAGGTCACTGTCAGGAGAGTTACTGTAGCAGCCACGGTGCTGCGTTCACTGTCTCCAGGTCACCATCAGAGTTACTGTAGCAGCCACGGTGCTGCATTCACTGTCTCCAGGTCACCATCAGAGTTACTGTAGCAGCCACGGTGCTGTGTTCACTGTCTCTAGGTCCCCATCAGAGTTACTGTAGGAGCCACGGTGCTGCGCTCACTGTCTCCAGTTCACTGTCAGAGAGTTACTGTAGCACCCACGGTGATGCGTTCACTGTCTCCAGGTCACCATCAGAGTTACTGTAGCAGCCACGGTGCTGCGTTCACTGTCTCTGGTTCACCGTCAGAGAGTTACTGTAGCACCCATGGTGATGCGCTCACTGTCTTCAGGTCACCATCAGTTACTGTAGCAGCAATGGTGCTGCGTTCACTGTCTCCAGGTCACTGTTAGGAGAGTTACTGTAGCAGCCACGGTGCTGCGTTCACTGTCTCCAGGTGTCCATCAGAGTTACTGTAGCAGCCACGGTGATGCGTTCACTGTCTCCAGTTCACCGTCAGAGAGTTACTGTAGCAGCCCCGGTGCTGCATTCACTTTCTCCAGGTCACTGTCAGAGAGTTACTGTAGCAGCCCCGGTGCTGCGTTCACTTTCTCCAGGTCACTGTCAGGAGAGTTACTGTAGCAGCAACAGTGCTGCGTTCACCGTCTCCAGGTCACTGTCAGGAGAGTTACTGTAGCAGCCACGGTGATGCGTTCACTGTCTCCTGGTCACCATCAGGAGAGTTACTGTAGCAGCCACAGTGATGCATTCACTGTCATGGAGCGTTAGCAGCCATGTGTGGTGTATCGTTGACATTCAGCCTCTGTCCCAGTAAAAGTCTCCACCATCTTTAGATTAGTTTAGCAGGTTGTCAGCTGTGGATTAACTTTAGCGATTGTCAGACAAACAGTGTGTGTGTTTGTGCTACGTTAGCAGCAGCTAGCGTTGCCGGTGGCTTCGGGCCCACTGTAGCGTAACTTCATTGAGTTTCCGACAGACAGTGTGGGTGGTGGTCAGTGTGTGTGTTGGTGGTGTTGTAGCTGTGAACGTAGCTGTAGCAGACAGTGTGGGTGGTGGTCAGTGTGTGTGTTGGTGGTGTTGTAGCTGTGATCGTAGCTGTAGCAGACAGTGTGGGTGGTGGTCAGTGTGTGTGTGTTGGTGGTGTTGTAGCTGTGAACGTAGCTGTAGCAGACAGTGTGGGTGGTGGTCAGTGTGTGTGTGTTGGTGGTGTTGTAGCTGTGATCGTAGCTGTAGCAGACAGTGTGGGTGGTGGTCAGTGTGTGTGTTGGTGGTGTTGTAGCTGTGAACGTAGCTGTAGCAGACAGTGTGGGTGGTGGTCAGTGTGTGTTGGTGGTGTTGTAGCTGTGAACGTAGCTGTAGCAGACAGTGTGGGTGGTGGTCAGTGTGTGTGTTGGTGGTGTTGTAGCTGTGATCGTAGCTGTAGCAGACAGTGTGGGTGGTGGTCAGTGTGTGTGTGTTGGTGGTGTTGTAGCTGTGAACGTAGCTGTAGCAGACAGTGTGGGTGGTGGTCAGTGTGTGTGTGTTGGTGGTGTTGTAGCTGTGAACGTAGCTGTAGCAGACAGTGTGGGTGGTGGTCAGTGTGTGTGTTGGTGGTGTTGTAGCTGTGATCGTAGCTGTAGCAGACAGTGTGGGTGGTGGTCAGTGTGTGTGTTGGTGGTGTTGTAGCTGTGATCGTAGCTGTAGCAGACAGTGTGTGGTGGTGGTCAGTGTGTGTGTGTTGGTGGTGTTGTAGCTGTGAACGTAGCTGTAGCAGACAGTGTGGGTGGTGGTCAGTGTGTGTTGGTGGTGTTGTAGCTGTGATCGTAGCTGTAGCAGACAGTGTGTGTTCAGTTTGTCGGTGAATAAATGCTACGAGGCTACAAGCTACAACTCCTCAGCTGAAGTCCTGAGCTACTTCCTGTATCTACGCCGGCTCTCTCTTAAGGTGGACTCTTAAGGTGGACCAGCATTTCTCATGAAAGCGACGAGACGCTCGTCTGTGTTTTTGTCAGCTTTTTAATTAATCATTAATATTTCTTTTAACCGTTTAACCGATAGTGTTAATGGGTTAAAATGCTTAATGTTAGTTATTGTTTAATTAATTATTAAACAATAATTTAAGTTTAATTAATTATTAACATCCCTATTTTACACGTACATGGAAAAACACCAGCAAATGTGTGTACAGCAGAATTAGGCAGACACACACTGATTATTAACATTAAAAATAGACCAATCAATCTTTTAAACCATCTTAAATCCAGCTCTCGAGACATCCTCCACTCCAAAGCCCTCCAAACCCAAGAGCTGAGCCCAGAAAAGAGTCCCCTATGTGGGTTAGTGCTGAAGCGAACTGCCCCCCTCAGACAGACCAGCCTCACAACAGCACTGCTCTCCAAACACCAACCCGAGTAAAACTAATTATAACGTAAAGAAAACTAATAAGAACACCGGAAAGAAGAAACTACAAGCCAAAGTAGATGCGATGTTCACTTGACCTACGAAGAGATCATGAACTGTCCGAATAGCTGTCTGCAGTGAGACAAATCCTAACCAAGTACAGGCTCAGCAAATCCTCCTAAAATGTAAAACTTTCAGTGATAAGAGGAACATTTTTTATTTTAAATTCAATTCTGTATCCCAGATTTCAAAGGGCTGAATGATAGCATATGTTGCTTCCCACTATGTTTCAACATCACAACCTGAAGGACAGTGAATCATGTAGACTCACACAAGCTCACACCTTTGTCCCGCAGGTCCTGAGAGGTTCCAACTTTTACTCAGAAAATGCTGAGCTCGTTTGGCTCGACATACTTGAACGCTGAAGATGAAATAACTCGTCTGCGTGACATCTTGTGCATCAGAACCACTGCTTTTGAGAGACCTGGTCTGCTAACTGCAGTCCAGATCTCTGTCACCCTTCACATTAGTGCAGACTACTTATATGTTTAGTTGTGAGGAATGTGAGAGCTTAGGTTTTGTGTTTCCTTTGTTGCATGTTCTTAGTTTGCACTTCCTGTTTTATTTTGTAGTCTAACATTCCCTCTCGTTTCAGATCACTTCACTTCCTGCCTGCACCTTTGAGCACCTCCTCCTGACCCAGTTCTAGTACCATTCACCTGGCTCTGATCGTCTCTCCCCACCCTGATTGTGTCCACCTGTCCTCGTCAATCACTCCCCTCACTAGTATTTAATGTGTGCTTCCCTTCCCTCTGAGCCACTTCGTCTTAGTTCCTCCATGTTCAAGCGATCCAGCGTTCGTTTCTAGTGTTTTTGACCCTGTTGTTGCCTGCTAATTTTGATGTTGTTGACTGTCGTCTGCCTTCACTTGTACCGAAGATTGCTTCGATTAAAGACCTTGATTTTTGCCTGACTCCAGAATCCTGCTTTTGAATCCTCGTCCGTCTTCTGAGGTGAATAAATTGCAGTCTTTTCAGTCCATGTGTCATTTGTTCTTTTGTTTTACATCTGACAAAGTGGGTCTTATAAACCAGACAAATTAAATGTTGTGTTCATATTTATTGATAGCAAACAGGGTCTTAAGAAAGAAATATACAAATAGTCAACATTAAATATTAAAATCAAATTCGGTCTGGCAGCTCGTTTTTCCATTTCGTATTTTTGATAGGAGACTAAAATTGAAATAAATATTGTGTTTGATATCTGATTAAAAATCAAATAACATTTTGTTTTTTTGATTTTTGATGGTCAACTGAAAAATGAATGAACGAATGATACACAGATTCATAAGACAACTGTTTATATTTGAATTTAGAAGTTAGTGAATTTAGAAGAGTGATTTTGGTAAAAACTTTCAAAAATTTCATTCAATAATTCATTTGCATTTAAGGTTAATGGTTCAAAGGCTGTCAGGCTGAATCGTCAACCAACACATTTTATTGTCACCAAATCAAAGACACTCAAACACTATGTGAACTCTGAAAAACTACTATGTACTGAGGTAACATTACTCACGTCCCACAACCTGCCGCTTCCCATTTCAATCTAAAATGAATCAGCTGGTGAATTTCAATGTTTTACTAAGGAGGCCATTCATCACAGAAGATGAAGAATCGGGGACTCTGGTGGGTCAAGACAGTCCTTGCCTATAAACAGCCATCCTTGTACTGACCCACACAGGAAGCCAATAGCATTCAGAGCCCCCGTAATATCTTCACTAAAAATAGAGCGGCCAGATTGCTGATCTTTATCGGGAACTGGAGAGCAAGTCTATGGGAAAGCCAAGGTCCTGGGCCGGTCCATTTCCCCAAGTAGAGCCACAGTAGACGTCACATACACATCAACCAGAAATGCAAGAACAGGGCACAACATGATTATGTTTTCCAAGTTGAGGATTTTGTGAAAAGAAAAGCTAATTCACTGTCTTATTCGTTTAAATAGGGAAAAAATGCTGCTCAACTTAAGAAGAATGCTCTCAGAGGATGATGATCAATAGTATTGAAATGTTTTCCACAGAGCAGCAACTGTCTGCTGGGTTTATATCTGATGAAGATATACCCCCCATGCCAGCATTTAGTAATGTGGGCGTCAAAAATCTGCAGAGACAAGACTATTTTAACAAAACAACAACCCTGACAGGCTGTTTGACTCCAGTGTGGACTAATACCTAATCTAATCTCTAATCAATAGAGAGGTAATGGAAAATATATTGAATAACTAGTGCTGAACAGTGGTTACCTAAAATAAGTTTGAGTTCATGAAAATAAATATTATCAGTTTAATATCTTTCCGTGCGTTGTAATACCTATACTACCATATTATTTAGTGTGTCCCAAAAAAATATCAGCATGTACTACAACATATGGACAGATTTTGCAGTATGCACATACTTTGTACGGGCAACAACAGTATGTTCAAAAAGTATGAAGAAAAAGTATATGTGATTTGCTACCATGTTTGCTTGTTACTGACACTGACAGGAGTACCTTGGGGGGTGTAATTTATCAATGTTAATGTTAGTTTTAAGTCAAAACCCTTAAAATCTTCTTGGAGGAGAACCTCCAAACTCAATAAGTCCTAAGTCACAATGTGTCTGTGATTAATATGTAAAGAATAAACCTAAAACCTGAATGAAGAGCTCACATACCTCAGCTCTGCTTGTAGACCTGCCTGTCTGGCTGGCTGCTGTTGATTCAGGCCTATAGACATCCTATAATATATTATACAGTGATACTACAAATAACACAGGAAAGCACAAGTATATATCCAACTGTATCCAAACACACTGTACAATAATATTCCAGTGGGAATATTATTGTACCTCTGATGGTGACCTGTAGTATTATCAGCCTACTATAGCAGATGCAGAGCCCAAATATAATAATTTAGCAATAAAACAACAATTGATTATGACTGACACAGTATAACATGGCTAAATAAATAAGAAATAAATAGTAGGAAGAAGCTGATTCTGACTGACACTTTTTTCCATTTCAAGCACTGACACTTGCAAAAACATCAATAGTGCTACTAGTGGTCAAAAACTGAGAGTACGACAAAGACCCACACAGGGTCTGTAGTCTGACTCATTTTTCACATATCCTATGATAAATGGACAATTAAACTGTCAGACTATGCTACTCCAAGTTAGCCTGATTTATTCCCCTGCATTTAAATTTGCATTGTCCCGACTGAGGCAAGATAACCAAGAATGTCTGGGGAATAAAATATGATATAAGTCCATCACACAAGCAATTATTGCAGTTAACAATTACAGCCAATCATGAGACTGATCAAAGAGCACGTAAACTGTGCCAATAAATACATAAAGCACTACTGAGTAGCCTTTAAACATTTCAACCTTACTCATAAAAACACTTTAACAGCCTTGAGAATGTTTCTTGGTGTGATTAGAGGTCCAGTGGAGCCCTGAAGGGAGCAGGTTGTTTTTAGCTCCAGTCCCACCATGGAGAACAATAAAAACACATTATCCTGTTAACCACAGCCGAACATTCAGCAGAAGTCCCAGTGGAAGACAGCTGAGCTGAATAAATGTTGCTTTCCAAATTGAGAGCTGAGCTAATTTGTGATGAATCCCAGATCTTTTTCCACCGCTGCATGTGGGAAAGTCATTAATAAACTCTATATGTCTAATTATAAGTTATGATTAGAGGGGCTGGCTTATTGCACCAGGACACTTTGGAGAACTTTTCAAAAATATTTACATTTTGGTAGAATTAATAGGAATGGGAGCCTGCGTGCCATTTTAATGGTTTTCATTATTATTAATTAATCTATTTTTAATCTATTTAATATCTCAATAATAAATGAAAACTGAGAATTGATGAGTTGATGTATCATTTATAAACGATATGACAGTGCTGGACCTCTTACCTTGTTGCCTTTGCTGTACCTGTGGCGCCATCTGCAGGATGCAAAGGGAGCATCCACACTTCCTCCATCATGAATCCAGTACAGGCATCACTTCCTGTACCTGACTGGTAATCTGCAGATGTAAATAAGAGGTGTGAGAATATCCAGATAGAAAATGGTGACAGCAATTCATAAAGAACACTGAAAATATTGTCAGAGAATATAAAGTGGGCCAGATACCAGATACAGCGACAGAAAGCATCATGACAAACATGTAATCTCATTTAAAAACATACCACCACACCCTCGCAGATGTTTTCACTTACTTTACTTTAGTGGCTTCAGTATTGATATGTCCCCCGTTATAACATATGAAAGTGGGACATTTATCACTTACTGAACATGCAAAATTCAGAATTTCTAGAAAGATAATATAGAAAAAAGTTAATTTTGATGACTGATGCCCCCATGATGCAGTGTGTAATCGAGTCAAGCAGACCTGCACTGGGGACGAGGCACATAGCTTTTCTGCTGCGTGACAATGTAATTTAAAACATTTTCAGTAAATGCTTTTAAACTGAATTACATCTGTCACTCATGGCAGACTAAAATGACTGTGCTTACAGCTCGTCGGCCTTTTTCACAGCAGATATCGTCTCGTCTTGGCAGGAAAAACACAGGTATGATAGAGCGCTACAGGTATGAGTCCCAAAACCCAGAGACAGGTGAAAAGGTGAATGATACCGGTTCAAGTCTCAACATGGACCAAGACCAAATGGTAGCTGGAGAGGTGCCAGTTTACCTCTTGGGCACTGCCGAGGTGCCCCTGAGCAAGGCACCAAACCCCCAACTGCTCGGGGCGCTTGTCAGGAGCAGCCCCCTCACTCTGACATCTCTCCATTAATGCAGGTCTGTGTACTGTGTGAAATTAACAACAGAGTGTAAAAACTGAGTTTCCCTACGGGGATTAATAAAGATTCGTCTTATCTTATCTTATACTGTTGCTCAGCATCTGCTGTGTGTTAGCTACCGTGTCAAGTTAAACGGTGATAATGGATTGTTATGTTTACAGCTAGTTTTTCATTGACATTCATTCATTGACAGGTTAGAAATAATGATTTGTATTTGAAATAATAATTTTTTTCCTTCAAGCTTTGCTTTCGTCAAAGAATCCTCCGTTTGCAGCAGGTCCAGCATGGCAGATCTTTGGCAGTCTAGCTGTTGATTTGTTGAGGTCATCTGGAGAAATCTCACCCCACGCTTCCAGAAGCCCCTCCCCCTCCCTCTGATTGGCTGGGTGGGTTCTTCTTGGAACCAGACGGTCCAGCTGCTCCCACAGCAGCTCAGTGGGTTTAGATGTGGTGACTAGGCTGCCCACTCCATTACAGACAGAAGACCGGCTGCTTCTCTCAGTAGTCCTGCACAGTTTGGAGGTGACTCTGGGTCATTGTCCTGTTGGAGGATGAATCAGCTCCAATCCAGCACTGTCCACAGGGTCTGGCATGGCGTCGCAAAATGGAGTGATAGCCTTCCTTGTTCAAGATCCCTTTTACCCTGAACAGATCTCCCACCTTACCAGCACCAACGCGACCCCAGACCATCACGGTACCCCACCTTGCTTGACAGATGGAACTCCAGCATCTTTTCAGTTGTTCTTCTGTGATCCAAACACCACAGACTTCAATTCGTCCATCCATAAATCCTTTTCTTTGATTGGCCGGTCTCAGATATGGCTTTTTCTTTGCCACTGTGCCCGGAAGGCCAGCATCCCGGAGTCGCCTCTCCACTGTAGATGTTGACACTGGCGCTTTGTGGTACTATTTAATGAAGCTGCCAGTTGAGGCGTTTTGTGGGTACTATTTAATGAAGCAGCCAGTTGAGGAGTTTTGTGGGTACTATTTAATGAAGCAGCCAGTTGAGGCGTTTTGTGGGTACTATTTAATGAAGCAGCCAGTTGAGGCGTTTAGCAGTACTATTTAATGAAGCAGCCAGTTGAGGCGTTTTGTGGGTACTATTTAATGAAGCAGCCAGTTGAGGCGTTTTGTGGGTACTATTTAATGAAGCAGCCAGTTGAGGCGTTTTGTGGGTACTATTTAATGAAGCTGCCAGTTGAGGCGTTTTGTGGGTACTATTTAATGAAGCAGCCAGTTGAGGCGTTTTGTGGTACTATTTAATGAAGCAGCCACTTGAGGCGTTTTGTGGTACTATTTAATGAAGCAGCCAGTTGAGGCGTTTTGTGGGTACTATTTAATGAAGCAGCCAGTTGAGGCGTTTTGTGGTACTATTTAATGAAGCAGCCACTTGAGGCGTTTTGTGGTACTATTTAATGAAGCAGCCAGTTGAGGCATTTTGTGGGTACTATTTCATGAAGCAGCCAGTTGAGGCGTTTAGCGGTACTATTTAATGAAGCAGCCAGTTGAGGCGTTTTGTGGGTACTATTTAATGAAGCAGCCAGTTGAGGCGTTTAGCGGTACTATTTAATGAAGCAGCCAGTTGAGGCGTTTTGTGGTACTATTTAATGAAGCAGCCAGTTGAGGTGTTTTGTGGTACTATTTAATGAAGCTGCCAGTTGAGGCGTTTTGTGGTACTATTTAATGAAGCTGCCAGTTGAGGCGTTTTGTGGTACTATTTAATGAAGCAGCCAGTTGAGGGGTTTTGTGGGTACTATTTAATGAAGCAGCCAGTTGAGGCGTTTAGCGGTACTATTTAATGAAGCAGCCAGTTGAGGCGTTTTGTGGGTACTATTTAATGAAGCAGCCAGTTGAGGCGTTTTGTGGGTACTATTTAATGAAGCTGCCAGTTGAGGTGTTTTGTGGGTACTATTTAATGAAGCAGCCAGTTGAGGTGTTTTGTGGTACTATTTAATGAAGCTGCCAGTTGAGGCGTTTTGTGGTACTATTTAATGAAGCTGCCAGTTGAGGCGTTTTGTGGTACTATTTAATGAAGCTGCCAGTTGAGGCGTTTTGTGGTACTATTTAATGAAGCAGCCAGTTGAGGGGTTTTGTGGGTACTATTTAATGAAGCAGCCAGTTGATGCGTTTTGTGGTACTATTTAATGAAGCAGCCAGTTGAGGCGTTTTGTGGGTACTATTTAATGAAGCAGCCAGTTGAGGGGTTTTGTGGGTACTATTTAATGAAGCAGCCAGTTGAGGCGTTTTGTGGTACTATTTAATGAAGCAGCCACTTGAGGCGTTTTGTGGGTACTATTTAATGAAGCAGCCAGTTGAGGCGTTTTGTGGGTACTATTTAATGAAGCAGCCAGTTGAGGCATTTAGCGGTACTATTTAATGAAGCAGCCAGTTGAGGCGTTTTGTGGTACTATTTAATGAAGCAGCCAGTTGAGGCGTTTTGTGGGTACTATTTAATGAAGCAGGCAGTTGAGGCGTTTTGTGGTACTATTTAATGAAGCTGCCAGTTGAGGCGTTTTGTGGGTACTATTTAATGAAGCAGCCAGTTGAGGCATTTTGTGGTACTATTTAATGAAGCAGCCAGTTGAGGCGTTTTGTGGTACTATTTAATGAAGCAGCCAGTTGAGGCGTTTTGTGGTACTATTTAATGAAGCAGCCAGTTGAGGCGTTTTGTGGGTACTATTTAATGAAGCAGCCAGTTGAGGCATTTTGTGGTACTATTTAATGAAGCAGCCAGTTGAGGCGTTTTGTGGTACTATTTAATGAAGCAGCCAGTTGAGGCGTTTTGTGGTACTATTTAATGAAGCTGCCAGTTGAGGCGTTTTGTGGTACTATTTAATGAAGCTGCCAGTTGAGGTGTTTTGTGGGACTATTTAATGAAGGAGCCAGTTGAGGCGTTTTGTGGTACTATTTAATGGAGGACCTGTGAGGCGTTTCTCAGACTAGAGACTCGACTGTAGTCGAGGGTTAGGGTTAGGGTTAGTCATCTTGCTCAGTTAGGGTTAGGGTTAGTCATCTTGCTCAGTTAGGGTTAGGGTTAGGGTTAGGGTTAGTCATCTTGCTCAGTTAGGGTTAGGGTTAGGGTTAGTCATCTTGCTCGGTTAGGGTTAGGGTTAGTCATCTTGCTCAGTTAGGGTTAGGGTTAGTCATCTTGCTCAGTTAGGGTTAGGGTTAGGGTTAGTCATCTTGCTCAGTTAGGGTTAGGGTTAGTCATCTTGCTCAGTGGTGGTACATACTTGCTGGGGTACTATTTAATGAAGCAGCCAGTTGAGGTGTTTTGTGGTACTATTTAATGAAGCTGCCAGTTGAGGCGTTTTGTGGGTACTATTTAATGAAGCAGCCAGTTGAGGCATTTTGTGGTACTATTTAATGAAGCAGCCAGTTGAGGCGTTTTGTGGTACTATTTAATGAAGCTGCCAGTTGAGGCGTTTTGTGGTACTATTTAATGAAGGAGCCAGTTGAGGCGTTTTGTGGTACTATTTAATGGAGGACCTGTGAGGTGTCTGTTTCTCAGACTAGAGACTCGACTGTAGTCGAGGGTTAGGGTTAGGGTTAGTCATCTTGCTCAGTTAGGGTTAGGGTTAGGGTTAGTCATCTTGCTCAGTTAGGGTTAGGGTTAGGGTTAGTCATCTTGCTCAGTTAGGGTTAGGGTTAGTCATCTTGCTCAGTTAGGGTTAGGGTTAGGGTTAGTCATCTTGCTCAGTTAGGGTTAGGGTTAGGGTTAGTCATCTTGCTCAGTTAGGGTTAGGGTTAGGGTTAGTCATCTTGCTCAGTTAGGGTTAGGGTTAGGGTTAGGGTTAGTCATCTTGCTCAGTTAGGGTTAGGGTTAGTCATCTTGCTCAGTTAGGGTTAGGGTTAGGGTTAGTCATCTTGCTCAGTTAGGGTTAGGGTTAGTCATCTTGCTCAGTTAGGGTTAGGGTTAGTCATCTTGCTCAGTTAGGGTTAGGGTTAGTCATCTTGCTCAGTTAGGGTTAGGGTTAGTCATCTTGCTCAGTTAGGGTTAGGGTTAGTCATCTTGCTCAGTTAGGGTTAGGGTTAGGGTTAGTCATCTTGCTCAGTTAGGGTTAGGGTTAGTCATCTTGCTCAGTTAGGGTTAGGGTTAGTCAACTTGCTCAGTTAGGGTTAGGGTTAGTCATCTTGCTCAGTTAGGGTTAGGGTTAGTCATCTTGCTCAGTTATGCAGCGAGGCCTCCCACCTCTCGTTCTACTCTGGTTAGAGCCTGTTTGTGCTGTAGTTCACACCGTTGTAGGAAATCTTCGGTTTCTTGGCAGTTTCTCTCATGGAATAGCCTTCATTTCTACGAACAAGAATAGACTGTCGAGTTTCACATGAAAGCTCTTTTTCTGGCCATTTTGAGCATTTAATCGACTCCACAAATGTGATGCTCCAGATACTCCACCTGCTCAAAGGAAGGTCAGTTTTATAGCTTCTCTGACCAGCTAAACTGTTTTCAGGGTTTTCTGATCATCCATTAGCCTTCTGACCCAATGATCAATCACATTGTACCATTAGAGCACCGGAGTGAAAGAAGCTGGAAATGGGCCTCTATACACCTCTGTAGATACTGAACCAACAACCAGACATTAGCAGCTGAAACAGTCATGTACCACATCAGCGCTGTATCGAGTGTATTTCTGATTAAAGTTATCTTCATTGAAAAAAACACTGCTTTTCTGTCAAAAATAAGGAAATTTCTGAGTGACCCAAACTTTATATATATATATATATATATATATATATATATATATATATATATATACACACACACACACATATATATACACACACATACATATAGTATAGTGTAGTATATATATATATATATATAGTATATCATTTAAAATAAATAATTTTCCCTTTTGTTTATGTATATAGTTTTATATTTTTAATGTATTAATTCATTATTACTTTATTATTTTCTAACTCTTCATTAATGAAAGTGTTTTTGCATTTTTATTTATTAATTTACTTCTCATTTTATATTTATTTTAAATGTATGTATTTATTTATGGGCTGCAGTGGTTAGCACTCTCACCTCACAGCAAGAGGGTCGCAGGTTCGAATCCGGCTTGGGACTCTTCTGTGTGGAGTTTGCATATTCTCCCGTGTCAGCGTGGGTTTTCTCCGGGTGCTCTGGTCTCCTCCCACAGTCCAAAGACATGCAGGTTAACTGATGACTCTAAATGTCCCGTAGGTGTGAATGGCGTCTGTCTCTGTGTGTCCTCTGATGGACTGGAGACCTGTGCAGGTGAACCCACCTTCACCCAGCTGGGATCGGCTGCAGCCCCCCGAGACCCCTAAAGGGATAAGCTGCTGACGATGGATGGATGGATGTATTTATTTATATATTTATGCATTTATGCCCTTTGCCTTTTACCCTTTATTTCCCCAAACTAAAATATTTATGCATAAAGAAATGTATAAAGAAAAAAAAAATACATAAATAAATAAGTTTGGGGAAATAAATAAGGTGTGAAATGCAAAAGAAAATTGTGCAATAAATAAATACTTAAATACATAAATAAACATCTACATTTAAAAATAAATGAATACATAACAAATTAACGTAAAAATTTACAAAAAAAAAATTAAAAATCACTAAAAATAAATACATAAATGAAAGGGAAAATTAAATTTAGGAATAAATAAGTGAATTAATACAAAGATGAATAAATTAGCAAAATAAAACAGAAATCAATTTATGTGACATTTTAACAATAGCTATATTTATTTTTCAGATTTTTGTTACATTTAATGTTTATTTATAGTCATTTATGTGTTCATTTATTTTTGATTTTGACAGGATCTGTCTTCTATACTCATCCACCAGCATTAGTGTCAATCCCTTTCTGGTAAAATATGTATTAGTGTATAACAATAAAACAGGAAAGTCACATTGACTTCTATGGATTCTGTCATGTAAAATCATGAACTCTCTCATAGCCAATAGGGGTAGAGGGTGGCGGAGGATCGTGTCCTATTGCATTTAGCATAGTGGAATAATTACATCAAAAGATCTTTTTTATTGAAACACACAGGAGGAAATAATAATATTCCAATGTTCCATTGAAGTGTCCCAGTAAGACACTGGGAACGCCTCGGGATCCCCAGTCAGAGCTGGTTCATGTGGCCCAGGAAAGGGAAGTCTGGGGTCCCTGCTGGAGCTGTTGGCCCTGAGACCCGACCCGGATAAGCAATGAAAGATGAGTGAGTGAGTGACAAGTTGTCCAACATGAGAAATATAAAGGTAAAGGCAAAAACATTAAACACCCCTTCATGTAGATTATACCCTTTAAATGTCAAGCAGGTGCAAACCTAAACCAACAACAGAGCCAGTAATAAATATGTACAGAAGAAAATTTCATTCCAAACAGTTTAAAAGGTGACTAGTGTTAGAAAAAATGACAGGAAAGTCAAGGACATCTGGGCTCTACTGTCTTGTCAGCCTACAACAGGTGGCATGTTTTTTTGTCTTTTTTTTGAAAGGATGTCTGAAGACCTGGGACCAGATGTATAATCAATATGTATGCACAGAAATGACACTGCTGGGATAGGAGACAGAATGTTTCACTTTAACACAAGCTGTATGCATCTGTCTCCCATCACTGATACAAATCAAGTTTGTCTGAACTGCGCCTCACTATTATGAAGACGGGTGAGAAAGTGTGTGGTGAAAAACACCAAATATAGATGCTTCCATACAGGGAACAAGAGCTCACTGAATGGTTTGAGGAGTATTGGTGATGCGTTCACTGTTGAGATGGGGTGATCACCTCTGCCTTGTTTTCTCCAGTGAGTAAATGTTTGAAATGGTCATAGCTAAGCCTTAGAGGACTCAAGGGAAACAGCAGCCATTTCCACAGCATGGTTCGGCTCAATTTAACTTCACTCACTTTTGGTACCAGGGTATTTTATTTATTTATTTGTTTCCACTACTGATACTTCCCTCCGTTTGGGCAGGACTCTAAGTAGCCTGCTATGGTGAGGCTGTGTGAAAGTGCCATGCCATCATCATCAATGCTGCAGTGCTGTACAGTGTAATGTATGTAGTGTACAGCCAGGGGGAACCTGTGGTTCTGGAAAGTGAAGTCCATGCTGAAGAGTCTTAACCCTTCATCCTGTCTCCAGCCAGCAGGGGGCGACTCCTCTGGGTCTATAGAGTCTCTAGAAAATGATCCTCCTCTCTGATTAATTACCTCAGTAAACACTGGAAACATCAGTTTCTGGTCTCAGTCTCTAGTTTCAGTCTTCTTCAGTACAGCAGGATGTTCATTTAGCAGATTATGGTCCATTTAGAGTCAGATAGACCAGAAAGCAGGGGGGCTTTAGGGCGGGGCTACCTGCTGATTGACAGGTTGCTACCAAAGCGTTGACTGGTCTGGGAGTTGTCAGTGTTTCTGTCAAACAGCTTTAACGCTTTCACAGCTTTTCAGTTCATGGAAGTTAATTCTAACATTTTGGCTGACTAAAAGTGTCTAATTCAGAGTTAGCTCCACACTGTCACGTCACTTCTGGTTGCAAAAAAATAAGATGGCAACAGCCAAAATACTGAACTCTAGGCTTCAAAACTGTAGTCCACAAACCAATGGGTGCCATCACAGAGACCACATTCACTTCTAATGGACAGCCTGCGTTTGAGTAGTTTTATAGGATGCTATTTTTAAAAATCTGAATCTCTATAAACTTGTGGCTGCCATTGAGCTTGGATAATTAAAAATGGCAGGTTTGTGCAAGATGTCCTGTTACGATTCTAGTGACGATTCTCTCCGACCAATCATTGGTCTGCAGTGTTTTAACTCCGTCTCCTATTGGCTAAGCTTGCATGGAACCTCAGCTGAGGTAGCGCCATAAAATAGCAGCAGGTTCCAGATACTATCCAGAAGTTTAACGAATGGAAAACCAAAAAAGAACAAGTCCAGATGAGGAGAGCTGTGTCCTAGCATGTGGTGGAAATGCAGTTTCAGCTTAAAAGCCTCAGTGCTTCAACAACCCATCACTAATGGCCTTCAGTGGGAGATTTTAGAGTGATGTGGTAAGACAGGGCTCTCCAACACCACCATCAAAACAACAAATGAGAAGAGCTTTTGAAAAATGCTGTTCATCCCTCCCGACAGAGTAAGGTGTTGTTCCACCACAAAGCTACAGAGGTGGTGAGGCTGCAGATTGCAATCAACTTCGCAAGCATGTCAGAGAACTACTACTACTACTACTACTACTACTACTACTACTCCTACTGTCTATAGCCAGTGTATGCTTTGTCCATTCTGGGCTACTGTAGAAACTTGGCAGATCCTGTGAAGAGGACCTGCTCCACATGTAGATACGAAGGGCTTATTCTAAGCTAGTAAATCCCTTTAAATCCTACACACTGGACTTTTAATGTCAGTTTTTATATGTCACCATGAATGCAAATTTAGCTTTAAAAGGCCGATCATTTAACACTTGCTGCAGATTGTAATTTAAGGAAATGTAGAGCGAGCCGGTCATTGTTGTGAAATAAACCCAACTCAACAAGGCCTTGTAATAATGCCCCATATCTTTTTTCCAGCCAGTCATGATTAGCACAGATAGGGATGAGACAAGTAATGTGACTGAGTGACAGGATGAATAATCACTACATAGGGTCAGGGTTAGGGTTAGGGTCCCGAATTTCCCTCCGGGGATTAATAAAGGTTCATCTTATCTTATCTTATAGCACGCTGCAGCACCTATATGAGCAGGAAATGTTGTGCTGGTCCTTGTGAGTGCAACAGGAAAATAGAGCCCTATGTGTTTGCTGTTAGAGAGCTTTCCTTATGAGTTTTTTTATTAATGCAATATATGTTTTTGATGTCGACAGCCTTTTGGAATGAAAGCTTTTCAGGTAATAAATATTAATATTAATCACAATGAGTTCAGTCAGGCCTGTTGCGTCTCCTGAGGCCGGACGCCGGCTGCTCTGCTCCAACCTCGTCGGTGTTTGTCTCATGGGAGTCCTCTAGTGAAGGCATGAGCTCACAGTCCAATCCTTCTTCCTCGTCCTGCTCCTCCTCCTCCTCATCGTCCTCTTCCTCTTTCTCTGCTTCCCTGTCTGAATCCTCTGGTATGAGCTCCTTCATCTCTTCACCTTCTGCTGCAGCTTCATCTTCAGCTTCTAAATGCTTTTGACAGACTTTTTCTGCTGTCCCTGGAGAGGTCTGCTTGTCCACTGCCGAGGTGCCGTTGGCTCCTAGCGACTCAATCAGGTCGTCCAGGTTTCGCTCGCAGGATGCTTCTGAAAGACAAGCCATATAAAATCAACAACATATTCTGTTGATAATCAATAACCAAACTACACAGTAGAGGCTGACAGATTAGGTTTTTTTATGGCCAACCCCAATTTTTCACAGAATCAGGACAGCCAATGGCCGATATATGATGCCGATTTTTTTGGGGCTGATATGTTTGGATGACTTTCTTTTTTTCCTCCATCTGATAAAATATAACAGCTTAATAATAACAATGATACACAACATTTCTCAACGTCAGTAAACATTTATTGATCCACACCTATGGTTTGTCTCTCCAATCTACATTTTGTGTCTGCACTGCAGTGCACTTATATATTTAAATTAAAATAAAATATAACCTAAATGTCCAATACATGACACAGGTAATCAAAAAAACTAAATAAACATTTGGATGAAAAAATAAATCTTTACAAGTTACAAGTTGAAACCAATGCAGCCAGGACTTCCAAGCCAATCTGGGCATGTAAAAACACACCTCACAACACAGGAATACCTAGAAATATAATCTTTAGAGCCATCAAAAAAATCAAGGCTTGAACAGATATTGATTTTTTTTGTTTTGCTGCTGCCTCTGTCCACAGCATTATGCTGCTTTGCTCCCATGCTGTAACTGTTTGTCTTAACTGCCGACTCTCATCTACTGCAGGAAATACACTGACTATGGAGAAATATCTCATACAACCCCATTTTAAAAAATACAAACTATCCCTTTAAGGCCAGATGATACAAAAAAACAAAATAATATTGAATTTATCAAAACAACATGTAAACATGGAAGCGTGGAGTTTGCAGTACACTGAATGAACAATTAAACACAGCAAGAAAACGGGGAGGCTTCTACTTAAACGATGATAATACATACTTATAGATAATAGGATAATAATAGGAATAAAGGCCTGTGTCTAATATAATCCTGTTTCAAATGAAGGCCTAGTTCCCTCTGCCCCTCAGGTTAGTAAAGGCCACTATTTGAAAATTTACAGTATTATATTCTGCTGAACTGCACTGAAAGCAAAATTTGTAACCAGCAATAAAAGAGCTCAAGTGAAAGCAAACACCTCAGCAGCAGTTGTCTTTCTCTGGTTGAGGGTGTGGTAGGAAAACCAGCAGCAGGAAACCACGGAAAAGCACCACAGCACACATCATACCAACAAACCGAACCTTGTTTTACACTGAACAAAAACATAAAGGCACCACTTGTTTCTCATGAGTTGAAATAAAAGATCTAAGATTTTTCATATGCACACAGAAACAGCTGGCATGGATAACCATCAAACACAACTGATCATGTTGATCATGGTCTTTAGACACACAACACTTTATTTCTTAAAGGTCACTTTATGGATTAAGCGGTCCCAGAAACTTTTGGTGAAAACCCAACTTAACATGAGTATGGTTGGTAAGAAAAGACAACAAAGGGATTAACATTCATCTGCTTCACTATGCAAATCAACAAGTGAGGCTGCAGAGTATTAACCGCTGAGCTAAAATCAACAAACAGAAGGTGTACATAAGCCTGGGGTCTTCTGGGTGTGTGGTGCTGTTAGCAGTAGAGTGAAGATATCATACTCGTTGGGAAGGAGGTTAAATGACGCTCCAAAGTTACGATAAATGTTGGTGAGGAAAAACGGTCCTGTCCACTTTCAGAGGGGTCCGTTGACCTCTGACCTCCAGATGTGTGGATGTAAATGGGTTCTCTGGGTCCCCACCAGTCTCCCCTTTACAGACATGCCCACTTTCTGATAGTCCCAGTCAGTCTGGATCAAGTCCTAGTCAAGTCAGCACTCTGACACACTGACAGCTGTTGTTGCCTGTTGGGCTGCAGTTTGCCATGTTCTGATTGGAGCAGATTGTTGATGCTAAAGTCAGAACCTGGGAGGGTTTCTGGACAATATCTGTTATTGATCAGTGTTGTTATTGATTTACAATAATAAATATATACAGTACAGACCAAAAGTTTGGACACACCTTCTCATTCAAAGAGTTTTCTTTATTTTCATGACTATGAAAATTGTAGATTCACACTGAAGGCATCAAAACTATGAATTAACACATGTGGAAATATGTACTTAACAAAAAAGTGTAAAACAACTGAAAATATGTCTGATATTGTAGTTTCTTCAAAGTAGCCTCCTTTTGCTCTGATTACTGCTTCACACACTCTTGATGAGCTTCAAGAGGTCGTCACCTGAAATGGTCTCCACTTCACAGGTGAGCCCTGTCAGGTTTAATCAGGGGGATTTCTGGCCTTATAAATGGGGTTGGGACCATCAGAAGTCAGGTGGAGACACAGCTGATAGTCCTGCTGAATAGACTGTTAGAATTTGGATTATGGCAGAAAAAAGCAGCTAAGTAAAGAAAAACGAGTGGCCATCATTACTTTAAGAAATGAAGGTCAGTCAGTCCCAAAAATTGGGAAATCTTTGAAAGTGTCCCCAAGTGCAGTCGCAAAAACCATCAAGCTCTACAAAGAAAGTGGCTCACATGAGGACCGCCCCAGGAAAGGAAGACCAAGAGTCACCTCTGCTGAGGAGGATCAGTTCATCCGAGTCACCGGCCTCAGAAATGGCAGGTTAACAGCAGCTCAGACTAGAGACCAGGTCAATGCCACACAGAGTTCTAGCAGCAGACACATCTCTAGAACAACTGTTAAGAGGAGACTGTGTGAATCAGGCCTTCATGGTAGAATAGCTGCTAGGAAACCACTGCTAAGGACAGGCAACAAGCACAAGAGACTTGTTTGGGCTAAAGACCACCAGGAATGGACATTAGACCAGTGGAAATCTGGGCTTTGGTCTGATGAGTCCAGATCTGAGATCTTTGGTTCCAACCACCGTGTCTTTGTGGAACCAGAAAAGGTGAACGGATGGACTCTACATGCCTGGTTCCCACCGTGAAGCCTGGAGGAGGAGGTGTGATGGTGTGGGGGGGGCTTTGCTGGTGACACTGTTGGGGATTTATTCAAACTGAAGGCCTACTGAACCAGCATGGCTACCACAGCATCTAGCAGCAGCATGCTATTCCATCCGGTCTGCGTTTAGTTGGACCATCATTTATTTTTCAACAGGACAATGACCCCAAACACACCTCCAGGCTGTGTGAGGGCTATTTGACCAAGAAGGAGAGTGATGGGGTGCTGGACCAGATGACCTGGCCTCCACAGTCACCGGACCTGAACCCAGTCCAGATGGTTTGGGGTGAGCTGGACCGCAGAGTGAAGGCAAAAGGGCCAACAAGTGCTGAGCATCTCTGGGAACTCCTTCAAGACTGTTGGAGACCATTTCAGGTGACGACCTCTTGAAGCTCATCAAGAGGATGCAGAGTGTGTGGAGCAGTAATCAGAGCAAAAGGTGGTACTTTGAAGAAACTACAATATCAGACATATTTACAGTTGTTTTACACTTTTTGTTAAGCACATATTTCCACATGTGTTAATTCATAGTTTTGATGCCTTCAGTGTGAATCTACAATTTTCATAGTCATGAAAAGAAAGAAAACTCTCTGAATGAGAAGGTGTGTCCAGACTTTTGGTCTGTACTGTACATGCATATGCATAAAACAGCATATTTGGTCACTCATGTTAAGAGTATTAAGAACTTAACAAATCTCGCTTTCAGATACATATTGAATGGATAAAAAATGTGTGATTAATTTGCAATTAATTGTAATTAACTATAGACAGTCATGCAAGTAATCATGATTAGTATTTTAATCGATTGACAGCCCTAATAATAATTCAATGCAACAGGCCAAAAATCATCGTTTATCTTTGGAAATGTTTTTTGGGGCAGGAATTATTATTGTTTTTTTCAACAGGCTGGAGATAGTGTATATGTCCACAGAAGAAGAAAATGTTTTTATTGCCAACCCACCCTGTGGCCTTCTTAGTAGGCCGAGATGTTAATTCATCCAGCATGGTACAGGCTGACAGCACACAGCCCATGGGTGGATTAAACAATAATAAAAGTGATGAACTACAGTCAATACATCCATTATTACAGCCGCAGACAGCTGGCAGGAAGCTGGTAGCACCAGATATGTGATATGAGCGTGCACAGTGGTGCAGTCCCGTGGGTCTGGTGCCTGTACATTATGATGAGGGAAGTAACTCTAGATTCAGCTATTACTGAATATAAATGATCATGCATTTGTGTGATGAGCAGCACAGCTGGTTATGTGGGAAGCGCCCAAGTGAGTCTGCCAATGCTGAATTCTCTAATCAGGTGGCTAATTGGTAGCACCTGGAGAACTAAAGTCAGTACCAACATTTATATTGAACAGTTTCACTGGGCGCTACCCACATAACCAGCTGTGCTGCTCATCACACAATGATCCTCACCAGTTGGGCATCATTGTGACGATACATAGACAGGCTGCTCAACCATGTCAAATACAATGATACTTAGCATGGGAGCAACAGAGAAATAATCCACCAAACACTAACTTTCCCCTATTTTATATTAGCGTTTTCAGTTAGTGGCATTAGAGCACCAGAGTTTCATCTCTTTGCTTTATACTCTTTCATAAAACTGCACATTGGCCTTTTATTGTGACCAACCGCAGGTTCACCTGTGTAATAATCACTATCAGCTGTCAGGTGGATGGATTCTCTTGGCGAAGGAGAAGTGCTCACTAACATGGATTGAAGCAAATTTGTGCTCAAAATTTGAGAGAAATAATCCATTTTGTGCACATAGAAAAACTTTACAATACTAGCACATGCCTCATTTATATTTAAAACAGTGTAATCGTCACATAGTTTGTCCACCAGAAAGCACTGTCATGTCACTGTCACTATCAAAAATATCAATTTATTATGGCTGTCAGTCGATTAATATATTTAATCATGATTAATTCCATGATAGTCCAAAGTTAATCACTATTAATTGCAAATTAATCAAATACATTTTATCTGATCAAATGTATTTTAAAGGGAAATTTGTCAAGTATTTAATACTTCTATCAACATTGGAGTAGACAAACATGCTACTTTATGTAAATGTATGTATATATCTATTATTGTAAATCAATAACAGCAATAATCAATGGCAGATATGGTCCAGAAACCCTCCCAGGTTCTGACTTTAGCATCAACAATCTGCTCCAATCAGAACATGACAAACTGCAGCCCAACAGGCAACAACAGCTGTCAGTGTGTCAGAGTGCTGACTTGACTAGGACTTGATCCAGACTGACTGGGACTATCAGAAAGTGGGCATGTCTGTAAAGGGGAGACTGGTGGGGACCCAGAGAACCCATTTACATCCACACATCTGGAGGTCAGAGGTCAACGGACTCCTTTGAACATGGACAGGACAGTTTTTCTTAATCTTTTGGAGCATTATTTAGCCCCCTTCACAACAAACGAGTGACATGATTGGTACCAGCAGATTCAAATACTCTAGCTTTAAAACTGAGCCCACTACAACCTAAAGAAAGAAAAGAAATTAATGGCATCAAAATGTTAACATATTATTATCACATTAACTTTGACAACCCTACTATTTATGTTATGTTTCTATTGTACCTGCTATAATGTCTTTTGGAAGTATCAATAGCCCTCACAACTACAGTTGTGCTCAAAATTATTCAACCCCACAGTAGATAAGTGTTTTTGCAAGTTTGACATTTATTTTTCATCTTTTTTATAATCACATTAAATAATGACATGTCAAATAGACAAATACAACTGAAATTACAACAAAAATGTTTGTAATATACCAATTAATGGCCTTTCTGTGATTACCTCATTGACAAAATGATTCAACCCCTCAGGTATGTACAACTTTAGTACTTAGTACAACATCCTTTTGCAACAATAACATCCTTTAGACGTGAAGCATAGTTTGACACAAGTTTCTTGCAGCGATCCACAGGTATCTTTGTCCCTCATGGGCAAAGGCCTCCAGTTCATTCACATTTTTTGGCTTGCGTGCTGCAACTGCCTTCTTCAAGTCCCACCAGAGATTTTCAGTGGGATTTAAGTCTGGTGGTTGTGATGGCCACTCCAGAATCTTCCAGCCCTTCTTTTGCCACCAAGCTGTGGTAGATTTGGAGGTATGCTTCGGATCATTGTCCTGTTGGAAGGTCCAACGTCTCCCAAGCCTCAGCTTTGTCACTGACTGCATGATGTTTGCATCCAAGATCTCCTGGTAGTGAACTGAATTCATAATACCTGCACACGCTGAAGATTCCCTGAACCTGAAGAAGCAAACCAACCCCAGAGCATGACTGACCCCCCACCGTGCTTCACAGTAGGCAGGGTGGTCTTTCTCCTCCACACCTACCGTTGATCCATCGGCCCAAAAAGTTCCAGTTTGGTCTCATCGCTCCAGAGAACAGTATCCCAAAACCTCTGTGGTTTGTCCACATGGTTTCTGGCCTACTGGAGTCGACTCTTCTTGTGCTTCTGGGAGTTCTTGCATGGAAGCCATCATTTGGCAGTGTGCGTCTTATTGTCTGGGCAGAAACCTGAATACCTCCCTTTGACATGTCCTGTCGTAGTTCCTCAGCTGTCACCCGGGGATTTTTCTCCACCTTTCGCCTCAGGTATGGCACAGCAGTAGCAGACAGTAACCTCTTTCTACCACGCCCAGGTAGCGTTTCCACTGTGCCTTTAGCTTTAAACTTGCGGACTATGCTCCCAGTTGTGTCTCTTGAAATGTTTAGCCATCTTTTTATATCCATATCCTTGCTCCTCCTCTCTGAACTTTTTTAAGATAAGATAAGATATTCCTTTATTAGTCCCACAGTGGGGAAATTTACAATTTTTTTGACCATTTCTTGGACTTCACCATGTTGCAAAGAGGTCATTAACTGCCAAGAAGAGCCATGTGTCACAGTCCTTTTAAATCTGCTTAATTGCTGCTCATTAGGGTTCGTTCACATCTACAGGTGTTTCCATCAGCTGTTTGACATCACCTGATGGAAACCTCTGTTCTTCAGAGTGGTGGACTAGGGGGGTGGAATCATTTTGTCAATGAGGTAATCACAGAAAGGCCATTAATGGGAATATTCCAAAAAATATTTTTGTTATTTCAGTTGTATTTGTCTATTTGACATGTCATTATTTAATGTGATTATAAACAAGATGAAAAATAAATGTCAAACTTGCAAAAACACTTCTCTACTGTGGGGGTTGAATAATTTTGAACACAACTGTATATAATATTGTTATCACCATTCATCAATATAGTAAAAGAGAAAAAGAGATCTTTTCAATATCACTCTGAACTAAATGTAAGAAATGTTAACTTGATGGGAACTCGCATGCTACAGATGCAAGGTTGTGTTCCAGTCATTTTGCAAATTAGACTGTAACCTCATTCATGAGTGTATAAAATAAGATGCAAACTACTTTTTTATACACGTGTCTCAATGTGGCTGCTCAATTTGAATTTCTGATTGTGGCTTATAATAATGAAACATGCAAAGCCGATGCCATGCCAACACAGTTTGCACATTGTGACTGCAGCAAGAAACATGGCTGCATTTTCAGTATCTTGCAGTTTGCTGTTTAGGGTCTTTACTGGTAAAATGCACCATCAGTTAGCATAATACACATACGCTTACTAACATTGTTCCTGAAGGTAACGAGAGTCGTAATTCCTAGTTATTCCTAAATTTGTGAGAAAAGAGTAAGATGTGCTGATAAACCCACCGCTGATGTTCAGGGGTGGACAGTCCATCCCTCTCTTCTTCATCAGGTAGCGGATGGTCTGGAGCTGAGACATGATCTCGTTCTTCTGCTCCTGGGCCACCGACTTCACACTAAGGACAATGACAAGAGATAACAGGTTATCCTCAGAGGAGCTACTCTGAGCATGCAGTAAATCCTTCCTGTATATCTGTTCATACTCCTGTTTATCTGTTTATATTCCTGTATATCTGTTTATATTCCTGTATATCTGTTTATACTCCTGTATATCTGTTTATACTCCTGTATATCTGTTTATATTCCTGTTTATCTGTTTATATTCCTGTATATCTGTTCATACTCCTGTTTATCTGTTTATATTCCTGTATATCTGTTTATATTCCTGTATATCTGTTTATATTCCTGTATATCTGTTTATACTCCTGTATATCTGTTTATATTCCTGTTTATCTGTTTATATTCCTGTATATCTGTTCATACTCCTGTTTATCTGTTTATATTCCTGTTTATATTCCTGTATATCTGTTTATATTCCTGTATATCTGTTTATATTCCTGTATATCTGTTTATATTCCTGTATATCTGTTTATACTCCTGTATATCTGTTTATATTCCTGTTTATCTGTTTATATTCCTGTATATCTGTTCATACTCCTGTTTATCTGTTTATATTCCTGTTTATATTCCTGTATATCTGTTTATATTCCTGTATATCTGTTCATACTCCTGTATATCTGTTTATATTCCTGTATATCTGTTTATACTCCTGTATATCTGTTTATATTCCTGTATATCTGTTCATATTCCTGTATATCTGTTCATACTCCTGTTTATCTGTTTATATTCCTGTTTATCTCTTTATATTCCTGTATATCTGTTTATATTCCTGTTTATCTGTTTATACTCCTGTATATCTCTTTATATTCCTGTTTATACTCCTGTATATCTGTTTATATTCCGGTATATCTGTTTATACTCCTGTTTATCTGTTTATATTCCTGTATATCTCTTTATATTCCTGTTTATACTCCTGTATATCTGTTTATATTCCAGTTTATCTGTTTATATTCCTGTTTATCTGTTTATATTCCTGTTTATCTGTTCATACTCCTGTATATCTGTTTATATTCCTGTATATCTGTTTATACTCCTGTATATCTGTTTATATTCCTGTTTATCTGTTTATATTCCTGTATATCTGTTTATACTCCTGTATATCTGTCTATATTCCTGTTTATCTGTTTATATTCCTGTATATCTGTTCATACTCCTGTTTATCTGTTTATATTCCTGTTTATATTCCTGTATATCTGTTTATATTCCTGTATATCTGTTTATATTCCTGTTTATCTGTTTATATTCCTGTATATCTGTTCATACTCCTGTTTATCTGTTTATATTCCTGTTTATCTCTCTATATTCCTGTATATCTGTTCATATTCCAGTTTATCTGTTTATATTCCTGTTTATCTGTTTATACTCCTGTATATCTCTTTATATTCCTGTTTATCTGTTTATACTCCTGCATATCTGTTTATATTCCTGTTTATCTGTTTATATTCCTGTTTATATTCCTGTATATACTCCTGTATATTCCTGTATATCTGTATATACTCCTGTATATCTGTTTATATTCCTGTTTATCTGTTTATATTCCTATTTATATTCCTGTATATACTCCTGTATATTCCTGTATATCTGTATATACTCCTGCATATCTGTTTATATTTCTGTTTATCTGTTTATACTCCTGTATATCTGTTTATACTCCTGTATATCTGTTTGAATTCCTGTTTATCTGTTTATACTCCTCTTTATCTGTTTATATTTCTGTATATCTGTTTATATTCCTGTTTATCTGTTTATATTCCAGTATATGTGTTTGTATTCCTGTATATCTGTTTGTATTCCTGTATAACTGTTTATACTCCTGTTTATCTGTTTGAATTCCTGTTTATCTGTTTATACTCCTCTTTATCTGTTTATATTCCTGTATATCTTTTTATATTCCTGTATATCTGTTCATACTCCTGTATATCTGTTTATATTCCTGTATATCTGTTTATATTCCTGTATATCTGTTTATATTCCTGTTTATCTGTTTATACTCCTGTTTATCTGTTTATATTCCTGTTTATCTGTTTATACTCCTGTATATCTGTTTATATTCATGTTTATCTGTTTATATTCCTGTATATCTATTTATATTCCTGTTTATCTGTTTATATTCCTGTTTATATTCCTGTATATCTGTATATACTCCTGTATATTCCTGTATATCTGTATATACTCCTGTATATCTGTTTATATTCCTGTTTATCTGTTTATACTCCTGTATATCTGTTTATATTACTGTACATCTGTTTGTATTCCTGTTTATCTGTTTATATTCCTGTATATCTGTTTATACTCCTGTATATCTGTTTATATTCCTGTTTATCTGTTTATACTCCTGTATATCTGTTTATATTCCTGTATATCTGTATATACTCCTGTATATATGTTTATATTCCTGTATATCTGTTTATACTCCTGTATATCTGTTTATATTCCTGTTTATCTGTTTATACTCCTGTAAATCTGTTTATATTCCTGTATATCTGTATATACTCCTGTAAATCTGTTTATATTCCTGTTTATCTGTTTATACTCCTGTAAACCTGTTTATATTCCTGTATATCTGTATTTACTCCTGTATATCTGTTTATATTCCTGTTTATCTGTTTATACTCCTGTAAATCTGTTTATATTCCTGTATATCTGTATATACTCCTGTAAATCTGTTTATATTCCTGTATATCTGTATATACTCCTGTATATCTGTATATACTCCTGTAAATCTGTTTATATTCCTGTATATCTGTATATACTCCTGTATATCTGTTTATATTCCTGTATATCTGTTTATATTCCTGTATATCTGTTTATATTCCTGTATATCTGTTTATATTACTGTATATCTGTATATACTCCTGTATATCTGTTTATATTCCTGTATATCTGTATATACTCCTGTAAATCTGTTTATATTCCTGTATATCTGTATATACTCCTGTATATCTGTTTATATTCCTGTATATCTGTTTATATTCCTGTATATCTGTTTATACTCCTGTATATCTGTTTATATTCCTGTTTATCTGTTTATACTCCTGTTTATCTGTTTATATTCCTGTTTATCTGTTTATACTCCTGTATATCTGTTTATACTCCTGTATATCTGTTTATACTCCTGTATATCTGTTTATATTCCTGTTTATCTGTTTATATTCCTGTTTATCTGTTTATACTCCTGTTTATCTGTTTATACTCCTGTATATCTGTTTATATTACTGTATATCTGTTTATATTCCTGTATATCTGTATATACTCCTGTATATCTGTTTATATTACTGTATATCTGTATATACTCCTGTATATCTAGGGTTAGGGTGAACCCTAACCCTTGTTTTCTGACATATCTGGGATTTACACAACATGTGCAAAATAGAAACAGAGATTATTTCTTCCATCGTTGATGGCGGAAATGATGGTAAGAAAAGTTGGTGGTCTATGGAGACAAGCTCCTCCTCTCTGGTGCATCTAGTGCAAATGAACACAACTGATACCGACGACTTGTGTGAGCTTCTCTTCACACTGCTCATCACTCACCAGTTGGTGAGAGGATCCAGCTGTGTGAGGATGGAGTTCAGCATCCTCTCTGTCTGAGCCAGCCTTTGTTCCAGCTCGTTCAACTGGTTCTCTGCAAACACACACATTCACACAAGAGAGTAGAAACCTGACTTACTCACGGTAACCAAATACATGTTTGAACAATGAAAACACACATATGCAAACAGATATCCCAATGCATACAATACACACCTGCTTCCACTGATTTTTTAGCTCCTTTTGCATATTTGTCCTTTTGTGCCTGGTCATCTGCAGACTTGATCTGCGAGGTGAAAAAAATGATGCAATTCAGATTTTGCCTTTCAAAGTTGTGAATGATCTCAATGTCATTTGGTGTTGCATGTGTCTTTACTCACCTTCAAAAACTTATAGGCAGCAAACACTCCGACTCCGATGGCGTAGAGAGGCATCAGTGTGAACACGTAGCCCTTGTTGCTGTTGGACTTGTACTTGTCACTCTTCAGCTCTTGCTCCATCAGCTTCTTCATCTGCTGCATGTTCTCAGGGGTCTGAGGAGACCCGGGGGCATTCACGTTGATGGGCTGACCTCTGACGGCACCAGGACCCGGACCTGCTGCTGCAAATACAACATGAGGAGGACAGACTGAGACGCTGCTGGAAACATTCAGTCTGACTGAGGAGTGTCTCATAAAAGGCCAGTTAACCAGTAAAACCAGGCTCACAGCAGTAAGTCAGACTTGTTTTCAGGAAATTTTCTTTCCTAAATAGAAGTGTGAATAAATCTCACCTAAGATACGTAGCGTGTCAGTGAGACACTACACTGCTGTACACATGGGGAGCGAGGGCCCACCCGCCACCCAACACCCAGCCCCGACCACCCCGCCATCCACCCCCACACCCCACCTACCACCCACACCCCGCCCAACCCCCCACCTACGGGGCGGCAGGGTAACCCCTGCAACACAGTGGGCAGACACAGGGACCGAGTGACCCCCCACCGGGAGGACAACCAGCACCAAGCAGGCTGCCACTGGGGGGGCCAGCCAGAGGAGACCAATGCCAGGGCCCCGCCCAGGCCCGGGAGAAAGAGCGGGTGGTGTGGATGGAACTAATTAGTAACCCCGCCTATCACCCGGCACCGAGGCCCAGGGGCAACGCAGGGGACCCACGGCCCCCGCACCCAGAGACGCACCACCCCCCAACCCGAGCCGAGCAATTGCCAGGGACCAGCCCATGAGGCAGCCCCGGCGACCACTGGGGCAACCAATCCAGCACCGCGACGTGCCAGGGGCCACAGCAATAGGGGGCCTGCCAGGGATGCGGGAGACCCCCCCCAGACCACAACCCCCACGACCCGGGGACCCCACAGCAACAGTGGGCTGAACGTTGGGCTCCCTCAATGCCCAAAAGCCAGAGGGGACCGAGCCCCACCAGTAACGCCATGCGGAGAAGGTTCACCATTGCCCCCCTATTACTATGGTTCCCCGATTCCAGACGAGGAACCATTCACCCTCCACCATGTGTGAGTGCAACCTTGAGTGTAATGTATAATCATTAATGTTGAATAATTATTCCTCATTTCACGGGCTATTTTGGGATTTGTATTGTATTAGTATATACTTGAAAACACAAGAAACTAAGCATTAGAATACTAATTTGGAGGTTCATTACCATGGAAACGGTCAAAGCTTCAATCAAGCATCTGGGTCAAGCCTAGAATATGGAGACTGAGTGGCCTTGGACCATGTAAGTGTAGACTATATTTCTTCCTACTCCTTGGTGGACAAGCACAATTTATTTATGTTGAACATTCATGCTGTTGTGTTGAGAATTTAGTTGACAGTTCGCTATATGATTACTGTTATTTAATTGATATTCTTGTTTAGTTTTTCCCTTATTTGTTACATGTTTCAAAAACAATTCAATCAAAATAGAGAAACAAATTGGTTGTCACTGTCCACTCATTTATCAGCATGAATCCCGATTAGTATAAAACTGTATGAAAGTAATTGTTAAATCCATGCAAGATAGGCATGTGTCATTCGTGTCATCAATGGCCGAATGGTGCATCGCTTTAAATGTTGTGGACCTGTGTGATGACATTATCTCCCTTCCTTTGGTGTACGACGGTCAGTGTATCCTGTGCTAAAAGAGAAAAGAAGCATTGAAGCACCTTCCCTGAGTATTTACAGAATTTGAGCAGCTCTTTTCATGGCTAAATATTTCCACATTATTTCACTCAACTGGGAAGCTTCCTCAGCAAAACAGACTTTTCAACTGCAGCCTGGTTTTCAGGGTAAACCAACATCACAAAAATCAAGCCGCAAAACTGACACAGTGTTTTCTCTAGAGTTTCTTTTTACTGCTCCACTATGCCAGTTTGATTACAGTCCATTTCAAAATAGTGCTGTCTCTAAAAATAAAGTTAGTGAATTGAGATTTAAATGGATAGTCTGGGTGTTTTGTGGGGTGTATGAGTATTCATCCATAGTCAGTGTATTTCCTACAGTAGATGGGGAGGGAAGATGTTGTATCCATCTATGTTCTCGCCAAGCCACCACATTTTATTTTACATAAAATTACAGTTTTTTCAGTGGAGTTTGGTGGCTTTGGCTTCAGTTCCCCGTCGTAAAGGCTGTCTGACAGCAAAGTAAGCAGTGAAAATATTCTAAATATAGCTTACACTTAAACTGATATTGATTTTTAGGTGTCTAAACTCTGCGTTGCTGCTGCTGCTGTCCACAGCACTACGTCGCTTTGCTCCCGTGCAGATACTCCTTCTACTGTAGTAATACACTGACCACAGAGAAGGACATCTTAAAAGTACACTAAAAACACCAAAACTATCCCTTTAAGTTTGGCTGAGAGAAACTTTTCTCCCCTCAGCAGCCTTTCGGTATCAACCTCTGCACATATATCACTTTACGTCTGACATCATGCAACAGGTGACCCACAGCTGACGGGTCACACCTGCCAGAGAGGACATTTCTTTACCCTGAGCATGGAAACCTCTGTGCTAGAACTCCTAGTGTAGGAATACAAAATACAGAGATATAAAATATAAAGATACACTAAATGTCCATGCTTCCTTGTGTTAGCTGGCTTTGAGAGAGGAGTCCAAATCAAGACAGCTTGATGCTGATTTACACCTTAAGGAGGCCGATGAAACCGACGTTGTTCACTTGAACTTAATGTTGTATCTTGCTGTATATTTCACCTTTAACAGACGGACATTATTAGACTTTACTGGCCCTGAGCAACAGGCTGCATGGTGGTGTAGTGGTTAGCGCTGTTGCCTCACAGTAAGAGGGTCGCAGGTTCAAATCCGACTTGGGACTCTTCTGTGTGGAGTTTGCATGTTCTCCCCGTGCAAGCGTGGGTTTTCTCCGGGTACTCCGGCTTCCTCCCACAGTCCAGAGACATGCTGTTTAGGTTAATTGATGACTCTAAATGTCCCGTAGGTGTGGATGTGAGCGGGAATGGTTGTCTGTCTCTATGTGCCCTGCGATGGACTGGAGACCTGTCCAGGGTGAACCCGCCATCGCCCAATGCCCCCCCGCGACCCCTAACGGGATAAACAGTTGACGATGGATGGATGGATGGATGGATGGATGGATGGATGGATGGATGGATGGATGGATGGATGGATGGATGGATGGCCCTGAACAACAATCACATGTTCACCTGCTGGGGTGAGGTCAAAATCATAAACTGTCTCTAGTCTCCCGTCTGTCCTGACCATAAACTGTCTGTAGTCTCCCGTCTGTCCTGACCATAAACTGTCTGTAGTCTCTCGTCTGTCCTGACCATAAACTGTCTGCAGTCTCCCGTCTGTCCTGACCATAAACTGTCTGCAGTCTCCCGTCTGTCCTGACCATAAACTGTCTGCAGTCTCTTGTCTGTCCTGACCATAAACTGTCTGCAGTCTCCCGTCTGTCCTGACCATAAACTGTCTGTAGTCTCTTGTCTGTCCTGACCATAAACTGTCTGCAGTCTCCCGTCTGTCCTGACCATAAACTGTCTGCAGTCTCCCGTCTGTCCTGACCATAAACTGTCTGCAGTCTCCCGTCTGTCCTGACCATAAACTGTCTGCAGTCTTCAGTCCTGACCATAAACTGTCTGTAGTCTTCAGTCCTGACCATAAACTGTCTGTAGTCTCCTGTCTGTCCTGACCATTAACAGTCTGTAGTCTCCCGCCTGTCCTGACCATAAACTGTCTGTAGTCTCCCGCCTGTCCTGACCCTAAACTGTCTGCAGTCTTCCGTCTGTCCTGACCATAAACTGTCTGTAGTCTTCCGTCTGTCCTGACCATAAACTGTCTGTAGTCTCCCGCCTGTCCTGACCATAAACTGTCTGTAGTCTCCCGTCTGTCCTGACCATAAACTGTCTGTAGTCTCCCACCTGTCCTGACCATAAACTGTCTGTAGTCTCCCGTCTGTCCTGACCATAAACTGTCTGTAGTCTCCCGCCTGTCCTGACCATAAACTGTCTGCAGTCTCCCGCCTGTCCTGACCATAAACTGTCTGTAGTCTTCAGTCCTGACCATAAACTGTCTGTAGTCTCCCGTCTGTCCTGACCATTAACTGTCTGCAGTCTCCTGCCTGTCCTGACCATAAACTGTCTGTAGTCTTCAGTCCTGACCATAAACTGTCTGTAGTCTCTCGTCTGTCCTGACCATAAACTGTCTGCAGTCTCCCGTCTGTCCTGACCATAAACTGTCTGTAGTCTCCCGCCTGTCCTGACCATAAACTGTCTGTAGTCTCTCGTCTGTCCTGACCATAAACTGTCTGCAGTCTCCCGTCTGTCCTGACCATAAACTGTCTGCAGTCTCTCGTCTGTCCTGACCATAAACTGTCTGCAGTCTCCCGTCTGTCCTGACCATAAACTGTCTGCAGTCTCCCGTCTGTCCTGACCATAAACTGTCTGCAGTCTCCCGTCTGTCCTGACCATAAACTGTCTGCAGTCTCCCGTCTGTCCTGACCATAAACTGTCTGTAGTCTTCAGTCCTGACCATAAACTGTCTGTAGTCTCTTGTCTGTCCTGACTTTAAACTGTCTGTAGTCTCCTGTCTGTCCTGACCATAAACTGTCTGCAGTCTCCCGCCTGTCCTGACTTTAAACTGTCTGTAGTCTCCCGTCTGTCCTGACCATAAACTGTCTGTAGTCTTCAGTCCTGACCATAAACTGTCTGTAGTCTCTTGTCTGTCCTGACTTTAAACTGTCTGTAGTCTCCTGTCTGTCCTGACCATAAACTGTCTGTAGTCTCTTGTCTGTCCTGACTTTAAACTGTCTGTAGTCTCCTTTCTGTCCTGACCATAAACTGTCTGTAGTCTCCCGTCTGTCCTGACTTTAAACTGTCTGTAGTCTCCCGTCTGTCCTGACCATAAACTGTCTGTAGTCTCCCGTCTGTCCTGACTTTAAACTGTCTGTAGTCTTCAGTCCTGACCATAAACTGTCTGTAGTCTCTTGTCTGTCCTGACTTTAAACTGTCTGTAGTCTCCTTTCTGTCCTGACTTTAAACTGTCTGTAGTCTCTCGTCTGTCCTGACCATAAACTGTCTGTAGTCTCTCGTCTGTCCTGACCATAAACTGTCTGTAGTCTTCAGTCCTGACCATAAACTGTCTGTAGTCTCTTGTCTGTCCTGACTTTAAACTGTCTGTTGTCTCTCGTCTGTCCTGACCATAAACTGTCTGTAGTCTCTCGTCTGTCCTGACCATAAACTGTCTGTAGTCTTCAGTCCTGACCATAAACTGTCTGTAGTCTCTTGTCTGTCCTGACTTTAAACTGTCTGTAGTCTCCTGTCTGTCCTGACTTTAAACTGTCTGTAGTCTCCTGTCTGTCCTGACCATAAACTGTCTGTAGTCTCCCGTCTGTCCTGACTTTAAACTGTCTGTAGTCTCCCGTCTGTCCTGACCATAAACTGTCTGTAGTCTCCCGTCTGTCCTGACTTTAAACTGTCTGTAGTCTTCAGTCCTGACCATAAACTGTCTGTAGTCTTCAGTCCTGACCATAAACTGTCTGTAGTCTCCTGTCTGTCCTGACCATTAACTGTCTGTAGTCTTCAGTCCTGACCATAAACTGTCTGTAGTCTCTTGTCTGTCCTGACTTTAAACTGTCTGTAGTCTCTCATCTGTCCTGACCATAAACTGTCTGCAGTCTCTTGTCTGTCCTGACTTTAAACTGTCTGTAGTCTCTCGTCTGTCCTGACCATAAACTGTCTGTAGTCTCTTGTCTGTCCTGACTTTATTCTGTCTGTAGTCTCTCGTCTGTCCTGACCATAAACTGTCTGTAGTCTCTTGTCTGTCCTGACTTTAAACTGTCTGTAGTCTCTCGTCTGTCCTGACCATAAACTGTCTGTAGTCTCTTGTCTGTCCTGACCATAAACTGTCTGCAGTCTCCCGTCTGTCCTGACCATAAACTGTCTGCAGTCTCCTGTCTGTCCTGACCATAAACTGTCTGCAGTCTCCGTCTGTCCTGACCATAAACTGTCTGTTCTTCTGTCCTGACCATAAACTGTCTGCAGTCTCTCGTCTGTCCTGACCATAAACTGTCTGCAGTCTCTCGTCTGTCCTGACCATAAACTGTCTGCAGTCTCTCGTCTGTCCTGACCATAAACTGTCTGCAGTCTCTCGTCTGTCCTGACCATAAACTGTCTGCAGTCTCTCCGTCTGTCCTGACCATAAACTGTCTGCAGTCTCTCGTCTGTCCTGACCATAAACTGTCTGCAGTCTCCCGTCTGTCCTGACCATAAACTGTCTGTAGTCTCTCGTCTGTCCTGACCATAAACTCTCTGCAGTCTTCCGTCTGTCCTGACCATAAACTGTCTGTAGTCTCCTGACATGAGCTTTACTTTGACATGTAGCAACAGGCGAACAGAAGCCGTGTCGCTGCCGTGTGTCCTGTCCCCCCGCGACAACAGAGAGCTGTCGTACCTTTCCTGGTGGAGCGGGGGTCGAATCTGGTTTCCTTCGTCCCGGTCCCGCCACCGACGCCGAACATCCTGGGAAGGACGACGAACGTGAAGAGCACAGCGGTGAACGCCAAGGCGACTTGTTGTGATGCTGACAACACCATCCTCATGGACGAGCCACCTGCCGAAAAGGAGCACCGGCAGCCGCTAGAGACACGGACTACACGATGAGACAGAGACTAGACGATGAGACAGAGACTAGACGATGAGACAGAGACTAGACGATGAGACAGAGACTAGACGATGGGACAGGGACTAGACGATGAGACAGAGACTAGACGATGAGACAGGGACTAGACGATGAGACAGGGACTAGACGATGAGACAGGGACTAGACGCGGAGCTGTCAACATGCAATGAAACAACATGATATGTGAAACCTGAGCTCGGCTGTTCTGGTGGTCTGATCCGCTGGAATAACAGAAACAGGATATCCGGGAGGAGCGCTTTCACAACAAAAGCGGCAGTTTGTTTACCGAATTGGTAATTGTAAACTCATATCCGACATGAAATAACTAGTGTTGGCAGCAGTCTATCTGAATTAAATTAATTAATCACGTTATTTTTTATAATTTGAAATAAATGAATACATGACTTGATATAAGTCTTGTTATAGGCTTGATATTGAATAAATAAATGGCATTACCTGTAGCAAAAATATTAAAAATAAATGTAGCCATCGATTAATTGATAAAATGTGACATAAATCGATATTTCTATTTCATTTTGCTTCTTTATGAAATAAGCTCGAAAATAAATGAGTACGCCTCTTATTTAATTTCAATTCTGTTTAATTTTAACTGTTTTTATAAGGGTTGAAATGCAAAGGGAAATCGTGCAGAGATAATATGCAATATGCATAATTACATAAACACATACATTTAAAATAATAAAAAAGATCTATAAAAACAAATTAAAATAAAATATAAATAAATGCAAAATAAATGAAAATAAAATGAATGAAAAATAAATACACACACACACACACACATATATATATATATATATATATATATAAAAAGGAGAAATTAAATAAAATATTAAAAAAGAAATATCAATGTCACATTTTATCAATTAATTAATGGATATATTTATTTTTGATATTATTTTTGCTACATTTAATGACGTTTTTAAGAAAAGAAAGAAAGAAAGAAAGATATTCCTTTATTAGTCCCACAGTGGGGAAATTCAGTTTTACACTCTGTTGTTCACACAGTATAGTTCACACAGTACATATACATGTCAATGGAGAGATGTCAGAGTGAGGGGGCTGCTCCTGACAAGCGCCCAGAGCAGTTGGGGGTTTGGTGCCTTGCTCAGGGGCACCTTGGCAGTGCCCAAGAGGTAAACTGGCACCTCTCCAGCAACCAGTTGGTCCTGGTCCATGGGGGATTTGAACCCGGGTCCTCCACATCCTAACCCAAGTCCTTACGGACTGAGCTACTGCCGCCCCGGCTAAGGCTAATTTATCGAGTATTTATTTTTTAATTTATTTTTGCACGTTCCACCCTCAATATCATGCTTATAACTATACATAGTGGATTATATACAATATGGATCAGTATTGAAAGAACATT
This sequence comes from Pterois miles, assembly GCA_947000775.1. Classification (NCBI taxonomy): domain Eukaryota; kingdom Metazoa; phylum Chordata; class Actinopteri; order Perciformes; family Scorpaenidae; genus Pterois; species Pterois miles. Next base: position 197,200 of record CAMQGK010000468.1, on the reverse strand, counting down.
TACTTGGGTGTAAATGTTAATGCACAGTAATAGTAATTTGCCTGTAGCGCACTTATCTGGTGCTGTTATATAACCTATAGCCTTACAGATAAATAGATAGATAGATAGATAGATAGATAGATAGATAGATAAATAAATAAATAAATCTTAGCTTTTCGCGGGTGTGATGAATGACAGACCATATTTTAAACCAATGAAGAGTTTTGGGCTTTTATTTTGAATGCTACGTGCACACACTTCCGTGACTCCTCGTTTCACGTCTTCTGTGTAGTAACACAGCAGGGATGGAGCGCGACTGCCCTCTGCTGGCTCCACAGACACGGTCACGTTTTCCACCGAAATCTGTGACTGCAGAGGGCCAGCAACACATCAGGTATGTTAAAAATATAAGTGTAGGCTATTTTAATAATGAAATAACCTCTGATCAGTCATAACACTGAGATCTACAATACTGAGTAGATACAACACAGTTGCTCGACTGGATTGAGATCTGGAGAATTTGGAGGTCAAATCAACACCTTGAACTTGTCATTGTGTTCCTCAGTCCATTCTTGAACCATTTTTGCAGTGTGCACATGCCTTCTACCCATAATCCCTCCTGGTGCCATGTCTTCCCCAGGTAAGCGACGTACACACACCACATGGTGTAAAAGAAAACGTGATTCATCAGACCAGGCCACCTTCTTGCATTGCTACTGGTCCAGTTCTGATGGTCATGTTCCCATTGTAGACGCATGTGACGGTGGACACAGCATGGGCACCCTGACCGGTCTGCAGCTACGCAGCCCCATATGCAACAAACCCTAACCCTAACCGTGCGTTGACTTTTACAGCAGTCTGAGCTACAGTACCTTCTCTATTGGATCGGACATCACGGGTCAACCTTCCCATGACCCTGTCGCTGGATCACCAGTTCTCCTTCCTTGGGCCCGTTCTGGTAGGTCCTGACCACTGCAGACTGGGGACATCCCACCAGAGCTGCAGTTCTGGAGCTGTTCTGACCCGGTCTTCCAGCATCACAGTCTGGTCCTTGTCAGAGTCGCTCACATCCTCACGCTGCCCATTTTTTCTGCTTCCAGCAGATTAAGGACAAAATATTCACTTGCTGTCTGATATATACCAGCCAAAAAAGATGATCATGCATGAAAAGTTAGCCAAAGAATTTCATGAGCATAACATTAAATATCTGAAGGAAGAACGTGAAATGAGAATCCTGCAGGTTGAATAGGTTATGAAGTTGTAAGAGAGAGTGATGAGTTATTTAAAGTTATTATGAATGATAGCATACGATGTGTTAGAATTATTCTCTCTGATTTATTACCTCAGTAAACATTGTAAACATCATTTTATGTCTCAATCACTAGTTTCAGTCTTCTTCAGTACAGCAGGATGTTCATTTAGTAAATGATGGTCCCATTTAGAGTCAGATAGACCAGAAAGCAGGAGATGCTTTAGGACCTGGTCTACAGTGATGTCTGGTCTGAGTGTTGTCTGTGTTTTCATCTCAGAACTTTAGTCCTCCTTTTCCTTCCAATCATCTATCTTTAAAGCAAAATAAAATTCCCAGGGTGGAGCTGTCTCAAAAGACAAAAAATTAAATACATGTTGCTATTACAGCATTAAAAAAAATGAAGATACCTTTATCTTTATTGAGCCAGAGAAAGCAACATTCATAGTTCTCTAGTTTAAGCCAGAGTTCTCCGAGGAACTGCCACTGGGCTGACTGGAACAAGACAAACCACTTTAACATTTAACATTTAAAGCCACAGCGTAGTGATTCTCAGAGCAAATTCCCAAAGGTCCAGAAGATTACAAAGGAAAGCTGGTAAGGTTCCTAAACTAACCAGGAGATACACAAAGCAGACACTTGATTTGCATGAAACACTAAAGTCCTGTTTCCACAAAAGGAACTAGGAACCTTTCATGGAATTTATTGCATTAGGGTTAGGGTTAGGGACCAGGGTCTAAATTAAGTTCCAGGGACATTTTATGGCGCCTTTTTACCAGTCAGTATGTCCGACAGCCCGATAGCATTGAAAGTGTGTGTGGGAGGAGTTTGGGCACTGATCGTACTCCGGTGTGTAAGCTTCTGTCAGCCCTCGCTCTGGAGTAGGAACCCTGTGAAGGAACCTTGCTGGTTTAAGGGTAGCTTCAGACTCTGTATCCCTAAACTCATTTAACTGAAATGCCAATCGACCATACAATAAACCTCAAAACATCAGCTACAGTATGTTCAAGGAAAGCAGTCATAAGCCACATAAAGTACACTTCAGTCTGTGGTAAACCCAAACAATCCAAGCCAAACCTGTTTAAGTCAGAATACAACTTCTCACTTTCAACAATCTGCTAGTATTTAGCATATTGTTGTTAGGTGTTTTTGTCCCATCTGAAACCACAAGTCAGAGTTGATTTATTTGTCATGTAACTTTCGTACTTAATTTCCAGCACTTTTGTAGTTATTTTCACCCAAACTGCAATCTTCTGCTAAACCTTTTTTTTTTTTTTTCTCCACCTGTCAGCACTAACTCCCATCGTTGAATACCACAGAGGGAGGTAACAACTTTATATGGGATTTATGCTTATGAGTGATAGATAGGGGGATATAAATAAGAGTGATAGATAGGGGGATATAAATAAGATGGGTTGGGAAGGGTACATGCTATGAATGTAAGGTGCTGATTTATACCCACCAACCAGCAGCCCATGAGAAAAGAGGGAAGGGAGAAAGTTAAACCGTCGGAGACCACGAGTGATAGAGTGCATGCAGTGCGTGAGTCCAGTGTAAAGTTCGAGTAGTGACCTTGCACATTTTGGCGGGTCCCATTAGTTCTCAACAATGGGACTCGACAGGTGCTGGCAGGCCCTGAACCCAATCATGCATGTGTTATTGACACCGAAGCCCAGAGCGGCCGTCATGACCAAACCTGGGGAAACTGGTCAAGTGCACCTCCCCATCCGAGGACATGAGAGCACCAAGGAGGCAGCAACACCCAGATGCCAAAGGCCGCCGGGCCGAACGCACACCCAGATGCCCAGAGGAGGCAGCTGCCGCAGCTGCCGGAGCTCTGCAGCCCACCCCGCCCCACAACCCACTGACCCCAGTCCCACCCATCCACGGAGCCCTAACTGTTGTGACCCTATATGTGCCTAAGATTAATATATACAGTGAGATGTGAGATGCGTGAAGTGCACAGTAAGAGGCAGTCCGGTGTGGGCCCAGCCCCCCCAGGCAGAGGGAAGTTGGGGAGAGGCGGAAACACTCTCCAACCCTGATGCGCAGGGCCCCGGGACTAAAAGGGAGGGGGCGAGAGGAGGGCCCAAGACCAAACAGGCCCCACCAATGCAGGCACCACCGGCAGCCGCAGCACCAGAACAGCACCCCAGCGGCCTCCCCAGACCCGCCACAGGCCGGCCGCCCACGGTACCCTGACCCGAGAGGGAGACGGAGCCATCCCCAAGGGCGCACAGACCGCCGGCCCCCCACTCCAACCCCGAAGGCCACAGCGCCGAGGACACAGGGCACACAGACCATCCGCTCTACTACCCCCCGAGACAGCACCAGCCCCGTGCATGGATGAGGCAGTGCCCCCCGGAGGGAGGCCGAACGGGCCCAGGCCCACCCCCATGCCACAGAGGACCCCCAGCCCCCCCAGAGGAGGGAGAGAGGGCGCGGAGGATTGGGAAGGCAGGAGAGGATCATGACTGGCAGTGTTGGAGAAGTAAATGACTTATGGATTGGGGGGCATCAGCTAACAGGCAAAGCGGTTGGTAGATTTAAGGCTGAGAGGAGAGGAGGGGTCCAGGTTGCTTCAAACTGTTGAATTTGGTTTTGGAGAGAAGCTGAAAGTTTTTCCATGGCAATGTAGTCCGTCAGAATGTTTAGCCAGTGTGTTATGTTAAGTTTATGTCTGGTTTTCCAATTCATGAGAATAGTCTTTTTGGCAGTGGCTAAAGCGATAAGTATAGATCTGGTATTGTTAGGCTCTGGATTGATTACTGATAAATCACCAAGTAGACACAGAGAGGGGGACAGTGGGAGGTTATAGCCCCATAGGTTTGACATTTTGTTGATGACTCCCTCCCAGAACTGATGCACCGGAGGACAGAGCCACATGGCGTGGAAGTAGTCATCCGGTGTGTTTAGTGTGCATGAAGAACATGTATTGGAATCAGCGAATCCCATTTTGTGCATTCTGTGTTGAGTGAAGTGGGTTCTGTGGATTACTTTAAATTATATAAGTAGTATGTTTGAGTTTTTAGTCATTGTGAAGGTGTTATGACAGATTTGTTCCCAGAATCCCACACTGGGACTGAACAATAAATCTTTTTCCCATTTTTCTGTTGGAAGTGAGATTGTTGAATCTATGTTCAGTAAAAGTTTGTATAATTTGGAGAATATTTTCTTGCGGTCTTTAATCTTGAGTAAGTCTTCTGTCAGGGCAGGAGGGTTTAAGTTATTATTTGTGATACTGATTTTTGTTTTAAGAACAGATTTTAACTGGAGATATCTGAGATATTGATCAGTTCCGAGGCCGTACAGTTGGACAAGATGGTCGAAGCTCATCAGGTTGTTATTATGGAATATGTGGTGTAAGTGTGTGATCCCCTTTTTCTTTCCAGGTGACAAAATTGAGAGATGAGTTGTTGAGGGTGAAATCTGGATTGTGCCAAATGGGAGTGTATTTGCAGGGGTTAATGTGGATTTACAGATTTTATTAATTTTCCACCACGCGGTCAGCGTTGTTGAGATGACAGTATTTTTGAAGCAGTTGTGACGTTTTATACTTGTGTTTGTGAACGGTAAATCCGATAGTGTGATAGGATTACAGTGTTCTTGTTCTATTTCTGACCATGAATGATTCTGTGCAGAGTGATTAATCCATTTGAAAATGTAATGTAACTGACTTGCCATGAAGTAAAAGTGAAAATTTCCCATAGATTTATTTTTTTGTAATGTTGCTAATTTAATCCTTGGTGTTTTATTTTTCCAGTAGAATTTGTTTGTTATAGAGTCTAGTGCCTGGAACCAGTTGGTAGTCGGTTGGGTCGGAATCATTGTGAAGAGGTAGTTAATTTTTGGTAGTATTATCATTTTAACTGATGCAATTCTGCCTATAATGGAAAGTGGGTGATTCATCCAGCGATTTAGGCCATCTTGGATATTTTTCAATAATGGGGTATAATTTAGTTTGAATAATTCTGACAGTTTAGGGGAAATGTTGATACCCAAATATTTTATATTGCCAAAAGATATAGGAGGGGATTCGTTTAGGGATGCAGCCCTCCGCTCTCTCTCACATAGAGGCAGAATTGTGGATTTGGTCCAGTTAATTGAATAGTCTGATATCCTGGAAAAATTAAAGAAATTCACTGTTGCAATGAATTGGATGTAGCCTGGAGATATAGTAATACATCATTTGCATAAAGACTAATCTTGTGATGTGTGTTAGCTATCGCAGCTGCGAGTGGTTCAATGAATATGGCAAACAGAGATGGAGAAAGTGGACATCCTTGTCTTGTTCCTCTATGTAGTGTAAATGGTTGTGATGTTATTCCATTAGTTGTGACCATTGCCATGGGTGATGTGTATAATGTTTTAATCCAGTGGATGAACGACTCTCCAAAACCAAATTTATGTAATGATGCCAGTAGAAATGTCCTGTTCACTCTATCAAAGGCTTTTTCTGCATCAAGGGAAGCAATCAAGATGTTTAGATTGTTTAACTGAGCTGTGTTTATCAGATTAAATAGTCGACGCATACTGTCAGATGAATGTCTTCCTTTAATAAATCCCGTCTGATCTGGGTGTATTATTAACGGGATAACCATAGAGCTTTAGTGATTATTTTAATGTCCGTATTGATAAGAGACAGAGGGCGATAGCTGGAACGTTGAGTTGGATCTTTGTCTGGCTTTAGCAACAGTGAGAGGAGGGCAGTGTTCATGTATTGTGGGATTTGGGAATTTTTCTTGATTTCTTGGCACATTCTTAAGAATAGTGTAGAGACTGTAATCCAAAAATGTTTGAAAAAGTCAGAACTAAATCCATCTGGACCAGGAGCTTTGTTATTTGGCATTTGGATGAGTGCTTTTAAATATTCATCCTGTGTTAGTGGTTTATCCAATTCATTTGCCTGTTCTTTGGGTAGTTTAGGCAGATTTAGGTTGTTTAGGAAAGAATCAATATCTGATGTATCTGGTTCATGATTTGAGGTGTATAATTTACTGTAGAATGCTCGAAAAGCATTGTTTAATTTCTTCATCTGTTTGCATTAGTGTCCCAGCTGAATCCTTAATCACTGAAATTATAGATTTTTCTTTATTGCGTTTAAGTTGATTTGCTAGATATTTTCCAGATTTGTTATTATGTGCAAATTGTTCTTGTCTTAGTCTTTCAATCATAAATTGTGTTTTTTTATTGATAATATTTTCTAGTTGAAATTTAACTTCTCTTAGTTTGTTATGGGTTTGTTCAGATGGATTGCTAGCATCAGAGTCAGTCAGCTTTTGTAGCTTCCCTTCCAAGTCTCTTTCAATCTCCATTTCTTTTTTTTTCTTATATGACGAATATGATATAATCCTTCCTCTCATTACTACTTTAGCTGTTTCCCATAATAATGTTGCTGATGTTTCAGGGGAATCATTAATTTCCATAAAGTTCACCCATTCTGTTTTAAAGTAGGTAACAAAATCAGGATCTTTAAGCAGAGAGTTATTAAAGCGCCATCTTGTGACCGATGGTTCTGGTCTGCTTGGAGTTTAGAGAAAAGGAGACCGGAGCGTGGTCACTGATCAGAATCTGATATATTTTAGTATCTGAAACCTTCTGTATGGTGGAGTTAGATATGAGACAGAAGTCAATACGGGAGAATGAATGTGGACGTGTGAGAAGTAGGAATACTCTCTGGAAGTCGGATTTCAGAGTCGCCAGACGTCTCCCAGGCCAAATTCATCCACGTATTGTTTTAAAATGTCTGATGAATTCCAAAGTCTAAATGTATTTGATATGTTCGATCTGTCTAATGTCCAAGACGGTGTTGAAGTCACCTCCAATTACCATTATTGAATCGGGGATATTATTGAGTAAACAGAAAAAAATGTGGAAAAATGATGGATCATCAGTGTTTGGACCATAGAGATTTGCAATTGTGATATTATCATTGTACAGTGAGGCATTTAAAATAATGTAACGCCCCTCTGGGTCTATGATTGTTGAGTTCTTGATTAATGGTATTTTTTTGCTAACTAAAATTGAAACCCCTCTTTTCTTGGAATTATAAGTTTCTGAGTAGATTTGGTTATATTGGGGATGTTTCAGTTTGTGTTCTTCAGATGGAGATAAATGAGTTTCCTGTAATAGACATATGTCTGCTTGTAATTTAATTAAGTGATTAATGATTTTAGTTCTTTTTGCCTGTGAATTGATGCGCCGAGTATTCCAGGTTACAAATTTAAGAGCTGACATGACAAAATAGGACGTCAGACGCTAGAAACCACTGTTAAAACCTTAGAGACACAACTCGCCGAGGTTAAAAAAGAAAACGCATCTATGAAAGAATCCATCCTCGACATCGAAGCTCGCAGCATGCGTGAAAACTTAATCTTCTCTGGGATACCAGAAAACACCCAGGAATCCCCAGAGAAGACTATTAAAAACTTCATGCAGGCGCAGCTCAAAATGGCTCCGGACGCCGTTAAGAGGATCTCATTCCACCGCGTTCACCGCATCGGTACCACCAACACTACCGACACCCGACCCAGACCGATCATCGCGAGGTTTGTTAACTATCAGGATAAAGAACTGGTAAAGAGCAGGGGCAAGGAACTCAAAGGAACCCGTCTAGGAATGAACGACCAGTTTCCCAAAACAATACAAGAAAGACGAAAAAAATTATTTCCAATACGCAAGCGATTCATTCAGGAGGGGAAACGCGCCGTCATTTCAGTAGATAAACTGTATGTAGATGGTCAGCTGTACCGCGACAACAGCGTCATTACCTGGCTGTAAACACCCGACAGTACAGACACACACTCACCTGATGTCTACCGCTGCTCATTAGTTATTAAATATGGTTTATATTTCACACTGTCTCTACTCTCCCCCGACGCTCCCATGTATGTTCACCTTTCTATCCACTTGTCTGTCTGATGTGTCACTACCTGTCTGTCTCTCCACCTGTCTTCTTATGTGTTCATCATCTCACTACCTGTTTATGTGTCCACCTGTCTGTCTCTCCACCTGTCCACTTATGTGTTTGTCATCCCACTACCTGTTTAAGTGTCCACCTGTCTGTCTCTCCACCTGTCCACTTATGTGTTTGTCATCCCACTACCTGTTTATGTGTCCACCTGTCTGTCTCTCCACCAGTCCACTTATGTGTTTGCCATCTCACTACCTGTTTATGTGTCCACCTGTCTGTCTCTCCACCAGTCCACTTATGTGTTTGCCATCTCACTACCTTTTTGTGTGTTCACCTGTCTCTCTGTCCACCCATCTACCTACCCCCATGTCTGGCATCAGGGCACTTAAAAAATCTTCTGCTAAATCTAACTCAGTAGTTTTTTGCCTAAGCATAACTAATTCAATCTATTCCTAAGCCTAACTAAGCAGTTTGTTGCCTAAACCTAACCAAGTTGTTCTAGTCCTAAATGTTACAAGTAGTTTGTTGCCAAAGCCTAACCATGTCAGTCTATTCCTAAGCCTAACTAAGCAGTGTGTTGCCTAAGCCTAACTAAGTCAATCTTTTCCTAAACCTAATTAAATAGGTTGCTGCCTAAGCCTATACAAGTTGATCTATTCCTAAACCTAACTAAGCAGTTTTATTTTGAAAAGACATGAGTGGAATTTGAGACATGCTTCATGTGTTGCTAGACATTCATAGGAAAACACAAGAAAATATGGCCTTGAAATTTGTGTTGCAGAAAAAAAGGTGAAATTCATGTTTATGTACACAAATCAAATAGATGAAATGTTGTGACTATTTCACAAAATCAGTATCATCATCCTCATCATCATCCTAATCATCATCATTATCATCATCATCATCATCATCCTCATCATCATCATCATGCTCATCATCATCATCATCATCATCATCATCATCATTATCATCATCCTCATCATCATCCTAATCATCATCATCATCATTATCATCATCGTCATCATTATCATCATCATCCTCATCATCATCATCATGCTCATCATCATCATTATCATCATCATCATCATGCTCATCATCATCATTATCATCATCATCATCATTATCATCATCCTCATCATCATCTTTTCTATCAGACAGAAAAGGCCAATGATAAAGACGGAAAACAGTCTGACTGACAGTCTGGGGCTATGGGTGTCTGTTGGTCTAGTTTTTGCATGCGTAGACTGGTATTACAAGACATTATGGTAAAAAAAGTAACCCCATAGTCAAACATATTACATTTGTGTTACTGCCCAACATTATATCAATGTGACCCACCCACTCAACATAGTGTGACGTCCCGCAGGACTTAGATTCTGTTCATTGTGTGTTTTATGTTACATGCTTTTATTTTGGTGCACATCCTGTTTTATTTTGGCATGTTTAACCTCTCCTCTCATTGCAGTTCACTTCACTCCCGGCCCTGCATGCTTCCCGCCTTCACGTTTGAGCACCTCCTCCTGACCTAGTTACCTGCACCAGTCACCTGTGTCTGATCGTCGCCCCGCCCCTGATCATTCCCACCTGTCCATAGTTAGTCACTTCCCTCACCAGTACTTAAGCAGCGTCTCCCTTTCCTCCTGTGCCAGATCGTCTTGTTCCGTTGTGATATAGCGTTCCAGCAATTTTCCTAGTGTTTGATTAATCATGCCTCTGAACTCTGACTGTTTATTCGACTCTGCCTTTTGCCTGCCGCCCTGGATATTGTTGCTTGTAAGTGCTGTCAACCTGTGTACCGACCTGTTTCCGTTATTAAAGACCCAGCGCTTTCTAATTCCACCTGCTCTCTGAGTGTTGCGTTTGAGTCCAGACCTGCCTGTTCTTTAAGTTGTCACACATAAATGGTTCTCAAACGTTTAACACCAAGTACCCCCTCAGAAAATATTTAGCTCTTCAAGTACCCCCATTGCTAAAATACAGTAGCATAGGCCTACCCTTGACCCTCAAACACACACACACACACACACACACACACACACACACACACACACACACACACACACACACTACACACGCACACACACACACACCAAGTGAGGACATTAAGACCAACAATCTTAACAGTCAGTCAAGGTCTAGAGCTTCAGTTTCAGGTTTGGCTCTGCATCCGTCCTGCTTCTGTATTTCATTTTTATCATGACAAGTGAAGAGAAACCTATTTCACACAAACATCCCGTATGAAGCTTCCTTGCTTTGACCACAGCGTAACACAGGACTGAATGGTGGACTTGGACTGCTTCAGTTCATCAAGCTTTCTTAGAAAAAAATCAAATGGTTTGACTTTCAGCACTGCGTGTTCGGGTGTAAGATGTTTTTTATAGTGTGATGGTTTCATGCATTCATTTCACTTTTAATTTCACTGTCGTCCACTACAGTTTCGTCAGGACTGCTTGAAATATTCTCCTCCTGATCTGCACTTCTGTTCCGAATAGTTCCCGTTTGGGCCACAATTTCAGTGTTTTTGAAGCCTTCATCTTTATTTAGCTACCTCTACTACACACTACCAGCCTACTATGTAGATGTAGCTACGAGACCAACGCTATGGAAAGGAGGTGTATACGAGCTAACTGGAGCTGTGGTCAAGTCTCACGTCTGCCGTGACTGCACCTGCTTTCATAAGTCATGAGTCATTTTGATACTGACCTGTTTGTGCAGCACAGCTGCTATTGTGTTGTACATATAACTGCACATACTATTTGTTTATTTGTCTATGGTGTGTGATTGCTGTATTGGTCTGTTTGTATTGTTTGTATTTATTGTTGATATAACTTTCTCTGCTGCCCTCTTGGCCAGGTCACTCTTGGAAAAGAGATTTTAATCTCAATGAGTTTTCTCACCTGGTTAAATAAAGGATATAAATAAATAAAAATAAGCCTTGCATGTGGCAGGGTTTCAAAATAAAAGTTTTTCAGAGATTCCTTAATGAAAAATATTTTTTTCAGAGATTTCTCCCCATGCCCCCCTGAGGGAGCTTGCGTACTCCTGGGGGTACATGTATCACAGTTTGAAAACCAATGGTCTGTAACAATAGTGAATGCACTGTATGTGCTATTTCCAGGCTGCAGTAGCTATTTTACACCAGCAGAGGGCAGTGCTGGCATTGCTGTGTAGTGCTAATATGCTCTGCCAATGCAGAGTTTTACATGTTCAGCAGCATTTCCACTGCTATAGATTTATCTTTTGGGATTTTGGAGAGATCTTAGTGCCATATCTGCATGTGTTTTTACATTAATATAGACTAATGGTCTGTTTACATGCATTGTTTTTTCAGAATTTCACAAATGAACAGCAGATTGTTGGATGTTGGGTTAGAATTAGGGTCAGATGAGCATCTAACCAGCAACCAGATCAACTCAACATCTCATCCTCATCACAGATAAGCACTGAGATTTAACCAAACCACACCTGCAGTATTTTAGCTTATAATGTTCTAAAGTGGTCCATGCATTTTTAATAAACAAATTTACAATTAATTAAATTGACACACTGGGAACCTGCATCTTTCAGGTCACCTGAGTGTCTTGGGAATCAGTAGCCTATTGTCATACTGTAATCTGGCCTTTGGTTAAGTGCTTGTGCACATATCACACTGTACAGCGTGCCAAGGGATTGCTTGAATAAAGTTCAGGAGCTAAAATTAATTAATTGTTAGTATAGGGTGAATTTATTAAAATCAAGTATAATGTATTTTTAAAAGTTACAATCTTTCAAGTATGACCCTCCATTTTGGTTTTCAACTTCACACACACAACTCCTTGAGCTTCTGTGAAACTATTTAGCTAGTTAGCTATCTGTAGCTGACAAGCTAGTGAGTAAAATGAATTTGGATGTGTGTTTGTAAGTCAGGTTTGTATTACCAAATTATGTCACACATGTTTTTGCGCAATATTGTGTTAAAGTCAAATTTGCAAAAGGTCTTCAGCCTTTCATTTGCCTAAAATATAAATTTATAGATAGCACAGATACATCGAGTCTGAACTGTTGTTCATGCATGTTACTTTCTTTAAAAATCCTCGTGAAAACCCAGAGAAGTAATAATTAGCTGATTAGCATCCGGTGTGGAGCACTGCTTACCATACCCAAAGATCCCCCACATCTGTGTACAGGAAATCGACACCTGGTGTTCATCAGTCCGTTACTGGTGGATGTTTTTCTAGTCTATATTTTTAAGGCTTTTAGCAACGACAAAATGCAATGTGCTTGGTATTTCTGCTCTCAAACTTATATAGTGGATTTAGAGAGAGAGAGAGAGAAGCACTGATGGTGGTGAAGACTATGGGCCCTATTTAAACAATCTATAGCGCATGGTCTAAAGTGCAACGCACAAGTGCACTTTTCCTACTTCAGTGGCTGTTTTCTGCTGAGGATCGAGTATATGTGTAAAAAGTAGAGTGTTGGGAGCCTGCCCACAATAAGTAAGTATTATTTCCTGTTAGTTCATCATGTCCATTGTATGGCTACAGTACAGTATTTGTAAAGCAACATCTAATATTTCTATTGAGTACCATTTAGACATCATTATCATCTGAACTTGCCATCCGGGCTGCACGGTGGTGCAGTGGTTAGCAGTCTCGCCTCACAGCAAGAGGGCCGCAGGTTCGAATATGCCTTGGGGCTCTTCTGTAAGCGTGGGTTTTCTCCGGGTACTCCGGCTTCCTCCCACAGTTTAGGTTAATTGATGACTCTATGTTGTCTGCCTCTATGTGCCCTGTGATGGACTAGCGACCTGTCCAGGTGAACCCCGCCTGCACCCAATGCCAGCTGGAATCGGCTCCAGGCCCCCGTGACCCCTAATGGGATAAGTGGTTGAAGATGGATGGATGGATGGATGGACGGACATCATGCCATCCTTTACATAATAAATATAATCACATTTCCATAGTCATGCAAATTAAGTGGATGACTGAGGTATCAGTCTATCATTAGAATGAAAGTTTTATCTCTATTCCAACCCTAGTTGTTCTCAGCTTCTTTATCAATGTCTGCTTAATGTCTTGAGTCTTGAAGCAATGGTTTTTGAAGTGACTTCTCATAAAGCACAAATGTTAAAATGAAAATATGTAAAGTTGGCATTGGTGTATGTGTGTTATGACATGGTGAGTCAATGGAGTCGATGAGTGATGTAGCTGCTGTTTCTGGTTAAACAGGATTTCTCTGTTACGTCTTTTCCATAATAAAAATAATTTCAGACAGTTATAAAAATCTGACTTTTTCTGGCAAAAACAAGCATTCGTGATGTGGTGGTTCACATTGACATTGTGAACTGCAAAGTCAGGCTCAGTTTCTATCTTCAGCCTTTGAACCAGGTTTCAGCGTTTAACAGTTGAACAACATCGTGGCTCCAGTTATATTAGGAGATTTTTTAATTGGTTGCACCTGGAGAGTATAAAAGACATGTAAAAGTAAAAGACACTGGATCTCAAAAATTTTACTAAAAAGAAAAGTTCTTGCAAAATTTCACACTACAAGCTATAGCACAACCAAAGCAATCATCAAATCAAAAAAAAAAAAAAATTGAGAAAAATGTACAAAAATGCCAGAGGAGGGCATAAGGGTTAAACAGGAAGCACAGAGGACAAACATGGTGCGTAGCGTCACATCGTTTTAGCCAGATGGAGTTAATATGGCTGCAGCAGCATTATGGTGTTTGTGTAATGGACACTGATAGATAAAACAATTAACTGGAATATACTCAGGCCAAGTCCTGCAGGTGAGAGGCAGTGTTTTTACTGCAGAAAGCCGGGCCATCTAATTGCACAGTGCTCTGCTTGGAAACGGAAGCAGCAGGGTTCAGGTTCGGTTTCCAGACCGCCAAAAGGGGTGGGGTTGATTAAAACTGTGACTCCTAGAAATCAGTCCATGGTTCCAAAGACCCCTGATCAATGTTTTAAACCGTTCATTTTTGATGGTCTGGTTTCTCTTACAGGTAAGGCTGAGGATCAGTACCTTGTTAAAGTGCTATGTGATACGGGAGGCTCCCAGTCTTTTGTTCTTGCTGGTGTCTTGCCTTTTGGTCCAGAGTCTGCCTGTGGGGCAAGTACAGTAGTAAGTGGTATTGAAATGGGTTTTGTACCTGCACCTCTCCATTGTATACATTTAAAATCTAAGTTGATCACTGGTTTCTTCCCAGTAGCAGTCCTTCCTCGTTTCCCTATTGATGGGATAAGTTTTATTATGGGGAATGACGTAGCAAGAGGTAAGGTATACCCAGCTCCAGAAGTGGTGGATGTTCCCATCACAAGCTGTGAGAGTGATGAACTCACCGAAACTCACCCAGAAGTCTTCGCCGTGAGTGTTCTTACTAGGCTGGACTGGGCTGAACAGACAGGACAGGACTCAAGTGCACAACTCAGAGAACAGCTGGGTGTAGAAAAATGCTGGGTCTTTATTACAAAACAAGGTCGGTACACGGAAAGGCAAAACTTACAGGCTAACAAATCCAGTCTGGCAGGCAATACTCAGGGTCGAAAAACAAGCAGAGGTCTGGAACACGGAAGTCATACACACTAGGAAGATCGCTGGTAGGTTAGTCTCGGGAGAACAAACGAACTGGCACAGAAGGGCAGGTAGACGCAGTTTAAATACCCGTGAGGGGAGTGACTAACTATGAACAGGTGGACACAATCAGGGGCGGGGGAGACGATCAGACGCAGGTGAGTGGAGACGAAAAGTAGGTCAGTGCAGTCATTCATTCAGAGGGGCGGGAGCATGCAGGGCAGGAAGTGAAGTGCACTGAAACGAGAGGGAGGATTAGGATTTCACAATCAAACAGGAAGTGCTCACATAAAATATGAAAAACAACAGAAACCCATCACCGAGATCTGACGGACGTCACAGTGATAAGGTGTTGGTTCTATTACCCACACCTGGTTCTGCTCTTACTGCTCGGTTTGCTGGTCCCTACGTGGTAGACCGCAAAGTGTCGGAGACAGATTATGTCATTCACACGCAAGAACGTAGGCGGAAAAAAAGGTTATGTCATGTTAACATGCTAAAAAAATATCATTCCAGAGAAGCTGCCCTGGGAGGGCATTTAAAAACTCCGGAGACTGCTGTCCCTGATTCCACAACTGCTTCCATGGTTTGCATGACATACCTGAATGATGATGGTCTGACACTGCCTTCCGATGGTCAGCAATGTGGTAGGCTGCCAAATTCTGAGTTCTTGTCCAACATAGACTCGCATTTGTGTTATCTTTCAGAAGAGCAGCAAAGCGATATCATTGAACTAATTCATTCCTACCCTTCTCTGTTCAATGACATACCGTCCTGCACTAATGTCCTTGAACATGACATTGATGTTGGTGATGCCACATCTCTTAAACAACATGCATATCGTTGTCCTATTGAAAAGCGAGGGAAGTTAAAATGTGAGGTAAAGTACCTGTTGGAAAATGGTCTTGCTAAGCCTAGCAATAGTCCCTGGAGTTCACCTTGTTTGTTGGCTTCAAAATCTGATGGAACTCCACGTTTCTGTACAGATTTTCGAAAAGTGAATGCAGTAACCGTGCCTGACTCCTTCCCATAACCGCACATGGAAGATTGTATTTATAGCATTGGCTCTGCAGTTTTCATTACTAAGCTGGATCATTTGAAAGGGTAATGGCAGGTGCCCTTAACCTCCAGAGCATCAGAGATTTCAGCTTTTGTGACACCATTTTGCACAGTACACTGTGATGGCTTTTGGTATGAGAAATGCGCCCGCAACTTTTCAGCGCCTCATGAATCTTGTTTTGGGTGACATGAAAAACTGTAATGTGTACCTTGATGATGTGGTTGTGTACTCCGACGTGTGGGAGGAACACATCAATAACTTGCGCAGTCTTACAGCGACTTGAAACTGCTTCACTCACACTAAATCTGGCAAAATGTGAATTTGGAAAGGCCACGGTAACCTACCTTGGGAAACAGGTTGGACAGGGTCAGGTTCGCCCCGTAGGTTGCCAAGGTTGCAGCTATTGTAGCCTATCCCACACCTACAACTAGGCGTGAACTGAAACGTTTTCTTGGGATGGCTGGCTATTATCGCTGTTTTTGTAAGAACTTTTCTGTGATAGTAGTCCCTCTGACGAAGCTGTGTAGTCCAGCCACTTCTTTTGTTTGGGATGAAGACTGTGAGCATGCTTTTAAGACTACAAAGTCTCTTCTGTGCAGTGCTCCAGTTCTGGTTGCTCCAAACTTCAGTCTTCCATTTAAGTTGGAAGTGGACGCCAGTGCTGTTGGTGCAGGAGCAGTATTATTGCAAGAAGGTGATCATAGTTTCACTCATCCAGTGTGTTTCTTTTCTACAAAGTTCAAGTGTCATCAGTTAAACTACTCTACCATTGAGAAGGAGACGCTGGCCATGCTGCTCGCCCTGCAGCATTTTGAGGTGTATGTGGGTTCCTCTTCTGTTCCTGTAACGGTGTATACAGATCACAATCCATTGGTGTTCCTTTCACAGATGTACAACCATAACCAGCGGTTGATGCGGTGGGCTCTGTTGGTACAGGGTTTCATCCGCCATAAGAAGGTGTGACGTCTGTCAAGTCTAGGTGATGGGTTTCCTTTGTTTTCATGTTCAATGTGAGCACTTCCTGTTTGATTTTGAAATCCTAATCCTCCCTTTCGTTTCAGTGCACTTCACTTCCTGCCTGCATGCCCCCGCCCCTCCGAATGAATGGATTCACTGACCCATTTTTAGTCTCCACTCACCTGCGTCTGATCGTCTTCTCCCCGCCCTTATTGTGTTCACCTGTTGATAGTTAATCACTCCCCTCACGGGTATTTAAGCTGTGTTCCCCTGCCCTTCTGTGCCAGTTCGTTTTGATCACTCGTGACAGACCTACCAGCGTACCTTCCAGTGTTTTTGCTACTCCTGTGTACCGTGTAAATGAAGGAACTGTTATCCCTGATTGAAAACCGCCCGACTCCCCAAGCTGATATAACCCCAGCATCGGGGTTTTTACCAGCTGAGTTAGCGGCTACGCCACCTGCTCCCGTGTCTCCCTCTCCGGTGGCGTTTTCCGGCTCTCCTCACCTTGCTAAGCCAGAACGTTTTACTGGGGACTCTGATAACTGTCGTGCATTTTTGGTACAATGTGGTCTACACTTTGAGTTGCAGGCAGCCCACTTCCCGACAGAACGGTCCAAGATTGCCTTTATGATTACTCACCTCTCCGGCAGGGCGGAAGCCTGGGCGACAGCAGAATGGTCACGGGACTCCCCGGTATGTTTTTCGCTCCAACTTTTCACTGACACACTCCGGAAAATTTTCGATCATACCACTCCAGGTCGGGAGGCGGCACGCGCTCTGGTGGGTCTCCGTCAGGGGAAGATACGCGTAGCCAATTACGCTATCGAGTTCCGCACTCTGGCAATCGACAGCGGCTGGAATGACGCGTCTCTACTCGACACCTTCCTGCATGGCCTCGCCGACCCCGTCAAGGATCAGATGGCGCCGTTGGACCTCCCGTCCGACCCGGACTCGGTCATAGCCTTGGCCATCCGGATCGATAATCGGCTTCGGGACAGAGAAAAAGAGCGAGAGAGAGAGAGAGAAAGAGAAAGGAGGAGACCTGCACTACCACCTCCCGTCCAGATGAGGCAACAGGGCGCCTCCCGTCCGCTGTGGCACTCTTCTTCGCCAACTTCCGCCGAGGGCTCTCCATCGCCTCCTGCTGCCACGGAGGAGCCCATGCAGGTGGGAAGTACCCGGTTGTCTCCTGAAGAGCGACAGCGCCGACTACTGGAGGGACGGTGCATCTACTGCGGACATCATGGACACTTCCTGGCTAGATGTCCATTAAAAGGCCAGGCTCACCAGTGACCGAGAGGACTCTGGTGAGCCACACTACTTCTACTAACCTCTCCTCTCGCCCTCTTATACAGGCCCAGATCATTACACCATCGCAGACCATACAGCAACCTGTTCTAGTGGACTCCGGCTCTGATGAGAGTTTCATTGATAGACAGCTGCTGGAGGCTCTAGGTCTGAAAGGGATACCTCTGGCTGCACCACTTAAGGCTAGTGCATTAGATGGACGCCTGTTATGCAGAATTACCCACCGTTCTCAACCAGTAACTCTCATCATTCAGGGTAATCACACTGAGACTATGAGTTTTCACATTTTTGACTCATCTGTGCAACCCCTAATCCTGGGCCTCCCCTGGTTAAAGACACACACACCTCACATTGACTGGTCTACAGGGAGGGTGTTAAGTTGGGGAGAGGGGTGCAACCTAACCTGTGTTAAATCTGTTTCTGCTCCGGTGAGGAAAACGGACTCTTCGCTTCCCCCAGTGGTGGGTAGGGGAACTACCTCCGCCCCAGAAGATCCGGACCTGACTGGAGTTCCCCGTTGTTATCACGACCTCAAGGAGGTGTTTAATAAGAGTCGGGCCACCTCACTACCTCCTCACCGTGAGTACGATTGTGCAATAGACCTTCTGCCAGGCACCACGCCCCCCAAAGGGAGATTATTCTCTCTTTCACCACCTGAACGAGCGGCCATGCATGAGTACATTGAGGCTTCTCTAGCTGCTGGGATCATCCGGCCGTCCTCCTCTCCTGCAGGAGCCGGGTTTTTCTTCGTTGAAAAGAAGGACAAGTCTCTCCGCCCGTGTATCGATTACAGGGGCTTGAACAATAACACCATAAAGAACAGGTACCCCCTCCCTTTAATATCCTCAGCTTTTGAACTATTAAAGGGAGCTTCTGTCTTCACTAAGCTGGACCTGCGCAACACATACCACCTGGTCAGGATAAGGGAGGGGGACGAATGGAAGACCGCCTTCAACACCCCCACGGGACACTACGAATACTTGGTAATGCCTTTCGGGCTAACTAACGCCCCGGCTGTTTTCCAAGCCCTTGTTAATGATGTCTTCCAAGATATGTTGAACGTCTTTGTATTTGTATATCTTGACGACATCCTGATTTTCTCCCCAGATGAGCGCACCCACGTCCACCATGTCCGCCAGGTCCTCCAGAGGCTGCTAGAGAACCAACTCTTTGTGAAAGCCGAAAAATGTGAGTTTCACGTGCCAACAGTTTCCTTCCTGGGCTTCGTGATTTCTCGAGACACCATTCTGATGGACCCCGAAAAGGTCAGGGTGGTAGCAGATTGGCCAACCCCAAATAGCCAAAAGCTGGTTCAGAGGTTTTTGGGGTTTGCTAACTTCTACCGCCGTTTCATTCGCAATTTCAGCAGCATTGCCGCCCCTCTACATGCCCTCACCTCTCCCCAAGTCAGGTTCATCTGGTCCCCCGAGGCCAATGAAGCCTTTAAAAGACTAAAACACTCCTTTACATTGGCACCCATCCTCACACTCCCTGATCCCCAGCGACAGTTCGTAGTTGAGGTGGATGCTTCTGATTCGGGCCTAGGGGCGGTCCTTTCTCAACATTCGGCCAAAGACAATAAACTACACCCATGTGCCTTTCTGTCTCGAAAACTGTCCCCAGCGGAGAGAAATTACGATGTGGGGAATAGGGAACTGTTGGCCGTGAAGGCAGCCCTGGAGGAATGGCGACATTGGTTGGAGGGGTCTGAACAGCCGTTTCTTGTTTGGACTGATCACAAGAACTTACTACATTAACTACATCAAGACGGCTAAGCGACTTAACACTGTTAAAAAGGCTTTGGAGAATGAGGAGACACCTCCAGGGTGCCCCAATGATAAGCTGTTTGTTCCCAGGTCTGTACGTTCCCAGGTGATTCACTGGGGCCACACCTCCAAACTCGCCTGCCACCCGGGAACACGGCGCACCCTGTTCCTCCTCCGACGAAGATTCTGGTGGCCGGCGATGGAGAAGGACGTCCATGAATACGTCTCTGCCTGTACTATCTGCGCCCAGAACAAGCCCTCAAATCAGTCTCCAGCGGGGCTCCTGCAACCTCTGCCCACACCTCAACGCCCCTGGTTCGACATCTCTTTGGACTTTGTCACCGGGTTACCCTTATCAGAAGGTAACACAACCATACTTACTGTTGTTGACAGATTCTCTAAGATGGTGCATTTCATTGCTCTCCCCAAGTTACCCTCAGCCAAGGAAACGGCGGAGGTGATGTTATCTCATGTTTTCCGTCTCCATGGCTTCCCTAGAGATATAGTGTCGGACCGGGGGCCCCAATTCGTTTCTAAGTTCTGGAGAGAGTTCTGCACGTTGCTAGGGGCCTCGGTGAGCCTCTCCTCGGGTCACCATCCCGAGTCTAATGGTCAGACGGAGAGGCTCAACCAGGAGCTGGAGACTGGTCTGAGGTGTTTGGTTGCACAGAACCCTACCTCATGGAGCAAGAACTTGATCTGGATCGAGTACGCTCACAACACTCTTCCGTTGGCGGCATCTGGCTTGTCTCCCTTCCAGTGCGCCTATGGTTATCAGCCTCCTCTTTTCCCAGAAGAGGAGGCTGAATCCAGTGTTCCCATCGGCTCAGGCCCTCATCCGCCGCTGTAGGCGTATCTGGAGGGGAGCTCGCCAGATGTTGCAGAGGAGCGCCGCCAGATATAAGAGGTCAGCCGACCGTCACCGGAGACCCGCACCGACCTACAAGCCTGGGCAAAAAGTGTGGCTTTCCATCAGGGACCTTCCCCTTCGGGTGGAGTCCTGCAAGCTGGCGCCCAGGTTTGTAGGTCCATTTCCTATAACTCGCATTATCAACCCTGTTGCTGTGAAACTTCAGCTCCCCAGGTCTATGAAGATTCATCCTACATTCCACGTCGGGCGACTGAAACCTGCCAGGGAGAGTCCTTTGGTCCCTGCCTCCAGACCCCCCTCCACCCCCCCGGGTCATCGATGGGGGCCCTGTATACACTGTCAGGCGATTACTGGATGTCAGACGACGGGGGCGCGGCAACCAATACCTTGTTGACTGGGAGGGCTACGGGCCTGAGGAGAGGTCTTGGGTCCCCTCGAGACACATCATGGACCCAGACCTCATCCGGGACTTCCATCGGAATCGCCCTAGCCCTCCTGGGACTTCTGGAGCCGTCCCTAGAGGGGGGGGGTCCTGTGACGTCTGTCAAGTCTAGGTGATGGGTTTCCTTTGTTTTCATGTTCAATGTGAGCACTTCCTGTTTGATTGTGAAATCCTAATCCTCCCTTTCGTTTCAGTGCGCTTCACTTCCTGCCTGCATGCCCCCGCCCCTCCGAATGAATGGATTCACTGACCCATTTTTAGTCTCCACTCACCTGCGTCTGATCGTCTTCTCCCCGCCCTGATTGTGTTCACCTGTTGATAGTTAATCACTCCCCTCACGGGTATTTAAGCTGTGTTCCCCTGCCCTTCTGTGCCAGTTCGTTTTGATCACTCGTGACAGACCTACCAGCGTACCTTCCAGTGTTTTTGCTACTCCCGTGTACCGATCGTTCTGCTTGTCTTTCCGTCCCTGAGTTTTTGCCTGCCGATCTGGATTTGTTTGCCCTGTCTGACTGCCTACACGTGTACTGACCACTTTCTGGTAATAAAGACCCAGCGTTGTTTCTAACTGCCTGTTGCCTGAGTCGTGCATTTGAGTTCAGTTCTGCCTGCCCTGATCGGCGTCACAGAAGGGAGCGGATAACATCGTGGCGGATGCCTTATCTCGTGGGTAAAGTATTGTTACTTCTCTTATTGTGAAAAAGAAAGGTGAGATATTTGTGAAACATTATACTAATGTGTAAGATGACTGTGATATATTTGAGTGAACAAACATATATGTTTGCTCTTATGGAGGCGAGTGTTACGGTGTGTGTGTCTCTCTCTCTCTCTCTCTCTCTCTCTCTCTCCCTGGCTGTGTGCCTGCTGTCGCCGGTGTTCGTGTGTCGACTACGATTTGAATTGTGCTCCGTAACGCTGGAGGTGTTTTCGCTGACTGACGTCGTTGTCCTTAGTTTAGCCGACCAGCTGTTAGATTACTTTAACGTAATCCTTTGTGTTTGTAGAAGAACTTTTCTTTTCGTTAGTTGAATAAACTTTTCGTTTGCCCTCACCTCAACCTCCGTTTCCTTATTCCCGCAATTCTGATACGTTTTTTTTAGTTTTATTGTTACTTCCCTCTCCCTAGGCTTAAGTGGGAACGTAACACCTGGCATTGTTTTAAAGATAAAACTAAAACACATCTCCACCAACAAAACCCACGGAGGTTAAGAAGGTAGTCCATTACATATTCATGACTGATGGTTGATGTTTGTGTTATAGCACAATAGGTAGATATTCTAAAGACATGCAGTCAAAGTGATGTATTTTTTACATTTTAGCTGCCATAGTCAGACAGTTTCGACATCATGTTGCTGTATCCAAATCTGGTCCACATGCTTAACTCCCTTAGGTTTGCATTGTAATACAGCCCAGTTGGCTTGATCTGACATGTTGAAAATAAAGTACAACTTTTCTTCAAATATACTGTTGCACATTTTAATCAGGCTCTTTGAAATACTATATCAAAATGTGGACGTAACATTCAGTAAATGTTAAACAAAAGGAGGGCACTATGGTCTTTTGTATATTACATGTATGTTTTATTTGGATCATAGATCATGTCACTTTCTCCCATTTTTTGACAGAAAAAAATCAATGGGTCAGACAGTTTTACAAACAACTGCATTTTAATTTATTTAGCAGAGCTGCAAAATGTGTACATTCATAAAACAATGACGCCATATCACCACAAAGAGTACATGTAGTATACATTTTTTATCTAAATTATGGATGTGGTTTAGGTGGACAAACATTCATTTGATATACATTACAGCGGTATGGTAAGAATTTAATGCCAATATTTAGTATGTTATTTGTGTATATTCTGACACTGTATGCATCACTATGAAAATTACTTTATTGCAATTTTATCATTTTTCAATCTCCATCAAAATATCTTTAATATCTCTGGTCTTGAAGCAATATATAATGGATTAACAGCGCAAGGAAAAAAACTGTACAACAATATCAATAAAATGCGGATGTTCAAACTGAAGAATCCTGTAGCATGAGCGAGATAAAAAAAACATCCTGGCAGGTAATACAGGCAAGAAATTAAGAAGAAGAAGAAGCTTTATTTTCATTATATATAAGAATACCATGAAATTGCGTTTGGCAGCATCTCTTGTAGCAGCTATAGTGTCACAGTCAGGATATGAGATTGGGTACATAAATAATAAATAATAACAATAAAGTGCAGTCGCAGGGAATCATGGGATCATGACCCCTGCAGCAGTCTCTTTGCAGCCATGGGGAAGACGCTGTTCTTCATTCTGTTGGACTCTGTCATGACTCTGAGTCTGCCAGAGGGGAGGCTGGATAATAGAGAGTGTCCTGGGGGGGCGGGGTCATCCCAGACCTTTGTGGTCCGTCGAAGAAGACGGCTGGACTAGATCTAACCCTAACCCTAACCCTGACCCTAGGCGTGGGAGTGGAGGGCCAATGATCCGCTGAGCTGTCTTGATAATGCGCTGCAGTTTTGTTTTTTTTTGTCTGATGCAGAGTAGCTTGCATACCACACTGTACATCCATACGTCAGGACGCTCTCCATTGTGCAGTGGTAAAAGTTTTTCAGCAGAGGTGGAGGGAGTTTGTTCCTCAGCGTTTGCTGCTGGGCCTTTGCAATGATGTGGGTGGTGTTCACTATTGGGGTTTTAGGAAGTCGAATGCTTCTGGAGGTTGGATAGTAAATGTGGCGTTAGCCAGATTTGCTGCTAGCTGGGGAGGCTGTGCGCCTGGCGCTCCGTCGCCGTTGCCGTCCATTTCTCTGCAGACGAACACGGTCTTATTGCTCTCCCGGTGCCGCTGCCCTTACTGTGACACTTCTGACACCATGAAATAAATCCAACAGCTAGGCTGGGTAACATCACACTGCGTTTTATTCCCACTAACCAAAACATAGCCACAGGAAGAACTCCTTGTCTCCTTACTCTGACATCACTTCCTGCCTAGTGACGTTCAAAATAAAAGCATGTACAGACTCTACCACATTGACAGTCTAGCCCAGGTCCTCTGAAATGTGAAGTCCGAGGAATTTCAACATTGTGACCCGCTCCACTTCTTCCCCATTGATGCTCAGGCCTGAATGTGGTGTGGTGTGGTCCTCAACGTGGTTGAGGGTGGTGTAGAGGGCGATGGAGGTGGCATCGTCTGTTGATCTATTGGACCTGTAGGTGAACTGATGTTGGTCAAAGCCAGGTGGGATATGGGCCTTGACATGTTTCAGCACCAGTCCATACATTTCATAATCACTGGTGTCAGGACGACAGGCTGGTAATCATTCAACCCTGTGAAGGCAGAGGATTTGGGCACAGTGATTATGGTGGCTGTTTTCAGGCAGGTGGGGACTGTGGCTTGCTGCAGCGAACGGGTAAAGATGTTGGTGAATACTGCATGTTGGAATAATTATTCCTTTTTATTGTTTATTGAGTGCTTACTTGTGCTTTAGTTATCACTGAGTGACTGTGACCTTCTACAGATTAGAATAGGTCCATCAAGTCCTGAAATATGCAGCTATGCAGTAAACATGCTAAATGACGCACTAATGATGACATTCTTGCTTTGTGATTCTGTGTAAAAGGTTATGTGACAGAATGTGCCTGATTCAAGATTGTTACTGACTGCCAAACCTAAATAAAAGGCTGGGGGAGACCAGGACTCTGTGGAGAAGGATTCTGTAGCAGCAGTGTTACAGTGGTGTCCTGTCTCCCCTTGCTAGTAAAAAGATCTGAGTTTGTGTCTGCCTCTCATTTCTTCCTGTGTTCCAGGTTTGAACCTAACATAACTTGGTCCTTCGAGCCGGATGCCAATATACCTGGAGCCCTGAGGAGCAGTTCGAGGGACACTGAAGTCTGTGCACAGCCCCCTGGCATTAGGCTAGTGGACGAAAGACCTCGTGAGTTCCACGATGGCCAGTTAAACCCTGCTCAGGCTTCACCGGGCTTCAGGTTGACGGCATCTGAACAAAACAGCACCAGGAACGACTGACAAGGTTTGGCACAAACTGTGACACTCAATGAGTGAGTGTGAGCGCTGATTAGGAAAGTAAAGTCCTGAGCTAAGAGAGCTGAAAACTTACGTTAGGAGTAGTAAAGTCCTGAGCTAAGAGAGCTGAAAACTTACATTAGGAGAAGTAAAGTCCTGAGCTAAGAGAGCTGGAAACTTACATTAGGAGAAGTAAAGTCCTGAGCTAAGAGAGCTGAAAACTTACGTTAGGAAAGTAAAGTCCTGAGCTAAGAGAGCTGAAAACTTACATTAGGAGAAGTAAAGTCCTGAGCTAAGAGAGCTGGAAACTTACATTAGGAGAAGTAAAGTCCTGACCTAAGAGAGCTGGAAACTTACATTAGGAGTAGTAAAGTCCTGAGCTAAGAGAGCTGAAAACTTACATTAGATGAAGTAAAGTCCTGAGCTAAGAGAGCTGAAAACTTACGTTAGGAAAGTAAAGTCCTGAGCTAAGAGAGCTGAAAACTTACATTAGGAGAAGTAAAGTCCTGAGCTAAGAGAGCTGAAAACTTACGTTAGGAAAGTAAAGTCCTGAGCTAAGAGAGCTGAAAACTTACATTAGGAGAAGTGAAGTCCTGAGCTAAGAGAGCTGAAAACTTACGTTAGGAGAAGTAAAGTCCTGAGCTAAGAGAGCTGAAAACTTACATTAGGAGAAGTAAAGTCCTGAGCTAAGAGAGCTGAAAACTTACGTTAGGAAAGTAAAGTCCTGAGCTAAGAGAGCTGAAAACTTGCGTTAGGAAAGTAAAGTCCTGAGCTAAGAGAGCTGGAAACTTACATTAGGAGAAGTAAAGTCCTGAGCTAAGAGGGCTGAAAACTTACATTAGGAGAAGTAAAGTCCTGAGCTAAGAGAGCTGGAAACTTACATTAGGAGTAGTAAAGTCCTGAGCTAAGAGAGCTGAAAACTTACATTAGGAGTAGTAAAGTCCTGAGCTAAGAGAGCTGGAAACTTACATTAGGAGAAGTAAAGTCCTGAGCTAAGAGAGCTGGAAACTTACATTAGGAGTAGTAAAGTCCTGAGCTAAGAGAGCTGAAAACTTACATTAGGAGAAGTAAAGTCCTGAGCTAAGAGAGCTGAAAACTTGCGTTAGGAAAGTAAAGTCCTGAGCTAAGAGAGCTGAAAACTTACGTTAGGAAAGTAAAGTCCTGAGCTAAGAGAGCTGAAAACTTACATTAAGAGAAGTAAAGTCCTGAGCTAAGAGAGCTGGAAACTTACATTAGGAGAAGTAAAGTCCTGAGCTAAGAGAGCTGGAAACTTACATTAGGAGAAGTGAAGTCCTGAGCTAAGAGAGCTGGAAACTTACATTAGGAGAAGTAAAGTCCTGAGCTAAGAGAGCTGGAAACTTACATTTGTGTGAATGTGGTAAAGTGTGAATGTGTTAAACTGTGAGTGCAGAAGGACTGGTCAGTGATTGAAACAACAAACAGCCTGAAACCTCACGGTGTCAACGTACAGCTTATGTTGAAGTAAATCACTGAGTGTGAGCAGTCATTTGGTTTTAGGAGAATTTTGTGAAAACTCTAAAACGACTTCCAGTCTTGGGATAGGACCCCGAGTGGAGAACCGGACTAACTATTAGGGTTGGCCTAGAAGCTTGTTCTCCAAAGAATGGATTTCGGCTCAGAGAAGCATTGTTTCTCACTAAATTCTCAATAAAATATAGCATTGAGTTAACCAAACTAAAAATTGGGAATAATCAAGGGAAAGTGCCTTTGGAGGGAGATGCAAAATATATGGAATGAAAACATCCAGAATCAACACAATTCTTAACTGAATGGGAAAAGAAATATGGATTTAATGGTAAACTAATAGTAGGAGACGCACAGAGCTGGTAACACAATTGACTATAAAGCGGCAAACACATAAAAAAGAAAAGCAAAAAACTGAAAAACCCCTTCAATTGGCAAAAATATGGCTGGAAGAAACCAAAAGAGAAAAACTGCAATAAAAAAGAAAACTGAAGCCTGTGCAGTTAAAACAGAAGATAATGATTTTGTGTATAAAAACAACACCCAACACCCTGGTGCACAGGCAGCTGGAGGCTACTACTACTACTACTACTACTACTACTAGTACCCGGCTGCTACTGCAGCACCTGAGACCACCAGACCCCCTCCTCATATCAACGACAGCAGATGACAACCGACACGACTCTCGCCTGACTTAAGACAACTAGAAATGACCGGACCAAACTTAGAGACAAATACAAAACCCTACACAAGACAAGACGGACCTGTAGGTGACTGGAACCCCCATGGGTGCAGACGGACAAAAAACTGCCTCATGGTAGCGCAGAATTAACAGCAAAGATCAAAGCCCTAAACGTCAGAATCACAAGCGCTTTTGCTCAAAAAGCTGATTATGGCAAAATTGGACAAACAAAACAAAAAGATGGAGAACCTGCAGAAGATTTTAGAGTCCGCCTTGAGGCTGTATTTCTCAGACATAGTGGGCTCAAGGATGGAAATACTGGTCCCCATCAACAACATCTCAAAACCATCTTCATAAACAATTTGCTACCAGGCCTGAAGAAGTGGGTGATAAAACATAATGTGGATTTACCCACCCAAAACCTAACACAGGCCATGAACTGGGTAAAACATGCTGAGACAGTCATTGCAAACAAAACAAACAAAAAAAAAAAAACACAAAAAGAAAACTACAAACTTCTTCTATCATGATGATGATGAATTTTGTGAAATTTATTTCAGGAAACACCGTGAGGGATGTAGAGGGAGCAAAAAATCAGGATAGAAACGTGAACATGTTGGCAGTGTAGGAAACAAGGTCATCGTTGAGAGATCGTCCAGACAAACAAAGAACAGGGTGACTATATGATAATAGTGAATCAAAGACAAAACAAGCAGATCCCAACACCACACCAGACGTCCCCGAAGGACAACACACTCATGATAACAGCGACCAAGACACAGAAACTCTAAACTTAGAGGAGATCCTTCACCCAGGAAGCTTTAAAAATCCTGAAATAACCCTTTTAGTGAACGGAGCACCTGTTATTTTCCTGTAAAACAGTACTAAAGACTCGTGTACCAGGTCTAACGCCATCAAAATTATTTATTGATATGCTGGACATATTTTAGCTTTACTTTTCTATTATGTATATATTATTTTATTCTATTTGTATTAATACTTTTTTAAAATCTATGCTTCTTGTTTATTACACTATCCACTTTGCTGCTGTAACGTGAATTTCTCCACTGTGGGACTAATAAAGGAATATCTTATCTTATCTTAAAAACAACAGTCTGCGGACGGACTGACAGAAAAACAACACAAGAGTCCTTACTATTTGTGCATCCAGAAATAGTCGAAACGGCCTGTGGTGATATCAGAGAGGTGTCCATTCAGTCTTCTAGGAAGAGATGTGAGGCCTAAACTAGCCACACAAAGGTACTGCAAGAAGCCCTACTATATACTCTATGGCCATTCAAAATTGTTTAAGTAAATTTGTTCCTCCAGGAGGAAGTCAAATTTTGGTCTATGTGGATGATTTATTAATTGCCTCACCTTCTCAGGAAGTCTGTTATCAAGACACTTTTGCTTTACTAAAATACCTAGCGCTAACAGGTAACAAAGTAAATAAGGCAACGCTCCAGCTTTGCAAACCTGAAGTGAAATATTTAGGACACACCCTGTCAGAGCAGGGCAGGTGTATAAATCCAGAGAGAAAATCAGCCATCCTCGCTGCACCGAGGCCAAATACAAAGAAACAGATGATGTCATTTCTGGGACTAACTAACTACTGTAGAAGCTGGGTTCCAGATTATGCTCAGAAAACGAACCTGTTGACTAAATTGATTTATGAAACACCCATGGCCATGTCTGAATACAATGGACACCAGAAACTGAGAGAGCTTCTTATGATTTAAAATCAACTATTGCAGGCACATCAGTTCTTGCCCTGCCAAATTATGAGAAACCGTCTCAAATTATCATTTGTTCCAGCTTCTATCAAGCTGTTGAACAACGTAAAAAACAACTAGACCACCAGAGCAATGTGCAATGGACATAAGCACTGAGCATTTAGCACTTTCTTTCATCTTTATTTATTTATTTATTTATTTATTAATTTATTTAGTTTTTGGCACTTTAAATTACCTAATGTCTCTGTATGTCCCTGTGTTGTCATTGTAATATATCTCCTGTTTTAGTAGTCAATGTTTTTGTTTTTGTGTGGTTCTGTGAAGCAATAATGTAGGTTATGCTGTTATTACAGATTCTATAGTACTTAAAAGTACTAGACTCCCAGACAACTATTCGGCCCAAAGATGGTATCTACAGATGACCTGAGGGCAAACCCATCCTCCCCAAGTCCATGTACGAGTGGGCTGCTATTACGAGTCATGGGCCGTGTCATGTCTCAACAGGAGGGATGGTGGCCCTAGTAAATCAGCATTATACAACATTTGGATTTTATAACTATTCAAGTATTTTTGTGCTGCATGCGTTATCTGTATTAAACATAATAGCCAGGGAAATATCAGGCCAAAGAGGGGAAAATTTCCACCGCCAGATTATCCGTTCCAAGAACTTCACATGGATTTCATTGAATTAAACCAGAGTCAGGATAAATATTGTCTGGTGATCGTTGATCCATATTCAAAGTGGGTAGAGTTATTTCCCACTAAACATCCAGATGCGCTAACAGTAGCCAAAGCGATCTGTAAACGAATAATCCCACACTTGTTATTCCTAAAATTATTAGAAGTGATAACGGAACTCATTTTGTAAATCAGGTGATCAATAAATTGGCCCAAAACTTAGGCATTTGTGTAAAAAAACACTGCTCTTATCATCCGCAAAGTGCTGGACTTGTAGAAAGGACTAATGGTACGATATAAAATAGACTTAAAAAATGTATGGAGGAAACATGGCCGACTGTTTAGACTAAACAGATGTATATGTGCATTACACCAAATCAAACAGGTCTATCACCATCTGAGATAATACACGACAGACAGTTTGTATTACCACAATTTAACCAATTTGAGGCCAACATTGGTGAAGAAAGTACATTAGCTGATTATATGAAGAAAACATTACAGGCCAGAAATAAAATATAAGACATGCTAATGAAATGCCAGACTCTCCTATCTCCCGACAGGAAGGCGATTCACCACTTCGAGTGGGGGACTGGGTGTTTGTGAAGTCTATCAAGAAGAAGCACTGGTCATCACCAAGGTGGGAGGGGCCATACCAGGTGCTACTGACAACACCTACAGCCATAAAGATAGCAGAGAGAGCATCGTGGATCCACCTGTCGCACTGCAAGAAACAGAGGTTCCTGGAGGGAAGCTCCATCGACGGTAAGGGGAAGCCTGACGACAAAGGGGATTAACCTTTTAGTGGTTAGTCGTCTCAACGTCAGTGAAGAAACCAACAGATCCTGACCGTTCTAGGGAGCATTTCCTCTGGGAAGATCACTTTTAGTGGACAAAAGGAGGTGAAGTGCTGGTAACCTCTCCCTCCAGAAGATAGGTCATGACTCCACGAGTCAAGACTGCGGCCCTGTCGGGCCTGATAACTACAGTCCTGGGTTTGGTATGTCTAACATTGATTATGTTGCTCCCCATGGTTACAGAAAATTTACAGAGATAAAAGAGATTATGATTTTAATGATGCTCACCATGATAATGTTTGGTTCCGGATGGCAAGTCTAACTGCTAAGAGTTTTAATATGTCTGACTGCTATGTGTGCTCATTCATACCTCAACATTCACAGACCAATCCATGCTTAACACCCAAACCAGTTCCACTAGATGAAGTTATGTGTGTTTTAGCCATGTACACAGCATTGTCTACAACACCGGCCGCTAAATTTACTCAATTCACTCAGTATTTGCCAAACTGCACCACTGCCACTGATTATGATTTAATACACTGGAGAACACCTCATAAATTTGGTACAGAGACTAATGAGACTAATTTACGAGGAATCACAATGATACGCTATCCACACACACCACCACTTTGTTTCAGGAGAAGCTGTTCTGGGGAGGATGTGGACCTAGGCGTGGTACGTTGTGTCAGTTACTTTCCTGTGGAAGGTGCTTTGAGCCATCCCCTGTGCGACGGTTCCCGGTGTACAGCTGGTTGGGTAAAACCGATCAACTTTACTGCAGTTGGAGTCCGTGCTAATGTAAAGGGATGGTTTCTGAACCTGTTATGAATACAATGGTTCCACATGCAGGGGGTTTCCCCTGTCCGACTGACCACGTTTGGGTTTGTGGTAACAAGGTTTATCTGTACCTTCCCCAAGGATGGTGTGGTGTGTCCTATTTAGCAAAGTTACAACCTGCAGCTCTTGTGATTCCCAAAGACGGTGTTACCGACATCCTCCACACAACACCATATAGAAAACGTTCTGTCCTCTCTGCTACTACATCTCCAACACTGATATCAGATGTAAGAGGTATTTTTATGACACTTTTTCCGATGTACGGCACAGCATATTTAGCACGTAGAATGAATGACATGCACTGGGAACTGGAGGAACTCACACACTCTGTCCTTGATTAGACATGCCAACTTAAAGATGACCCTGAGAAGAAAGCGATGCGAGCTATGATTTTACAGAATAGGATGGGTCTTGATTATGTGTTAGCCTCTCAAGGAGGCCTGTGCACAGTTATTGGTGATCACTGTTGCACGTTCATTCCTGATGGTACATCTAACTATTCTCTCATTGTTGCTCAGCTCCAACATCTAAAAAACAAACTCACTAATGATGCAGACAAGAGCATGGGGTGGGGTGACCCCTTCCCATGGCTTGTGTCTGGTGATTGGTCGACTATCCTACTGAAGATTTTCACACTGATTCTCACACTAATGATCTTCTTTTTCATGTTCATTTGTTGTGTCATCCCTTGCTTCAAGGCCCTCATGAGTAAAACTATTAGCGGGACCGTGTCTGAGGTAATGTTGAGTAATGAGGTTAGAGCACTCATAGCAGAGTACCCGATTGAAAGTGGTTTAAAGATTTGATTTTTTGAATGTTAGAATGATTCTTAATGATTCCTAATTGAATGATTTCTAGATGACGGTTTGAATTATTGTTGATTGCTAATCACAGTTTCTAATATCCTCTGAGTGTAAGTTGATGAAGTTGTTATAAACATGAACATGTTACAGACAACCTCACAAGGGAGTTGTAACACTGCAGCACATGATTTCAGCACCCTCCATACGTACTCCATCCAGTCCTGGTGCTTTGCTGGTGTTGATGTATCTGGTACCTTGCAGTACCTGGTGTTGTTGGATAACAAGGGGCTGATCATGCTCTGATGGTGTCAGCTGTGTGTCCTCTACCTGCCTGCTGTCCTCTTCAGAGCGAGAGAAAAAGGTGTTAAGCTGGTCCGGGAGAGAGGTGTTGTGGGGGAGGGGGTGTTGTGGCATTGTCTGTAATCTGTAATGTTCTGGATGCCTTTCCACATGGAGCGTGGGTTGTTTTCCCTGAAGTTGGCCTCTATCTGCTCTCTGTATTTGGTCTTAGCAGCCTTGGTGCCTCTGTTCAGGTTCACTTGAGACTTCCTGTACGTCTCCCTGTCTCCTGACCTCAGTGCTGCATCCCTGGCCTGGAGTAGTGCTCGGATGTTGGTGTTAAACCAGGGTTTTTGGTTAGGGAATATTTTCACCTGTTTCCTTGCTGTTACATCGTTCATGCAGAAACTGATGTATGACCATCCAGAGGATGTGTGGAGCTCAATGTCTGGGTCTTCAAAGGGCTACCATCTGGTGTCCTCGAAACAGTCCTGCAAGGACAGTGTGGCCTTCTCAGTCCAGCACTGCACTGTCTTGTACTGTGGTTTTGACCTGCAGATGAGGGTTTTGGAAGCGGGTGTCAGGAACAGGGAAACATGGTCTGAGTGTCCAAAGTGGGGGGAGGGTCTAGCTTTGTAGGTTCCAGAGAGGTTGATGAAGACCTGGTCCAGTGTTCTGCCCTTACTTATTGTAATGTCCACATTCTTATAAAATCTGGGGAGGACAGTCTTTAAGTTGGTGTGATTAAAGTCACCATCCACAATGAAGAAGCCTTCTGGGTGTTTGTTCTGCTGCCTGCTGATGCTGTCAGACAGCTTGCTCACAGCTACATTAGCATTAGCTCGCGGGTGGATAGAGACAGCAGTTACAAACACTTGAGTGATCTCTCCGGGCAGATAGAAAGGTCTGCACTTCAACAGTAGAAACTCCAGGTCTGGGCAGCAGTGTCTCTCAATAATGGCAATAATGGTGTCCGTGCACCAACTGTTGTTAAAATAGACGCCCACACCCCCTCCTCTACTGTTACCGGAGTCTGATGTGAGGTCTGTCCAACTCCACAGCTAGGTCCGAGATGTTTTTGTGCAGCCAGGTCTTCGTTATCATCATGGTGCAGCTGTCTATCTGGTTGGTAACGTCTCTTAGTTTAATTTCGTCCATCTTGTTCGCTAGGGAGTGGGCTTGGGGAGAAATACGCTTGGAACCGCTGATTTATGTAGAGTTGCGGTTAGCCTAGCTCTGATGCTGACTCCTTTCCCCCGCTTCAGACATCTTTCGCAGTGTTGCCTCCTCTCTGTCCATTCTCGCCAGCATATCCTGTCCGGGTGTGAGTCGAACCCTTCCAGGGTCCAGTGTTGTTCCAGGCTGGTAAGTTCAGTTTGTGTGTAAGTTCTTCTCGGCATGTAGTTGCTAACTGTAGAGGAGCACCGGATTGCTGCGTCTACACGTACCGCCATCTTAATAACTGTGGTGTACAGGTTGATAAGGTTTTGTATCGTCCTTCCTTGTTTGATATTCTCAAAACAACTACAAAGATGGAAACATGGGAAAAGATTATAAATGAAAGTGGAAGTAAAAGACTAAACATTGTGTGGTAGGATGGTCTCCTGTCCATCCCCTCCCCCTTCCTTCATGCCTGATCCACGTCAGGTGTGGATCGGCGGTGCTGATTGTGGGGCGGAGCTGCTGTCATTATAACCGCCAGGTGAAGCCGTGGTTCAGTTTACTCTCGTTTCCCTCAGCGCTGGTGTCTATGCGTGGCGTGGCGTTGCGTGATCCGAGCTGACGGTTGGTGTGGTTGATGTGCTGGACCTTCTCCACTTCTCCAACAATTGTAAGTCCGTCTGTGATATAGTGGTGATATTGGGGCGTCAGTCGGTCTCTGGGCGTGACACCCGCTCTTTATTGTGCCTTGCAGTGCATCGAGCTGCTGGCTGCGGCTGTGTCGGACCGAGGTTGTCCGGCGTTGGGCTGTGTGGTTCGGCTGTTCTCCTAAGGTAAGTCTGCTCACGTAATGAACAGTGATAAATCGGCTCTCCAGCTGATTGTTAACTTTCATCTTTCCTGGTCTCCCAGCAGCATTTAACTGTGACTGCTGCTCTCCCCCTCCTCTCCGTCGGAGGCTGCGCTGATGTGTCGTGGTAGGTGGCCAATAATGAGATGGCAATGTCTCGATTCATGAGTTTTCAACAGGTTTGTAACTGATTGTATGCACGCTTTGCAGGCTGTGGGCCTGGCTGCGCGCTGTGGTGCTCCGCTCTATGGCTTTACGCCCAGGTGCATCGGGATCCTACTGCGGTCTTGTCTTCTATTGCCTCGTTTTGTCTGCACACAAGTGGAGTAAAGCTGCTTCCCCTCTTGTCATGGCAGTGAACTCGCTTCGTGTTACTGTTTTATTGCACCGCCTGGTTTATGATCACTTTTAGGGACGCTACATCTTCCTGAGCTTCACTCAGATGTTCAAGTGATACATTATCCGTGCCAATCATATGTAGCTGTGGGTCTGTTTAATGCCTTTTTTTCATTATTTTGTTGAGGTTTGCATGTTTCCTTTTTCGTATATTACTATATGATTTACTCCTGTGTTGAATCATTTACCTTTGCTTGCTTGCTAGTTGTGTTTTTCTTGTGTTTAAATATTTTTGATGATTTGACTGCTTTAATGCTTTATTACTTCTGATTGCTTCATTTCTTTAATATTTTGGTTTGATTGTTTGTTCTTTGGTTTTGGGGGTCCACCATTTATGATATAGTACCTGTTGAGTATCTGTGGTTTGAGTGTTACAGTATCAGGAAGAGTGTGTATATTATATGGTTTAATGTTGTCTTTTAATAAATGAGTATAAATAAAAGAGCTATGTTTTTATAAAGAAATAGATCTAAGTCTGTTGTCTGAGTGCAAACGAATCTGTGTCCTTAACTACCTTCCTGGGGGTGAAATTCCCCCAGGTGGCGTTGTCAATGAGCAACCCCAATAAAAACTAAAATGAAAATATTGCCAACAAGAATAACCAAGTAGGTGAAGAAAAGAAGAGTTGACACAGGTCCATAATATGTTGGGTCAAGTCCTGGGAATCCAAGTATAATGAAATCTTTGGTTGTTATGTTTGCATTAATCATAATTTAGAATAAAATACTGGAAAAGAAAATACTGGGAGTAATGCTCTCAAAAAAATAAATTTGTAAGATTGTGATTGGTCATCAATCATCATTCAGACATTATCTAGAGTTCGTCTTTATGATCTAACTAAGAAGCAAATCCTAATCCTGACACTTAAGGTTATTCATGGGAGTGGATTACATGGAGCGGCATTAAGATAAGATATTCCTTTATTACATTATTAGGATAGGACACACTTTCCTGTGATGCTGTTCCCCTTTTCTGCTTTACATGCTAAGTAATGATGAAATTTCAGCATTTTTCTTTTCTCTTGTAATAGTAAAGTAATAGAGAGTAATCAGATTAGATCAGAAGCTAGATTGGTTGTACCAGTGGATTCCTTAGATTTTCTAGGTTCACATATCAGCATCTGGGCTGCACGGTGGTGCAGTGGTTAGCACTCTCGCCTCACAGCAAGAGGGTCGCAGGTTCGATTCCGGCTTGGGACTCTTCTGTGTGGAGTCTGCATGTTCTCCCCGTGTTAGTGTGGGTTTTCTCCGGGTACTCTGGCTTCCTCCCACAGTCCAAACAAGACATGCTGTTTAGGTTAATTGATGACTCTACATGTCCCGTAGGTGTGAATGTGAGCGTGAATGGTTGTCTGTCTCTATGTGTCCTGCGATGGACTGGACACCTGTCCAGGTGAACCCCGCCCAGTGCCAGCTGGGATCGGCTCCAGCCCCCCCGCGACCCCTAACGGGATAAGCGGATGACGATGGATGGATGGATGGACATATCAGCATCTTCCCTCTTGAGCCTGCAACAACCTCTGAGAATGGAATAGCATTTGAAAAAACCCCAACAGATTATTATTATTTCAGTAAAGTTACATTAATTTGCATATTGTGGAAAACAACCATAGAAAGAGCACATGAGGAAATCTGGCCCTACCCCCCTCGATCATGAACTCAATAGATTGTTCCATCTATTAAAACTGCATAGGTGGAACTGAGTATTTTTAAAAAGCACTAATTTAAAAAGCACTAATTAAAACAGAAATACAAAAAATGATGTTGTCTTTGGAACACATTACTTGACAAAGTGATGAAAAAAATGAAATAATAGAAGTAATCTCTCTACAGAATTTCCCGAATTTCTGTCCGGGGATTAATAAAGGTTCATCTTATCTTATCTTATCTTACAGTACACCACCGACATAAAGACATCAATGACTGTCAAAAGATGCAAAAATGACAAAATACCATTTCTTATTTCTCAGTAGGTGTTGATATCCTCTCTAATTAAAGTAATCAACATTAAATTGATCAGTGGGGAAATACTGTATATACTATGCATAGCAAGGAACATGTAACTGGAAGAACCATTAATTTAATAATACTAATGGGTTATAAATCCCACAGGAGTAAACCTTTGCACTTGAGCATAACCCCATGTGTACCTAAACTGATAATGAGGACGGAGTGGTTATACCCCAAGTGTGTAATGGATCAAAAGCACAAAACTCATTTGAGATGCAATTGAAGGCCACCTCAAGCCTTTTCATCAAAATATATATCATTTAAAAAACAAAAAAAACAAAAAAGAATAAACATTTGGAGAGTGTTTGGATTTGGTCTGTAATTAGACAATGACAGCACTCTGTTATCAATTGAAAATATCAACGATTTGTTGTTTACAGCTTCTTAAATATGAGGGTCTTTTGTTTTTCTAGAAAGCAGCATCTTCCTGACAGATTCTCTTTGCTCTCCTGTTAAATCTATTGACTAAATTTAGTCATTTTTATGGCCCATATGGAAATTGTTTGGCTGTTCGTGTTCCCGAATTTCCCTCCGGGGATTAAGGTTCATCTTATCTTATCTTATCTTTCCACCAGCTGAGGAACATTGCTAAACTCAGGCCTATTGACTCCTTAGCTTAGATGGCAATGATTGATGATTGAATGATTATTCATGCATTTATTCCATCCCGTCTTGACCTCACCTTCATCACCTGCTTTAGCAAGACTTGGATTGCTTACAATTCATCCAGAATGCTGTTGCTAAGCTTTTGTCATGCAAAAGGTCTTATGTAACTCCAGGTTTGATTTCTTCCCATAGCTTCCCATCAAATTCAGAATCCAGTTCAATATTCTTGTGATTGTTTAGAGCCTGGGTCATGCACCTGTCTACACTACACTGCAGCCCTATATCACATGTAGGAATCTGAGATATGAGGTTCTGTAAATAAACTTACTTACTTTTACTTTTATGCTATATTTCCTTTTTTATTTACTTTGGTCAGACAAAATAATAAATATTTGACTTTGGGACTTTTTGATGGGTATTTTGTGTTACTTTTTCATAAGCACTCAATGAATGGAAAAAAACATTTAATAGAATCACTGATAATCAGAGTAATGTAGACTGCTGTCATACATCGTCCTTGCATTTCGCAGCAGTCATTCATTTTGTCTTTCCCCAATCGATAGAGCTTACATGTAAGTCAGTCCATGTGTAGAAAACATTTTAAAGACTTTGAAGATGTTCTCAAAATAGAGCAAATAATAGGTTCAACAGATGATAAACTGTAAGTGGATCATATACATTCTGGGGAAAACAACATTGTAGAAGACTGTTTAGAGATGATAATTCCCTCAGGTTCAAAGGCAGACAAAGAGGCCTACATTTACACATGCACACTCTAATCACACACACACGAGACACTAATTAGCCCCCCCCGGAGCTCATTTGTGCTGTTGGTTCATCGCCTAAAACAAACACATCACAAAACTTTTTCATGGTAAATTGTGAAGTTGTGGAACACAACGTCAATAGATAGGTTGTACATTACTTGCACATGAAGCATTCGTTTGGTCCAGGCGTCCAAATGACATAAGTATGTTGAGGTTGGGGTTTACAAGATGTTATACTGAACGGAAATACAAGCGCAACACTTTTCGATCTAAGACTTTTTCTATGTACACATGCAGAACTGTGCACACACAGGCCTATTTCTCTCTAATATTGTTCATAAATTTGTTTAAATCTGTTAGTGATCACTTCTCCTTTGCCAAAATAATCCATCCACCTCTCAGGTGGCAGATCAAGATGCTGATCAGATAGCAGGATTATTGACAGGTGAGCCTTAGACTGTCACAATAAAAGTCCTCTCTAAAATAATCTGATGGGCTTCAGAACCACAGACCACATGTAACCACACCAGCCCAGGACCTTTGCATCCGGCAGACCAGCCATCTGGACAGCTGATACAACAATGGCTGGGCAGGGCAGGGTTAGCTCATATTAGCATGTGATTGGATGATGGGTTTGCCCAATGAAAAGTCTCCGCTCCTGTGAGCCATAAAACCTGTCTGGTACTCTCCATTGTTTCCTGTAGTGAAAGCTGTTTGTTTGAGCTCATACTTATTTTTGTCTGGTCATAGTTGGTTATCATTTACGGTATCTTGAATGACCTTTTGCTTTAAGAGTTTTAACTTCTTTTTTGCATTTCTCTTTATATTGATATTTTGATGAATATGCCCTTGCAAAATGTTTCACTGAAAGTAACAGAATTTACTATAGGTGGTTTTGACAAAACCAAACGACCTATGGTAGTCGGTGTGATTATATTGATTACCTATGTTCTATCCATCTTAGCCAATATGTTGAACATCCTCTTCATTATCTATGACAAGAGATTACACAAACCAATGTATCTCATGATTTGCAACCTTGCTGTTGTTGACATAATGTACACCTCCAGTAGCAGTCCAACAATGATTGGGGTTTTAGTTGCTGGGGTTACTACTGTATCGTACGTGCCATGCTTCATTCAAATGTTTCTTTTCCATGTTGGAGCGATGATGGAGATGTTTGCTTTATCAGCTATGGCATTTGATCGATTGATTGCTATTAGTTATCCCTTTCAGTACAACAGTTATTTAACAAATGTTCGCACTGTTGTCCTTACATATGTTCTGTGGATTGTTGCTTGTGGTTTTGTGGCTGTACTGCCTGCCACTCTGCTTCCTCTCCCTCACTGCTACTCAGAGCTGAAGTATGCTTTCTGTGAATATGCTGCCATAATGCGAACTACATGTGTTGACCACACTTACTATTTCAATCTGGTTTCCATCATATTATTTTTTGTAATATTTTTTACTTTCACTTTTATTTGCCTGTCCTATTTGTCGATTATATTTTTTGTGAAATTATCCTCAAATACTGACAAAAAAAAAATAGGCAGCACTTGCTTGAGTCACTTAATTGTAGTAATGGGCTACTACTGTCCATTATTTGTCAACAATATCTTGACCAGAATAGGCTTGGTACTAACTCTTGAGGCTCGCCATGGTTTAGTGGTTGGTGCTATCCTCGGTCCATCTCTATTAAATCCTTTGGTGTACTGTCTTAGGACGAAAGAAATCAAATGTAAGATCTTTCAAGTGTTCAAAATATCTCCGTAAATTCCTGTGAACTGTGAATTTACGATAAAGGTTGCATTCTTTTTATCATCAAAGTATTATGCTGAAATATATCAGAATCAGAAAATCAGAATCAGAGTCACCTTTATTGTCATTGTATTGCATACAACAAAATTAGAGCTCCTACATACATTATTAGCCCTCTATGGCATGAATTTTTATTTTATGAGGAAAAAAAATATTTCACCCCAGTTTTGGGACCTTGGGGGGGTCCTTGTAATATATCAATCAGTCATCCATGACCATCCAGTGGGCTGTGGCATCCAGACGCACATCAGGGACTGGAATAGGTGTAGCG
Source organism: Pterois miles (assembly GCA_947000775.1). Classification (NCBI taxonomy): domain Eukaryota; kingdom Metazoa; phylum Chordata; class Actinopteri; order Perciformes; family Scorpaenidae; genus Pterois; species Pterois miles. The sequence goes on along the minus strand of CAMQGK010000468.1, from coordinate 156,899 downwards.
GGTCCTCTTCTCCTCTTTTCTTTGTACTCCCCAGCAATTGTGGAACTGGGACGACCTCTCTTACGCTCCAGATCCTTGCCACTTTTGCACAAGCTTTCTCCAATATATGACTTGAACGTGTAAAGCCTGATCTGTTCCTCTTTACTCATCCCAGTGCTGCTGCAGTCTCTCTTGTAGAGCAGCCAGGCAGTCACGGTGGTCATGTCAATAAAGTGGAACATCAGTTGGTGGTACCACTTCTTCGACCTGATTTTGGTGCGGTACAGTGCAATGAGAGAGTCCAGCAGATCCACTCCACCCATATTCTTGTTGTACTCTCTCATCACAGCAGGACACCACGTGGAACATCTTCCTGTGATGCTTCATCCTCATTTTCCTCTTCATCCACTTCATCCTCATTTTCCTCTTCATTCAGTGACTCATTGTCATCAGGCATGCCAGCTATATGTTTTCAAAAGAAACCAGTAAGCATAAAATTAGAATAGGTCATATATACCTCTCTAAACGCACAAACACACACGCGCACACACACACGCACACATATGTTCATTCCATACAGTATATTACTCTGCTGACTGAACCCTGATCTCCTAACTCTCCCTCAAACCTGATTCTGGAGTCCACTCTTCCTCACTGTCAATCTCCTCGAGCTCACTATCCTCACTGTCGGAAGGGATGAGCCTAACCTCTTGATCATGTTTCTTAGACCCATAAAATGTTTGTGCATCCATTTCCTGTGAATAATAGTAGATAGTACAGCAAAAAAATTATTATGTTGATAACTATGCATCCCTGCACATCTCCATCCATTAGCATGTTATAGTTCACACAAAAGTGATCTAACTGCACAATGTTGCCCTGAGGCAACGAATGAAAAACTGCCATTTTAGTGTATAAATGAAGACAAAAAGTATCTTTACTCAATCAAATATGCTTCTCTACTTATTCATGCACATCATAGATATTTTTTATACAAAGTAATTTAAATGTAAACATATTAAAAAGTGAAATTTATCTTACCTTCTGCTAGCAGTGTGTCCAAGTTGGCTGTGGTCCCAAAAAGGACTGTTTCACCCCAAGAGGAAAGGTCAAAGCCACGCCCAGCTCAAATTTCATTGGTCACAGACATATCAGCAGACTTTCAGTGTAGTGTTTTAATTTAAAAAAAATAAATAGGTGGAGTGTGGGCCAAAATAGTGGTTTGTTGCCTGAGGGCAACGCCATGCCATAGAGGGTTAAAAAGAAACAAGATACAGAATAAATACTTAAATAATTATATATGTACAGCTATGTAAAAAAAAATGTAAAAAATCTAGAAAATCTAGAAATGTAAACAAGAAATTATGTACAATTTAGACAAGAAATTATGTACAGTTTAACTGAATATTGCACACAGGACATTATTGCACATGAGAACATGCACATAGTGAGATGAGCGGATTAAAGGAGCAGTTGTATGATTATTGATTGTGATTGGTTATTACAGTAATGCTCTGGTAAAGAAGCTGTCCCTGAGCCTGCTGACCAGGTTTATGGGACCTGTAGCGCCGGCCCGAGGGCAGCGGGTCAAACAGGTGGTTACTGGGTGGGATGCTGACAGCTCTGCTGAGGTAGCGAGAGCTGGCCGTGTCCTCCAGGCTGGGCAGAGACCAACCAGGGATCCTCTGGTCCGGGTCAACCCCCCTCTGCTGCTGAGCTCCCCGCGGACCACGCTGTGATGCAGTACGCCAGGATGCTCTGGATGGTGGATCTGGAGAACCAGCAGCTTCTCCTCCAGGTTGTTTCTCCTGAGCAGCCTCAGGAAGTGGAGTCGCTGCTGGGCTTCCTTCCCCGCCGCTGTGGTGGTACCTGAGTCCAGGAGAGGTCCACAGAGAGCTGCACTCCCAAGAATCTGATGGAGCTGACCCTCTCCACACAGTCCCCCTGGATGTAAAGCCAGGCTGGGTCTGCGGTTGACCTCATCTCTGTAGTCAGACTCATCCCCCCTGAGATGAGCCCAACCTGTGTATCTGTGTGCATACATGTGTACAAACTAGTGCTGTCAGGAGATTAAAAAAATTAATCTAATTAATTACAGGATTTGTAATTAATTAATCTAATTAATCGCATTTTAATCTCATACCTGCTAAAGGCCCCCAAATAAAGAATTTGAATTCTAGGACATTACAAAATTGTAGTGCATGACTAATCAATAGAATACACCAAGAAGAGAAGATTTGAAATCCACATTTTTATTGGTTAAGTGTGCTTTATAAATGAAATTCAAAAGAAAAAAGGTTAAGCACATCAGCAAACCAATTAGGCCAGGTGCATTTCTCAAATATGCAATACAAATACAGTTAAATAAAATCAATAAAATTCAGAAATAAAATAAGGCTGAGTCTCAAATAGGCACATAAGCAGACTCTCAATCAAAATGAATACTAAAGCTGACTCAATACAGCAATTCAAAATGAATAGTACAACATGCCTCTAAATAAGGCAACATCAATAGCAAGATGCCAACAGCATTTCCTTTAAAAGGGTCAGCTAACGTTACAGGAACTGACAACAGACAACTCTATGTGTCCTTGAGCCAGTTGCTCAGACAAACAAGCTTGTTTACATTGTGTGAGTGTGAGGCTGCTCTCTTCTTTTCAATGATGTTACCTGCAGTGAAAAGAGTCTCTCACCTGGCCCAGACGTGGCAGCGGTAGCCAGGTAGGAGGAGAGGACAGCTGTTCATCAGCTCCTGGTGAGCTGCCACCACTCCAGTGGACACTCATGCATTCAATGCACGGCTCAGCTTTGTAGCGGGCTAGAGGCCCCCGCTGCTCCTAGTCCGAGTCAGAGTCCGAGTGAAAGGTCCGAGTGGGCTCGCCTCGCTCTCCTGTGTCGCGTCCATCTCTGTTGTCAGTCACCCTGCTTTTGACTAGTGGCGCAGGTACGAAGTGACGCCACTGCAGCCTACGGGTCACTCAATGGGCCAAATTTAAAATGACTGACTTGCCACTCTGATTAATTGCGTAAATTTTTATAGCGCGTTAATTTGCAGCGTAATTAATTAATCTAATTAACGCGTTAAACTGACAGCCTTAGTACAAACCACAGTGAATATGGCCTCCAGATGTTCTCCACATGTTGGTCCCAGAGGTTAGAACAGAGTGAGGCTAAACAGCCTTTAAATATGCTGCTGCTTCACCAGAAGGACCTGAAACTGTCAGAATTAATTACTAAGGGAGAATTTCAGTCCATTTAAAAGAATCAAGAAAATAGCACAATTGGTTGACGTAACTGCTCTGGATTTTGTCATTGAATTATTTTGATATTGACCTGTCAGTGCATAACAGTTGTGTTGCATACATAATTGCATATGACATTTGTTTACTTGTGTTGTGTGCCTGCTGTCTCTGCTTGTCTGCCTGGTTTTGCTGCCAGGTCACTCTTGCAAAAGAGATTTTAATCTCAAGTTTTTCACTCGAGTTTTTCACCTGGTTAAATAAAGGCTATATATATATATATATCCTAACCCTAAAATAATTTGACAAAAGTAATTTCATTCTTGCAGGTATAGCACATTAAATGTAACTTGATCTGTTAAAGTTAATGTCATCTTTTATGCTTCATTCATTCCCCAGTGTTTATATTATTGGACTAAACTCATGTACACAGTTAGACTTTTTATTCTATTTTTATGGTAATTAACGGGCAACGCTGTCGCAAGTAAGTAACGGCAATGAACTGTTTCAGTACCTGAAAATTGATAAGTACTGAAAAAATAAAAACAAGTTTACTGTAGTTAGTATAAGAATATTTTACTATAACCAGTTTAAAATCATAAGAGATATTAGTACGATGAATAAAACAGGTATTTATTGTAAACACATTTGTATTAATTAAATTGGTTTGAGTTAAGAAATGACATTATTGAATTTTATACAAAACTCACATGTGCATCATCATAAACTTGCAAAAAAAAAAAAAAAAAAAACAAAAACAAAAGAAAAAAAACCCAATAACATCATTACTGTTCATCCACAGTGGGACGATGGTGGCATCCACCTTATGACAGATAAGCTGTAAAGACAGAGCTCATGAGATGGTCATGGGATTATCTACATGATTAAATCAATACGTTAACAAATTCAGTTGAAGTGACAATGGTCCAGACACATAACATTTTGGCAGATGTAAAATGGCCCTGAAAAGCCACATCCTAATAAATGGTATCAACACTTAAATAGGCAATGTAAGAAAGTTTTGCAGTTATATTGAAACTAAAGACATTTTTCCTCTTTTCTGTCAGGTTTGTGTGTCTTATTATATTATAACACACAACCCTTACCCCAACCCTAACCCTAACCCTAACTCTTACCCTAATCCCAACCCCTACTACCCACCCACCCTTACCCTACCACCTAACCCTAACTCTACCCTACCCTAACCCTAACCCCTAACCCTAACCCTCCCCTAACCCTAACCCCTAACCCTAACTCTTACCCTAACCCCTAACCCTAACCCTACCCTAACCCTAACCCCAACCCTAACCCTAACCCTAACCCTAACGGTAGCCCTAACCCTAATCCTAACCCTAACCCTAACTCTAATGGTAGCCCTAACCCTAACCCTAACCCTAACCCTAATTTCAACTCTAACCCTAACTCCAACCTTAAATTTAATCTTAAACTTAATCCTAACCCTAACTCTAATTCTAACCCTAAACCCTAACCCTAACCCTAACCTCAAACCCTAACCCTAACCATAAACCCTAACCAAAACCCTAACCCTAACCCTAACCCTAATCTAAGCCCTAACCCTAACCCCAACCTTAAGCCCTTGGAATATAAGAATTTATCAATATTATAATTCATAAATACAATCTACAGACAAAGGGTTAAAACATACTTTAAACAATTTAAAAATACTTACCTGCCACGTTCTTCACTATAAACATACAAACAGTAATATGGATTAAAATAAATATCATATTTGGGCACAAATGGGGAATATTGTATAAAAGATTTAATAGTGTCATAATTCATAAATAAAATATTATATATAAATATATAGGATTCCAATTTTATTATAGGATATAGTTTATCTAAATTACAAGAATTGTTATATGATGAAAATACATTCATTATAAAAAAACCTGTTTTCTGGTAAGGGAAAGCAACTTGCAGTAAAACAGAAACAGGACATGCACAGACATGCCCAGTGGGCGGAGCTTCTGGCTCTCTAGGGAGAGGAGAGTTATACAGAGAGTTTCATTCTCTCTCTCAACTTCACTGAGCCAGCAGCTCCCTCCACACAGCCAGTCTGCCTTTTGATTGTGTGCCATTACACCTGAAGAAGATCTTTTTTGATCGAAACGTCGTGTGTTTGGCACACTATTTATTATATTTATCATAATAATAATTATTTAATACATATTTTATTTTATTATTTTTATTTTAATTTTTCCATTTCTTAATTGGTTTATCCTTCCCTAGTGGAAGCGCCCTTAGTTGTTTGGGTTTTATTTATCAAGTCCGGATGGACTACGGCTGGACCACAGTACGGTACGGCAGACGCCGTTACCGTAATGACCAGCCCAGGAGGGACCAGGTGTATGGGGAGCCGTATGGGTGGAAGGCCAGTGCTCCCCCTTACTCCTATTGGAGAAGGGATTATGTCCCTTATCCTAACCCCAACCCTAACCCTAACTCTTACCCTAACCCCAACCCCTACTACCCACCCACCCTTACCCTACCACCTAACCCTAACCCTACCCTAACCCTACCCTAACCCTACCCTAACCCTAACCCCTAACCCTAACCCTACCCTAACCCTAACCCCTAACCCTAACCTCAACCCTAACCACTATGCAGAGCAGGGTCACAAAACAGGCCGAGGTTCAAAAAGCACAAGAGGTGGAACACAAGGGAAAAGGCTGGAAGGCTCACACTCAAAAACAACAAAAACGAACTGGTACAGAAGGAAGAGAAGACATTATATGCTGGTGAAGATCAGACACAGGTGAACACTAATGACATGTAGGTCAGGTGATGTCAATCACTCAGAGAGTGGGAAACACAAGGGCAGGAAGTGAAGTGCTCTGAAACGAGAGGGAGAGTTAGGATAACAACATAAAACAGGAAGTGCACACGTGAATGAAAATACAAGAAAAAACAGGAGGTAAGGATTAACAGGCATGACACCTGGAACATTATAGACTTTTACTGGCATGTGTGATGACAAATATGTTTTATATCACAAAATATCAATTCAAAAACTGAAAACTGAACAGACAAAACTGAACCATCAGATATATTTTTTACATGTGCACAATCTTGTACCACAACACACAAAACTAAGCACAGGGCAGCTAATAATGTGCCAAACTTGAGATGCTGAATTAAAAAGAAGTGTATCTGAAGACTTTACCGATAGTCTAAGTGATGATACTACACCGATATTCTAACTTTCCATGTTTTTTCATGTCTTGTTTATATTGTTTCAAATGTCCTTGCTTTGTTTTAATTATTGTATATTGCATATTGTTTTGTACAATGATATGTGGTTGATGCAAGCCAGTTTATCACAAATCTAATCTAAAAAGCTGTTTACTTGTTGTATTTTATGAACCAATCCAAAGTTGCTTCTAATAATGTTTACCAGCATCTGCTTATTTGGCTTTGAGCATGTTGTGTCCCATCAGATGATCTCTTCTCCAACTGAACGTTGTGTCATGGATACCAACACTTGGTTACTGTTTCTTTCTTTAACTTTGCTCATTAGCTTCATGACTTCTTTGTTTAAGTGTTGACAGGAGGGATGTGTTACTCTCAGCCCTCCAAAGTGAAGTGTCTTCTGCTCTTCTGGGGATGAACCTCAAAGGATTTGGTGACACTGCAGTAAACAGCTCCTGCTTTGTTGTGCAGTGACAGATAAGTGAGTTTACGGAAGCTGAATAGTGGTTTGCCTCTAAGTTGCATTTTATAAAAGACTTATAGAGCATGAAACACTTCGTTATCCATAAAAAGGGCACTAGAATATCTAATCCAACCATGTAGACCACTTGCAGGAAATAATTACATTTGATCATTGGTCCAAAATCACTAAATAGCTCTCCAATCCAGTAATGCTAAAGTAAAGAACAACTTTTCTTTTGAAGAAAGTTTTCTCACAGTTTGACATAAAAGCAAAATGAGATCCAAAGCACACTTACCTAGACTATCTTAATTGAAATAATATAACAAATGTAGGGCTTTCCAAATGTAGTTTAGTGAAATATGCAATCACATATCCACTTCAGTAAACATTTACTGAGGGAAGTTTGTGAAATAAGCTAAAAGCATATAAACAAGTAAAGTGCAGTACTATAACTTTAGTACTCTTTAGTATGTGGTCTTCTGGGAGCAGTGCTGGTTGTGAATGTGTATGTGGTCTACTGGGAGCAGTACTGGTTGTGAATGTGTATGCGGTCTACTGGGAGCTGTGCTGGTTGTGAATGTGTATGTGGTTTACTGGGAGCAGTGCTGGTTGTGAATGTGTATGTGGTCTTCTGGGAGCAGCGCTGGTTGTGAATGTGTATGTGGTTTACTGGGAGCAGTGCTGGTTGTGAATGTGTATGTGGTTTACTGGGAGCAGTGCTGGTTGTGAATGTGTATGTGGTCTACTGGGAGCAGTGCTGGTTGTGTAGTCTGTATGTGGTCTACTGGGAGCAGTGCTGGTTGTGTAGTCTGTATGTGGTCTACTGGGAGCAGTGCTGGTTGTGGAGTCTAACAGCTGCAGGCAGGAAGGACCTTCTGTAACGCTCCTTCGTACACTTAGGGTGTAGCAGCCTGTCACTGAAGGAGCTCTCCAGAGCTCTGATGGTGTCTCTCATGGGGTGGGAGTCCTTCTCCATCATGGATGACAGCTTAGCCATCGTCCTCCTCTCTCCCACCACCTGCACTGAGTCCAGAGAGCATCCCAGGACAGAGCTGGCCCTTTTGATAATCTTATCCAGCCTCTTCCTGTCTGCAGCTGTGATGCTGCTGCCCCAGCAAACCACTCCATAAAATATGGCTGATGCCACGACGGTGTCGTAAAATGTTTTCAGGAGTAATAAGTTAAGATGAATATATTTAAGTCAGAGTCTCTCCCTGACCGCATAGCAGTGAGGTGTTGGTGAGAGACAATGGCAAGGCACTGGCCGGCGCATGTTAGTCCCCTGGTCACCCCCCGTTAGGTGCTAGGTCCAACTAAGAAAATTAGAGGAAGACATGTAAGGGGTGTAGGTATTTAGTAAAATGTTTTGGTTTGGGGTCGTCTTTCTAGTGTGCAGGTGTTGTTCCAGCGCAGTTGTCATGGCTATGTGCATGATCTCTGCCAGGATTGGAATTAGGATCCCGCTGGAGGCGTGTGATGGGTGGAGGTAAAGTATTTAGTAGTATGTATGGAGTAGGATTGGGATTAGACTCCTGCTGAAGATGTGTGGGGGTGGAGTCAGAGTTTTTGGTAAAAAAAAATTTTTTGGGTTAGGGTTGGGATTAGACTCCTGCTGAAGATGTGTTGGGGGTGGAGTCAATGTTGTTTATTAAGAATTGTTGGTTTAAGATTAGGAGGTGGTGTGTGTGTATATATATTTGTGTATTGTATGTGTCATGTGTGGGGTGTGTGGGTAATGGAGGGAAGGGTTACAGTTGTGACCCTTTTTAATGTGTGCGAGTGTGAATTGTAAAGTATGTGGGAATGTGTGAGTGTTTGTGATACACTAGTTGCTGTGCATAACAGACTAAGAATGCAGTACATGTTCTGGAGAGCGCCTTGTAGTTAGAGGGCGGTCGGAGGAGACTATGTGTTTGTGTGTCAGGAGAAGGAGCTGGAGATTAGAAGAAGAAGAAGAAGAAGAAGAAGATCTACCTTTATTAGTCCCACAATGGGGAAATTCAATTTACACTCTGTTAAACTCATACATGGTACATGCAGACCTGAAACACACATACATGCAGTAATGGAGAGATGTCAGAGTGATGGGGCTGCTCCTGACAAGAGCCCCGAGCAGTTGGGGATTTGGTGCCTTGCTCAGGGGCACCTCGGCAGTGCCCAAGAGGTAAACTGGCACCTCTCCAGCTACCAGTTCACACTCAGTTTTTGGTCCATGTCGGGACTTGAACCGGTGACCCTCCGGTTCCCAAGCCAACTCCCTACAGACTGAGCTACTGCCGCCCCCAAGAAGAGGTAAGAAAGAGAAGAGAAGAAAAGAGAAGAGGTAAAAAAGAAGTGTGTGTGTGGGGGGGGGGTTAGGATTCCGTAAATAATAGGTGTTAGGGTGGAGATTCCTTGGTACGTAGTGCGTGTCCTTGTTGGGTGTTGGTTTTTTGGAAGAGATTTCCTGGAGTTGAGATTTGGTTTTTGGAAGGGATTTCCTGGAATTGGGATTCGGATTGCTCCATCGCAGTGGGCCGGTCTTGTATGTGAGAGGTGTTTTTGAGGGGGGGGGGGCTATGTGAGGTTATCTGTAGTAATATTTTAGGGTTAGGTGGTAGGGTAAGGGTGGGTGGGTAGTAGGGGTTGGGGTTAGGGTAAGAGTTAGGGTGAGGGTTAGGGTTAGGGGTTTCGCATAGACAATGAATTGAAAAATCGCATTTCCATAATCGCCTCCCATTTTACTGTCTATAGATGGAAAGTCGGAATACCCAAATTTATATAAATATCTATAAATAGTAAAGCAGAGTTTCAATTTCCAAATTATTTTTTGACCAGAGGGGGCAACAAAGTCCATGAAATGATCAATTCCAAAAAGTTAAAATAATCATATTTTAACAATAAAAAGGCCTAGAGATGTGGGGAAAACTTTTCCCAAAAGGTCTAAGTGAGCTTTATCGACGCATGTGACAATCAAGTCTCTAATTGACATTTTTGATGTCATATTTCCTTCATAATCAACAGGCATGCAGAGGCCTCTGCCCACAGAAAGCTGACGGCAGAGAGAAGTGTGAAAACAAATTGTTCATTTTCTCAGCAACGTAAGCACTCAGACACACGGACACATCAATGGAAAGCTCTCATAGACCTCTATCACATATGTGAACCACCAGTAGGTGGCGCTCTTCTGGAGCCAACTCCTGAACGGAGGGTCGTAGAGACAAAACAAAAACATCGACGGAAAGAGCACAGTGAGCTGAGACAGACAGTCCTTGAACCGAAGCTCCGACTCGTTGCTGTCCAGAGCTAGGGGGCGCCAAATGTTGAGATTTTCCACCTTTAGAAGAGCTATATCTCTATAAAGGAAGAAGCCAGGGATGTGATTCAAACATCATTTGAAAGCTCTAATAAAGCTCTATCACATATGTGAGAATCAGATCTGTAGCTCATTTTTTTTGTGCCCGAGCTAGTTGTTTCCAAGTGTTGGAGTTAGCCATTCATAGTGTGTGTATAATTAGCTTCCAAATTTAGCCCCATCTGCTGTCAGCGAACACAGTAAACTTTTGGGGCCCTTCCTGTGGGGCCAGAGGGCTAAAAATAATGACCATGACAATAATGAATGGAGGAGACCAGCTTTCAGCCAAAGGAGGTTTGAAGTCTCTAGCTTCTCGTACAGCCTAACAAGAACCAAAAACACTCGCTGAGTTTTCACTGAAATTAGCATGCTGACCTTTTGACCTTTTGAACGTAACGGGCCATAACTCAGGAACGCAAGGACCTACGGCCACGGGCCCAAGTGTTCCCGAAAGCTCTCAAAGAGCCCTACCACATATGTGAAAATCAGATCTGTAGCTCACTTTTTCTGCCCGAGCTCCAACTTGCTTCATGCTCGACAGGCCTATGCAGACTTATACCCTCTAAGTGCCGATGCCAGTGGGAGGTGCAAAGAAGGGTTTGCACATCTACGTTAAATCACCTTCAAAATGCTCGGTAGTGGCTGAGAGTCTGAAGCAATCCGTAGTAGACTATTATTTGGGAAACATGCATGCTTCCAAGCCCCGGGTCAAGAAGATGGAAGTACCCGTTGCTGAGATGGAGAGTGAACAAGCAAATCCCTGTCAAGCAGGCTCCAAGGGATGCACCAGCACCCCTCATCTTCACACAGGAGACAGCTGGATGCATGAGGGAAACCCCAGCGGGGAAGCTGACAGACAGTCCTGTCAGGGAGAATGATGTGTGTGTTCCTGAGTCCCAAAATCAGAGTACATGTGAGTATGTGGATGAAACGCTACAGCGTCTCTCAGGGAAACATGTTGCCAGGAAAAGCTTACTGCATCAACCAAAGGTAATTATGTCACTCTAGGTACATTTAATAATGAGTTATCATGCGTGAAAGTCCTTCCAAATTCTAGTAGTATTTCAAAGGCTCATATCTAAAAAACAGTGGTAGGTAGCGGGCTGATTCCAACAAATAGGAACCAGGAAAGTATAGAATTCTACCAAATCACTTCAGTGGGTAGATGGTTGAATAACTTTGCAATATTTACCAAGCCATAATTTCTTTAATCTGAGGTGTAGGTCCATGAAACCTCTAGCATATAAGGAAAACATCCTCACATGTGCCTGTGCCAAATTCGAGCTCTCTTGGTGGAAATGGGACCAAACAGGAACCAGGAAAGTACAGAATTCTACCAAATCACTTCAGTGGGTAGATGGTTTGAATAACTTTGCAATATTTACCAAACCATAACTTCTTTTGGCAAAGACGTAGATCCATGAACCCTGGTCCACATGAGGAGAACATTCTCAGGTGTGTCTTTGTCAAATTTGAGCTCTCTTGGTGCAAGTGGGACCAAACAGGACCCAGGAAAGTACAGAATTCCACCACTTCACTTCAGTGGGTTGTGTCACTTTGCCGTATTTACCAAGCCATAACTTCTTTAATCTGAGGTGTAGGTCCATGAACCATCTAGCACATACGGAGAACATCCTCACATGTGCCTTTGAAAAATTTGAGCTTTCTTGGTACATCCTGGCCCAAACAGGAACCAGGAAAGTATGAAATTCTACCAAATCACTTCAGTGGGTAGATGGTTTGAATAACTTTGCAGTATTTATCACGCCATAACTTCTTTTGGCAAAGATTTACGTCCATGAAACCTGGACCACATGAAGAGAACGTCCTCAGGTGTGTCTGTGACAAATTTGAGCTCTTTTGCTACAAGTGGGACCAAACAGGACCCAGGAAAGTACAGAATTCCACCACTTCACTTCACTGGGCTGTGTCACTTTGCCGTATTTACCAAGCCAAAACTTATTTAATCTGAGGTGTAGGTCCATGAAACCTCTAACACATAAGGAAAACAGCATCACATGTGTCTGTGTCAAATTTGAGCTTTCTTGATACATCCTGGCCCAAACAGGAACCAGGAAAGTATGAAATTCTACCAAATCACTTCAGTGGGTAGATGGTTTGAATAACTTTGCAGTATTTATCACTCCATAACTTCTTTTGGCAAAGATTTACATCCATGAAACCTGGACCACGAGGAGAACGTCCTCAGGTGTGTCTGTGCCAAATGTGAGCTCTCTTGCTACAAGTGGGACCAAACAGGAACACTTCACTTCAGTGGGCTGTGTCACTTTGCCGTATTTACCAAGCCATAACTTCTTTAATGTGAGATGTTGGTCCATGAAACCTCTAGCACATAAGGAGAACATCCTCACATGTGACTGTGCCAAATTTGAGCTCTCTTGGTACATCCTGGCCCAAACAGGAACCAGGAAAGTATAGAATTCTGCCAAATCACTTCAGTGGTTAGATGGTTTGAATAATTTTGCAGTATTTATCACGCCATAACTTATTTTGGCAAAGATGTAGGTCAATAAAGCCTGGTTCACATGAGGAGAACATTCTCAGGTGTGTCTGTGCCAAATTTGAGCTCTCTTGGTGCAAGTGGGACCAAACAGGACCCAGGAAAGTACAGAATTCCACCACTTCACTTCAGTGGGTTGTGTCACTTTGCTGTATTTACCAAGCCATACCTTCGTTAATCTGAGGTGTAGGTCATTTGATAATATCATTTAACATTACAATATTAGCATTTAGCATTAGCAACTTAGCATTTGAGTGGTACATTGTGTGGTATCAGTGGTACATTTTGGCATAGCAGTGGTACATTTTTGTGCATTGGTGGCACATTTTGGCATATCAGGGGTGCATTTTAGCATATTAGCATTTAGCATATTAGCATGTCAGTGGCACAGTTTGGCATTTCATTGGTATATTTTGGCTTATCAGTTGCACATTTTGGAGCATCAGTGGCACATTTTGGCTTATCACCAGTACATTTCATATTGTTAGCATTTAGTATTAACATATTAGCATTAGCATATTAACATTTTATTGATAAATTATAACATATCAGTGGAACATTTTTGCATATCAGTGGCACGTTTGGGTGTATCAATGGCACATTTTGGCATATCAGTGGTACATTTTGGTGTATCAGCAGTACATTTTAGAATATCAGCATTTAGTATTAGCATATTAAAATATTGGCCTTTAGCATTAGCCCATTACCATTTAGCATTATCATATTAGCATGTCATTGGCACATTTTAGTTTACCAGTGGCACATTTTGGTGTATCAGTTGCACTTTTTAGTGTATCAGCAGTATGTTTTGGCAAATCAGTAGCACCTTTTGCTGTATCAGCAATACATCTTGGCATATCAGTGGCACATTTTGGTGTATCAGTTGCACATTTTGGTGTATCAGCAATACATTTTGATATATTAGTGGCACAATTTGGTCTGTCGTTGGTACACTTTGGTGTATCAGCGGTACATTTTGACATATCAGGAGTACATTTTGGTGTATCACTGGTACATTTTGGTGTATCAATGGTACATTTTTTAATATTAGCATTTAGCATTAGCATTAGCATGTAGCATATCCTTGGCATATTTGGCATGTCATTGGTACATTTTGGCATATCACCAGTAAATTTCATAATATTAGCACTTAGCATTACCATATTAGCATTTACATTTAGCATTTTAACATTTTAGTGGTAAATTGTAGCATATCAGTGGTACATTTTTGGATATCAGTGGAACGTTTTGGTGTATCAATGGCACATTTTGGCTAATCAGTGGTACATTTTGGTGTATCAGCAGTACATTTTAGAATATCAGCATTTAGCATTAGCATATTAAAATATTAGCCATTAGCATTAGCACATTAGCATTTAGCATTATCATATTAGCAAGTCATTGGCACATTTTAGTTTACCAGTGGCACATTTTGGTGTATCAGTTGCACTTTTTAGTGTATCAGCAGTATATTTTGGTGTATCAGTTGCACATTTTGGTGTATCAGCCTTACACGTTGATATATTAGTGGCACAATTTGGTGTGTCGTTGGTACATTTTGGTGTATCAGCTGTACATTTTGACATATCAGGAGTACTTTTTGGCACATCAGTGGCACATTTTGGAGTATGATTGGTACATTTTGGCATATTGGCGGTATATTTAGTATTAGCATATTTGCATATCAGTGGCACATTTTGGTGTATCAATGGGACATTTTGGCATATCAGTGGTACATTTTGGTGTATCAGCAGTACATTTTAGAATATCAGCATTTAGCATTAGCATATTAGCATTTAGCATTATCATATTAGCATATCAGTGGCACATTTGGTGTATCAGTGGTTATTTTTGGCCTTTCAGTGGTAAGTATGTATAAGCAGCACATTTTGACATATCAGCATTATATTTTGGCACATCAAATGGCACATTTTGGAGCATGACTGGTACATTTTGGCATGTTGGCGGTACATTTGAGAATATTAGCACTTAGCATTAGCATATTAGCATTTAGCATTAATATGTTAGCATATCAGTGGTACATTTTGGTGTATCAGTGGCACACTTTGGTGTATCAGTGGCACATTTTAGAATACTAGCATTTTGCATTAGCATATTAGCATTTAGCATTATCATATTAGCATTTTAGTGTTAAAATGTGGCATATCATTGGTACATTTTCGAATATCAGTGGCACATTTCCATGTATCAGTTGGCCATTTTGGTGCATCAGCAGTATATTTTGGCATATTAGTGGCACACTTTAAATTTTGGTGTATCAGTGGAACAGTTTAGAATATTAGCGGTACATTTTGGTGTATCAGAAGCACATTTTGGCATATCAGTGGTACATGGTGTATCAGCAGCACATTTTAGAATATTAGCATTTAGCAATAGCACATTAGCATTATCATATTAGCTTGTCAGTGGTACATTTGGCTTCATCAGCAGTACATTTTGATATATTAATGGCACAATTTGGTGTGTCATTGGTACATTTTGGTGTATCAGCAGTACATTTTAGAATATTACCATTTAGCATTACCATATTAGCATTTAGCATTATCACATTAGTATATCAGTGGCACATTTGGAGTATTAGTAGTCGTAGCAGCACATTTTGGCATATCAGTGGTACATTTTGACATATCAGCAGTACATTTTGGCACGTCAGTGGCACATTTTGGAGTATGATTGGTGCATTTTGGTATATTGGTGGTACATTTGAGAATATTAGCACTTTGCATTAGCATATTAGCATTTTGCATTAATATGTTAGCATATCAGTGGTATATTTTGGTGTATCAGTGGCACATTTTAGAATACTAGCATTTCCATCACCATATTAGCATATTAGCATTTTAGTGTTAAATTGTGTCGTATCAGTGGTATATTTTAGCATATCAGTGTCACGTTTTGATGTATTAGTTGACCATTTTGGATCATCAGAGTATATTTTGGCACATTAGTGGCATTTATTAATTTTGGTGTATCAGAGGTATAGTTTAGAATATTAGCGGTACATATTGGTGTATCATCAGCACATTTTGGCATATCAGTGGCACATGGTGTCGCAGTGACACATTTTGGCATATTGGTGGTACATTTTAGCATATTTCCATTTAGCATTACCATTTTAGCATTTAGCCTTAGCATATGAGCAGATCTGTGGCATATTTTGGCTTATCAGTGGCACATTTTGGCATATCATTGGTATATTTTCGAATATCATTTGCACATTTCGGCATATCAGTGGAACATTTTAGAATATTATCATTAGCATATTAGCATTTAGCCTTATTATATTAGCATGTCTGTGGTACATTTTGGCGTATCAGTGGGACATTTTGGTGTATCAGCGCTGATATATTGTGATGTATCAGTGGCACATTTTGGTGTGTCAGTGTGTCATATCAGCGGTACACTTGATAATACTATCATTTAGCTTTACCATATCAGCATTTAACATGAGCAAATTAGCATTTCAGTGGTACATTGTGGCATATCGGTGGTACATTTTGGCATATTATGTCATGGGAACATTTTGGTCTATCAGCGGAACATTTTGGTGTGTCAGTGGTACATTTTGGTGTATCAGTGATATATTTTGGCATATCTGTGGTGTAATTTGTCATGTCAGTGGTACATTTTGATGCATCAATAGCACATTTTGGCATGTCATTGGTACATTTTTGATGCATCTGTGGCACATTTTGGAGTGTCAGCAGTACATTTTGGCATATCAGTTTGTCACAGCTTGACTCAAAGCTGCGACAAAGAGGGAGACAAAGGCAAGGTAGCGTCAGAAAAAGAACTTAATTTATTTGACAAATCACCAAAAACAAAAATAACAATTCAACATGTGTAAATCGGTAAATCAGTTGTGTAGAGCATGTGTGGGTGTGTGTGAATGTGTGTGGTGAGAAGACCAGAACAAAGCCAACAATGTGTGTTTACCATGTCTTGTGTCATGCTGCTGAGTGTGTGGAGTCTTCCAGGGAGAGACGGAGACTGCAGACTGAGGCTCATCACACTTAGGACTTTTCTCCCTGCAAAACAGAGAGGAGCAGCAGCAACAAGGAAAAGGAGACCTAGCGCCAGGGAGGAGGGGTCGTCACAAGTGGTACATTTTGGTACATTTTGGTACAAATGACATGATCTCCTAACCGGACACCAATTGAGACTACAGGTCCGCCACACCCTCGACCTGCTGCAGTTTGCAAAGCAGGACAGGAGCAGCGGTGCTGTGAGAATTACGTTCTTGGACTTCTCCAGCACCTTTAATACCATCCAGCCCCTGCTCCTCAGAGACAAACTGACAGAGATGGGAGTGGATTTCACACACGGTGGCATGAATTATGGACTATCTGACAGTCAGACTTCAGTATGTGAGACTGGGGGACTGCTGGTCTGACACTGTGGTCAGCAGCGCCGCAGGGGACTGTGGTCTCTCCAGTTCTCTTCACCCTGTACACGTCGGACTTCAAGTACAACTCAGAGTCCTGCCACATGCAGAAATTCGCAGACGACACTGCTTGACTGCTGACACGTGGATTAGAAATATTTTTAATTAAATCATTTTTGGCCGCTACCACCCTCTCCTTTGGAGAACTAAATTACCTTTCAAAATATATATATATATATATATATATATATATATATATATATAATACAATTTAAAAAAATTATGTATAAACTTTTATTTTTGTTTATTTTATATATATACATAGACGTATATATATATATATATATATATATATAAAGAGGCCAAATCAGTGACTATGGGCCCGCCACCACCCCCCCTCTTCGGAGGACTTAATTAACTTTGTTCAAATTTTTTTTAATTTAATTTGGTAATTTTATGAAGAAAATATAATTCTATATATACAATTTTATAGATAATTTTCATATATATACCTCTGTTTTTTTTCCCCCTTCTTTGGAGGATTAAATTAACTTTGTTTATTAAAAAATATTACATTTTTTTATTTTATATATCTAATTTAATTTTGCATAGATAATTTTCATTAATATATTTGTGCATATATATATATATATATATATATATATATATATATGTATGTGTGTATGTAAATATAAATATATAAAAATAAATATGTAAATAAATAAATATAAATCTAAATATATATATATATATATATATTAACTATATATATATATATATATATATATATATATATATATATATATATATATATATAAAAAGAGGCCAAATCAGTGACTATGGGCCCGCCACCACCCCCCCTCTTCGGAGGACTTAATTAACTTTGTTCAAATTTTTTTTAATTTAATTTGGTAATTTTATGAAGAAAATATAATTCTATATATACAATTTTATATATCATTTTCATATATATACCTCTGTTTTTTGCCCCCCCTTCTTTGGAGGATTAAATTAACTTTGTTTATTAAAAAATATTACATTTTTTTATTTTATATATCTAATTTAATTTTGCATAGATAATTTTCATTAATATATTTGTATATATATATATATATATATATATATATATATATATATATAAATGTATGTGTGTATGTAAATATAAATATATAAAAGTAAACATGTAAAAAAATAAATATAAATATAACTATATATATATATATATATATATATATATATATAAAGAGGCCAAATCAGTGACTATGGGCCCGCCACCACCCCCCTCTTCGGAGGACTTAATTAACTTTGTTCTAATTTTTGTTAATTTAATTTTGTAATTTTATGAAGATAATATAACTTTATATAGACAATTTTACAGATAATTTTCATATATATAACATTATTCATATATATAATTTTTTTTATTTTATATATCTAATTTAATTTTGCATAGATAATTTTCATTGGTATGTATGTATATATGTATGTGTGTATGTAAACATAAATATATATGTATACATATATATATATATATATACAAACAAACTACATTATATATAGAAATTATATATATATACAAACAAACTACACATATATAAATGTTTCTCGCCACTAACCCACCTCTACTGAAAGTATCAGTATTAACATATGAAATATTGAATCACGTCCAAAATATTTTCTGATGTCATACTTCCCTTTGTCCACCAAATTGTAATCAGTCATTGTAAGTGGAAGCTAGTACCAAATGTGAAGAAACTCAACAACCCGAAAACATAATGCCTCCAGTCGCCACTGTCACTGGTGCAGAGGCATAAAGAAATCCTACCAGAAACAAACAAGCCAGCCTTTAAGGTAAAAATAAGTCCTACCAAACACAAAAGACACCTCTCAAAGAAACATCCCTAAAACTGAATATCTGGTTACAGACAGGCCCTGCTGCAACTCTCTGCCAAGGGTGCTAAGATAAGATAAGATAAGATATTCCTTTATTGGTCCCGCAGTGGAGAAATTCACATTTTTTTTTTTTTTTTTTTTTTTTTTTTTTTTGTGCTGCCAGTCCTGTCAGATCCAAAGAACATTTCTCCCAAAGAGAAATCGAGGTATCAGATGTGACTGCTTCCAGATGGATTGTGCTGCTTTATACAGGGCTGAAATCCTAATCTCAGTCACTGTCATCAAACCACATTGGTCTCTTAGCAATGACCTCCCAGAATCTCTCTCCACTCCACTGTGTGGAGGAGCTGAGGCCCTCCCAGTTGAGGGAGTCGGCTCCTCGGAGCTGTCTTCCTCCCTGCTCCTCTTTCTAGAGGAGCTGAGGCCAAAGGTTGAGGAAGTCGGCTCCTCGGAGCTGTCCTCCTCCCTGCTCCTCTTTCTAGAAGAGCATAGGCCAGAGGTTGAGGAAGTCGGCTCCTCGGAGCTGTCCTCCTCCCTGCTCCTCTTTCTAGAGGAGCTGAGGCCAAAGGTTGAGGAAGTCGGCTCCTCGGAGCTGTCCTCCTCCCTGCTCCTCTTTCTAGAGGAGCATAGGCCAGAGGTTGAGGAAGTCGGCTCCTCGGAGCTGTCCTCCTCCCTGCTCCTCTTTCCAGAGGAGCATAGGCCAGAGGTTGAGGAAGTCGGCTCCTCGGAGCTGTCCTCCTCCCTGCTCCTCTTTCCAGAGGAGCATAGGCCAGAGGTTGAAGAAGTCGGCTCCTCGGAGCTGTCCTCCTCCCTGCTCCTCTTTCCAGAGGAGCATAGGCCAGAGGTTGAGGGAGTCGGCTCCTTGAAGCTGTCCTCGTCCCTGAGGCCAGAGGTTGAGGGAGTCGGCTCCTCGGAGCTGTCCTCCTTCCTGCTCCTCTTTCTAGAGGAGCATAGGCCAGAGGTTGAGGGAGTCGGCTCCTCGGAGCTGTCCTCCTTCCTGCTCCTCTTTCTAGAGGAGCATAGGCCAGAGGTTGAGGAAGTTGGCTCCTCGGAGCTGTCCTCCTCCCTGCTCCTCTTTCTAGAGGAGCATAGGCCAGAGGTTGAGGAAGTCGGCTCCTCGGAGCTGTCCTCCTCCCTGCTCCTCTTTCCAGAGAAGCATAGGCCAGAGGTCGAGGAAGTCGGCTCCTCGGAGCTGTCCTCCTCCCTGAGGCCAGAGGTCGAGGGAGTCGGCTCCTCGGAGCTGTCCTCCTCCCTGCTCCTCTTTCCAGAGAAGCATAGGCCAGAGGTCGAGGAAGTCGGCTCCTCGGAGCTGTCCTCCTCCCTGAGGCCAGAGGTCGAGGGAGTCGGCTCCTCGGAGCTGTCCTCCTCCCTGAGGCCAGAGGTTGAGGGAGTCAGCTCCTCCTGATCCTGAGGAGGTGGCTGATGCTGATGTAGGTGAGGATGTTGAAAGTTGACATCGTCAATCTCAAAATCATACTCATCTTCATCTTCATCAACCTGAAAACCATCATCCTCTTCCTCCTCAACAACACCGTAATCAAAGTAACTCCGATCACTCCAGGCATCGCTATCATCTGAGGCTGCATCATCATCCTCATCATAACCATTGACCTCTGCTAGATATTCCTTAGCCAAGTGGAAAGGGGTGCGATCAGGGAATAGGTCATGTAAGATGTCCTCATAATCGACCACTGATTCCTCATCATCATAGAAAGAAGGGAGATGGGGGATGCCCACACCTTCAATTCCCTCAGGAATGTGACCGCCTGCTTCTGAACAACCATCATCATTCAGAGCAACAAAAGGGAGAGTGTTACCTTTGCTGTCTTCATCAATGATCCTGATCAGCTCAGCCGCAGGACGGAAGACACCTGCAAGGAAAGGATGTTTAATTATGGAAAACCTCAGTCCTTCATATTACAATAATTAACAGTGACTAAATAAGCAATAATCAAACAAGAAGTGCATTTAGTTATACCGTTATGATTACCTCAAAATAACAGATTGAAGAATAAAAACTTGAAAAATTAGGCTTTATCAGGACTGTGTGAGTGTGTGTGTGTGTGTGTGCGTGTGTGTGTGTGTGTGTTGTTAAATAACACAGACTGCAGACATTAACCTTTTTCCAACACATCTTCTTGGGGAGAGGACAAATCAAACACACATGAAAATGTCACTCATGTGAAATAACCAGTAACCTCCTCATGTTGGCAGATATTAGTGGTCATGTAAGATCACATCACTTACATAAGAAGGTGTTAAAGAACATGCATAAAAGGATCACACACTGATACAGATGCTGACACAAGCTCCAGCACATAATCACAGACATGGCGCATGCACCATTCTAACTTTGTAAGAACAGGTTCATTTTCAGACGCTCTTACCTTTATTTTACCATATTAAAAGAGTCGCCTTGCCCAGTCCCTCTATAAGCACAAACATGATGGTTGAACCACGATTTTTAAAGAGACAAGATGGCGTCATACAGGCTTTTATTAACAAGAAAGGTTAATAAAAACCAGACAACCAAACAGAGGCATTACAAGAAATAGTCACGGACCGTGTTCAGATTATGAAACTATGATCCAAAATCAACATTTATCAGTCACAGAGCACTGCACCATTACTGCATTAAAATACAGACACAGGCGTAGAGCATGCCACTGATTACTCTGGCGTATCAAATGAAAAGGCATTGTCTTATAATCCATTGAGACCCACATGCTCAAATACTATTTCTACTATACTATTACTATACTAATACTATTTTCTAACTTTAATAATATCACAGGAAGCAGTTTTACATATACCACTGTCTCGTAATATTACTATAATCACAAACATATAACAATATTATTAACAATGGGCACTACTATTAGGGCATTGGAGGAATATGTAGCCTTTATAGGCATAATTAATATTATAAATATATCATAATGCTATCATTTTTATGGTGAGAAATGAATAGAATAAGATTGAATTACATTCACGTGCAATAGTAATGTCTCCACACAGTTTCACATCTAAAAATAGAAATGTTTTTACCGAGCATCACATCATATAATAATTAATATGGAAAGAGACAGTTATTGGAGAGGGGCAACACACGGTTTTGAGGACCTTCGGTAATTCAGCAGAGGAGGATTCGTCATGACACTGTGTGAATTGTGTGTTTGCAAGATGATGTCACAATCTCCATCACTCCTATGGTTTACAATAAGCGGTGTGAAATACAAACACACACAAAACCGCATGCTTAATTACGCACGCTGAACCTTGGGTACCTTCACGCGCAACCAGCGAGTTTCTTCACAATAACCACACAATCGTCTGAGCTTCTGTGGATACTATAGTCGCTTATTTTCCCAGTTTATACTGTACATTACAAATCAGACTGCGCACAGGAGACGGTGGCATCCTGGGCGCAGGACGCGCATATATATATATATATATATATATATATATATATATATATATATATATATATATAACTGTGATGAACTTTGAACTTAAAATAACCCGATGCTTCGACAACAACTCTGAATCCAGTTTAAAACAAGTTAAATCATCTGGCCCGGTTTGTTTACATCTGCACGTCTGACATGATGGCGTCAGCCCGTACTAGCTGCCTACATTTGAATCTAATACTAACATCATCTCCATGGTTACAAAACATTTGTTTTCACGCATTGTTCAAATATTAGCCCAGGCGCCGATTTATTTGCCATAACTGTCTACGTCAAATTCAATAAATGGATGCCCTCAAAACAAAACAAATGTTTTCAAATCACGGCTCTGTTCTTAATAAATTTCACATCTTTGCCGACAGTTTTAATACATTCAAAGCCGCTAATTCAACTTTTAAGAAAACGTCGAGCATCACCCAAGCAGTGTTTTAAGACAGGCCATCAAATATTATGCTACTTCTTCACATTTACATTCAACAAAATATGTTCATTTAAACTTTTTAAAGAGGTCAATTAAGAGAAAATATGAATTGAATTGTCTTACCTTGCCCATGAAGGTCCAGGTCACACCCGAGCAGGAAAGGAACCGGGCTCCGAGCCATTTCTCCGAGTTAACTTCTCCTCCTCCTCCTTCTTCTTCTTCCTCTTCTTCTGCTTCTTCTTCTACTTCAGTAGTTTTCCAACAAGATCACCTCTTCAGATATTTCCTCCAAAGAGATCAGCTCGCCAATTTTGCAAAAGGTCAAGTCTCCTCAAACCCAAGTGCAAAATGAGAGAGAGCAAAGGTCAGCAGGTCTTATATGACGTCGTGCGTCACCGCTGTTGCCATGACTTTGTTTTTATTTGATGGGTTTGATTTCAGTGATTGCTGCTTGGAGACAGCAAGGCTCTAGCTCAGCTCTGATTGGTTGTTTTTTCCAGTCTGTGAAATCTTGCAGATGATATTAGGAGCACTGAAGGAACATGATTTTTTTTTTTTTTTTTTTATCAGATTACCTGTCTCGTGCACTACTGTCACAATAAAGCGACCGTTTTATAGCCAAAAAATAACTTTTTAAAATCACATTTGCTCGACTTCTGCCCACTTCAACTTTAATGCTAAAATTAAGCAAGGAAAAAAAACATTTGCAAATGATATCAGAGTCAACACCTGTAATTATCAGGATGTTAAAACTATTTACTCTGACACTGATTCTTTTTAGCTGATAAAGTTTGTTTGTAGATTTTTGGAAAGCCCCGCTTCACACATTTATTTTTAAAACATATATTTTAAATGTGCTGCCTACCTTCACTAACCGCCTAACCAGAAACTACAACATAACATATGCATTTTAAAATAATAGGTATATTATGTATAATAAACTGCATGCCAATCCCCTGTTGCACTTCGTAGGCCTTGTAGACTTTCAAAACTTTGGTCTCGGAGAAGACAGAAAAATGGCAAGATATGTGTTGTGGATTCATTATGTACTCTAAATGTTGAATAATACAACTATAAGCCTATTTGGACACAAGTATTCACTATTACTATTACAGCGTTACAAGTGGGAACCTTTCTTTGCAGGCTGAGGTTGTGGTGGGGGTGGTTTTCACCGGTGCGCACTCAGTGAACCTTCACCCATGCAAAAGCAACGGTGCTAATAATGACTGATAATGCCTATGTAATAGTTTGACAGCAGACGAATTGGGTGAGAAAGTACAAGATGAGCAATATTCCGGTTAAGCAAGACAGATAAATTCAATATGATAAATCTTTATTGTTGACCAGGGTGGACATTTGTCTTTGGCTCACCAAACAAAAGAAACAACAACATCAAAAGCAGACAAGCAGTTAGTAAAATCAAATATCACAGTTTTCTATTACACATTAAACCATTTCATGCAAGCAAGGATCTAGATGGGAGGGAACAACGTCAAAGTGCCAACAACAGCTTCAAGTCTGATTGGACACAGATGCCGACAGGAAGTGCACTGAGGCAAACACCAGCAACATCATCAATATCATCTTTATCAACATCATCAATAGCATCAGTGTCATTAGGTGTGGAGGGGCTCATGAAAGAGCTGGGTCTTTAGCTTTTTCTTAAAGGTGGAAAGGGTCTGTGGATGCTTCAGGTAACTTCCACCATTGGGGGACTACAGAGGAGAAAAGTCTAGCTAGCGACTTGGGGCCCTGTTGTGATGGCACCAGGCACCTTTCATTTGCAGGAAGGAGTACAGACCTGGATGAGGGAGCTCAGGTAGACGGGAGCTGTGTTTGTTGCTGTTTTGTCAGTGAGCAACGGAGTTCTGAATTTGGTGCGAACGGCATCAGTGGAAAAGAGCTGCAGGGAACAGCAGAGTCACATGACAAGGTTGAGACTTCCTCTCTGGTTTCTGGCTTTAAGAGAGAGTAGCTCTTATTCACAAATATTGCTTGAACTGTCCTAGGCCATGGCAATAACATATTGGAATTCTTAATTTAGGTGGCATTTCCCTTTCAAGGTATTACATGTAACTTTAAGAACATCCTTGTTCTTAATGACACCAGTGGCCATTAAGTGAACTGCAGTTGGCATTACACATAACATTATTTTACAGTATGTCACCATTAGTCTCTGCAATGTCCAATATTCAGTTTGCCATTTGCAAATTACTTCATCAGCTAACGTTACGAAGCAAAACTGTCCGGGGTCAGAAATCAGTCCACAGGCTGTTATAGGCAGCCAAGTATGTAGGGGAAGATCTCAAGTTTAAAGTTATATTACAACCTGTTCACGCATTGGCAATACAAAACAAGACAAAATGTGGTGATGGCACCCAATGGTGTTGGCTGGTCGTTGGACTCCATTTCTCAGGAGCGTGCATGACATGATATCCACTGGATTAAACATCCTGCATTTTTCACATTAAAAGCAGTCTACACATCGACAATACGAAATGATTAAAAATGTATAAATATACTGTATGTAAACATATATACATTCCCTTTTATGTGAGAGGCATTTGGTATATTATTGTGTTACCAGTTATTTGGAGAATTTAAAGTTTAAATTTAAAGTTTAAAATTTAAATTTAAAGACATTTTAATACCAATTAAGGCCTTATTTTTAAATCCATTCACTCAAGATCACGTTTATGCTCAAGCTTCTTCTTCATTTGGCATTAAAGGTGACTGTCAGAGGACAAAGCAAACACTTTGGTTCACCTATACACGTATGATTCCACTGCAAAAAAAAAATCAACTTAGCTAGTCACATGCAAGTCACTTAAATGAGGAGAAAATGCGGGATTCTTACAGCAGGAGCGGGGCTGTTGTAACTTGGTGGAAGCCTCTCTCTTTCCCTCTCAACTCCTGACAGCGCAGAATGTTCTCCATCCATCCTCTCGGTGTGGAACAGCAGAAAAAGTTGTTTTTCTCCCCTGGAAACACTCAGTCCTCTACAGCCTCTCCGTTTCTGCTCCTCGGAAGGCTGCACATGGTTTTACCAGAGCCAGCAAAAGAGTTTTTTAAGAACACGTTCAGGATGGGTTTAGTAGCCGCTTCTTCTTCTCCTACTTCTGTCCCTCTCCGCGTCGTCTGTCGGGGAAGCTGCTACGCTGCCATGTTTGGAGGAGGAGGAGGAGTCACCTGGAGAGTGGAGCCTGGAGACAGCAGCGCCGCTCGCTCATCCACGCACAGGCTCTTGTTTGGACCTGCGACGCCACCGGGGATCAAGTACTGCTGGCCGAGGCCTTATCCTGGGAAGTGGTAGGGTGGACGGTCTGTGTGCCCTGCGTCCTCGGCACTGTGATCTTCAGGGTTGGCGTGGGGGGCCGGCGGTCTGTGCATCCTTGGGGGTGGCCCCATCTCCCTTCTGGGTTGGGGTGCCATGGGCGGCCGGCCTGTGGCGGGTCTGGGGTGGCCGCTGGGGCGGCTGCATTGGTGGGGCCTGTTTGGTTTGTGGGGCCCTCTCTCGCCCCCTCCCTTTTAGTGGGGTGGTTTGGGCTGGATGTTGGGCGGCGGGTGGGCCCGTTCGGGGTACCCCGGGTAGTGTCGGCCGCTGCCTCCTCTGGGCATCTGGGTGTGCGTGCGGCCCGTCGGCTCTGGTGGCTACCTGGGTGTTGCCTCCTTGGTGCTCTCGTAGCCTGGGATGGGGTGGGGCACTTGACCAGTTTGGCCAGGCTTGGTCATGACGGCCGCTCTGGGCTTCGGTGTCAATAACACATGCATGATTGGGTTCAGGGCCTGCCAGCACCTGTCGAGTCCCATTGTTGAGAACTAATGGGACCTGCCAAAATGTGCTAGGTCAGTCTTCGAATTTTACACTGGGCTCATGCACTTTATGCACTCCTTTCCAACGGTTTAAGCTTCTCCCTTCTGTTTTTTTCTCGTGGGTTACTGGTTGGTGGGTATAAATCAGCACCTTACATTCATAGCATGTACGCTTCCCTGCCCATCTTATTTATATCCCCCCATCGACCCCTCATTTTCCCCTCATTTCACTGAAGTGTAGCACTTCCCTCTCTGGCTCGTGATAGGAAAAAAACCAATAAAGATTAGTTACCAGGAGGGCCGGTGATGGTCACACATGTACTAAAATATATACTTACTTTTGCGCAATACTAAGATAAGCACAGATCCCGTAAAACGTTGTTACCTCCCTCTGTGGTATTCAACGATGAGAGTTAGTGCTGACAGGTGGGAAAAAAAGGTTTATTTTTTTTATTTGTATCTTAAAGAAATTTATTTTTATATATTGTGCCTCCTGTTTTTTTTACTGCTTATTAGCACCAACAAACCAAAGCAACCTGACACCCCTAGAAATAAATATTTTGATTCTGATATTTTTTTCAGTTTGAACACATTTAAAAGAGCAAGAAGTGTTACTGATTACAGAAATAGATAACATCCACTGACAGACTGAATATGAATTCATTTACCCTCATGTCTCTGACAGTGAGTGTTCCTGAACTGAACTGAAGAGAAGATGGGAAAACTATAGGACCAGTTGACAGAGAGGAAACTCTGCAGTATTTTAACCCACATAAGCATCAAAGCTGATAACCTACATAACTTTCTAAAGTCTGGGCACTACTGCAGAAAATTTCCATAAAGAAAAATAATGTAAAGAAAAACAGAACTCTTCCTCTGGGTTTTCCACCCTGATCCTAAAGAAGGTCCTGTACAAGAAAAAGTTACAGATTTGATGCTCACAGCAGGCCGGACACTGAGTCTCTGTTTAGATAAAAACATTTACTTGACAACGGCATTAAGAGTTGAAACATTATAAAAAAACAGAGAAGAAGTCTTCTTCATCTTCAACTGCTTATCTGGGGTCGCGGGGGCAACAGCTCCAGCAGGGGACCCCAAACTTCTCTTTTCCGGGCCACATTAACCACCTCTGACTGGGTGATCCCGAGGCATTCCCAAGCCAGGGTGGAGATATAATCTCTCCACCTAGTCCTGGGTCGTCCCCAGGATCTCCTCCCTGCTGGTCGTACCTGGAACACCTCCCTAGGAAGGGGCCCAGGAGGCATCCTTACCAGATGCCCGAACCACCTCTACCTCACAATGAAGCCAAATGCTATATTTCCACTGTCATCCTCTTTGGGAGCCATTAGACTGTTGTCAGGCTATTAAATAGGCGTTATCAGTCACAAGCCCCAGAGATGTGAGTTAATAGGGGCCTACTACACCCACTGGTAAGTTTTATCATCTATCTATCTATCATCGGAATATTTTGGAACATCAACGGTGCATTTGATAATATTATCATTTAGCATGAGCATATTAGTATTAGCATATTAGCATTTAGCATTATCATATTAGCATATTAGTGGCACATTTGGTGTATCAGTGGTTCATGGTGGTGGTGGATCATGATTGATACATTTGGCATATTGGCGTTACATTTGAGAATATTACCACTTAGCATTAGCATAATAGCATTTAGCATTATTATGTTAGCATATCAGTGGTATATTTTGGTGTATCAGTGGTACATTTTGGTGTATCAGTGGCACATTTTAGAATGCTAGCATTTGGAATTACCATGTTAGCATTTAGCATTACCATATTAGCATTTTGCATTACCATATTAGCATTTAGCCTTAATATATGAGCACATCTGTGGCATAATTTGGCTTATCAGTGGCACATTTTGGCGAATCAGTTCCTCATTTTGTCATATCAGCAGTACATTTTGGCACATCAGGAGCACATGTATCAGTGGCACATTTTGGCGTATTAGTTGCACATTCTGCTGTATCAGCAGTACATTTTGGCATATCAGTGGCACATACTGGCGTATCAGTTGCACATTTTGGCATATTGGAGGCACATTTGGTGTATCGTTGGAACATCTGGGTGTATAAGCAGCACATTTTGGCATATCAGTGGTACATTTTAGCATATTACCATTTAGCATTACCATATTAGCATTTGGAATTCACATTGTATCGTAAATGTGGCATATTTTGGCATATCGGTGGTACATTTTGGCATATCAGTTGCACATTTTGGTGCATCAGCAGTACATTTTGATATATTAGTGGCACAATTTGGTGTGTCGTTGGTGCATTTTGGTGGATAAGCAGTACATTTTAGAATATTACCATTCAGCATTGGTATATTAGCATTTAGCATTGTCATATTAGCATATCAGTGGCACATTTGGTGTATCAGTGGTCGTTTTTAGCCTTTCAGTGGTACATGTTGGTGTAGAAGCAGCACATTTTGTCATATGTTATATTTTGACATATCAGGAGTACATTTTGGAGTGTGACTGGCACATTTTGTCATATTGGCGGTACATTTGAGAATATTAGCAATTAGCATATTAGTATTTAGCATTATTATGTTTGCACATCAGTGGCACATTTTAGAATACTAGCATTTAGCATTACCATATTAGCATTTAGCATTAGCATATTAGCAATTTAGTGTTAAATTGTGGCGTATCATATCCGTGGCACGTTTTGAAGTATCAGTGGTACATTTTGACCATTGTCCATTTTGGTTCATCAGCAGTACATTTTGGCATATTAGTGGCACATTTGTTGTATCACTGGTACATTTTGGTGTATCAGCAGTACAGTTTAGAATATTAGCGGTACATTTTGGTGTATCAGCAGCACCTTTTGGCATATCAATCAATCAATCAGTGGCACATTTTAGTGGAGCAGTTGCACATTTTGGCGTATTACCCTTTAGCATTAGCACATTAGCATTTAGCATTATCATATTAGCATATCAGTGGCATGTTTTGGTGTATCAGTTGACCATTTTGGTGTATCAGCAGCACCTTTTGGCATATCAATCGTACATTTGATAATATTTTCATTTAGTATTACCATATTAGCATTTAGCATTAGCATATTAGCATTTTAAGCGTGCACTGTGGTGTATCAGTGGTAAATTTTGGCATATCAGTGGCACATTTTGGAGCATCATTGGCATATTGTGGCATTTCAGCGATACATTTTAGAAAATTAGCAAATACTACTAGCATATCAGCATGTTAGCATTTAGCATTATTATATTAGCATATCAGTGGCACATATTGGCCTATCAGTGGCACATTTTAGTGGAGCAGTTGCACATTTTGGCATATTACCCTTTAGCATTAGCACATTAGCATTTAGCATTATCATATTAGCATATCAGTGGCACGTTTTGGTGTATCAGTTGACCATTTTGGTGCATCAGCAGTACATTTTGGCATATTAGTGGCACATTTGGTGTATCATTGGTACATTTTGGTGTATCAGAGGTACAGTTTAGAATATTACCGCTACATTTTGCTGTATCAGCAGCACATTTTGGCATATCAGTGGTACATTTTCACATATCAGCAGTACATTTTGGCACATCAGTGGCACATTTTGGAGCATGATTGGTACATTTTGACATATTGGCGGTACATTTGAGAATATTAGCACTTAGCATTAGCATATTAGCATTAACATATTAGCATTTTAGTGTTAAATTGTCACGTATCAGTGGTACATTTTCGAAAATCAGTGGCACGTTTTGCTGTATCAGTTGCACATTTTGGTGCATCAGCAGTACATTTTGGCATATTAGTGGCACATTTGATGTATCATTGGAACATTTTGGTGTATAAGCAGCACATTTTGGCATATTAGTGGTACATCTTGGTGTATACGCAGTACATTTTGGCAAATTAGTGGTACATTTTAGCATATTACAATTTAGCATTACCATATTAGCATTTAGCATTCGCATTTTATCAAATCAGTGGTATATTTTGCCGTATCAGTAGCACATTTTGCCGTGTCAGTGGCACATTTCGGCATATCATTTGTATATTTTGGCTCAAAGAGCCCTACCACATATGTGAAAATCAGATCTGTAGCTCACTTTTTCTGCCCGAGCTCCAACTTGCTTCATGCTCGACAGGCCTATGCAGACTTATACCCTCTAAGTGCTGATGCCAGTGGGAGGTGCAAAGAAGGGTTTGCACATCTACGTTAAATCACCTTCAAAATGCTCGGTAGTGGCTGAGAGTCTGAAGCAATCCATAGTAGACTATTATTTGGGAAACATGCATGCTTCCAAGCCCCGGGTCAAGAAGATGGAAGTACCCATTGCTGAGATGGAGAGTGAACAAGCAAATCCCTGTCAAGCAGGCTCCAAGGGATGCACCAGCACCCCTCATCTTCACACAGGAGACAGCTGGATGCATGAGGGAAACCCCAGCGGGGAAGCTGACAGACAGTCCTGTCAGGGAGAATGATGTGTGTGTTTCTGAGTCCCAAAATCAGAGTACATGTGAGTATGTGGATGAAACGCCTGCTGAGAACATGCCAGCGACCCCAGCCATGGAGAATTATGTGTGAGTATGTGGATGAAACGCCTGCAAACAACATGCTGGGCACTTAACAATGGAGTGAGGATTGAGTTGCAGGGAACAGAAAGCAAAAAAAGAGCACTGTCTGGAACCAGCCCGGAGCATCTAGGAAGTTCAGCAGCAGCCCTGACTGCATGGTGAGTTCGAGTAATCATGCTGTTAATCAGACATTCTTCAGCACTTTATTCTACCTTTCCACTAACATATTTCACACTTTTTATTTTTTTCAATAGAAATCACCCTTTGGACTTATTTTTTTAAAACATTTTTCGACTGGGATGGCATTTTACTTGTTTTCTGCACTGCATGGGTTATATGTGCCTGCTGAGAGGGCACTCTTGAAGCGCACTTTATGTTTTGTTCAATAAAAGCTCACCACTGAAGGCACAATTTTATGTTATGTTTTATGTTCAATAGAATCTCACCCTTGAGGGCATTTGACTTTGTTTTGTTCACTGCCTGGGCACTCCACAGGGCACATTTGTAAATGATTTTATTTCTCTTTGATGTCCAACTTAAAATATTTGTGTTATAGGAGGACTCTGATTGTGTTTTTATTTATGTATTATTGATACATTTATTTTCTTGTACAAATGTGTTGAAAGTTGTGTTTACCTTTCACTGTGCTCAATTCAAGCAGTTCAAAAACCAATTAAATGTTTCCAACAGCATTTAGTTTGTCTCTTTCAACTGCTTTGAGTTTTGATAAAATTTGTGAAAATGTAGACAGTATTTTGTAAAGCTTCTAAGACCATTGAATAGCCCAATACAAATCCTACAGCACTCTCAGGGAAACATGTTGCCAGGAAAAGCTACTGCATCAACCAAATGTAATTATGTCACTCTAGGTACATTTAATAATGAGTTATCATGCGTGAAAGTCCTTCCAAATTCTAGTAGTATTTCAAAGGCTCATATCTAAAAAACAGTGGTAGGTAGCGGGCTGATTCCAACAAATAGGAACCAGGAAAGTATAGAATTCTCTATATATACTCTATAGAATCACTTTTGTGGGTAGATGGTTTATATAACTTTGCAGTATTTATCACGACATAACTTCTTTTGGCAAAGATGTAGATCCATGAACCCTGGTCCACATGAGGAGAACATTCTCAGGTGTGTCTTTGTCAAATTTGAGCTCTCTTGGTGCAAGTGGGACCAAACAGGAACCAGGAAAGTACAGAATTCCACCACTTCACTTCAGTGGGCTGTGTCACTTTGCCGTATTTACCAATTCATAACTTCGTCAATCAGTGGTGTAGGTCCATGAAACCTCTAGCACCTAAGGAGAACATCCTCACATGTGCCTGTGCCAAATTTGAGCTCTCTTGGCACATCCTGGCCCAAACAGGAACCAGGAAAGTATGAAATTCTACCAAATCACTTCAGTGGGTAGATGGTTTGAATAACTTTGCAGTATTTATCATGCCATTACTTCTTTTAGAAAAAATGTAGCTCCAAGAAACCTGGACCACATAAGTAGAACATCCTCAGGTGTGCCTATGCCAAATCTGAGCTCTTTTGCTACAAGTGGGACCAAACAGGACCCAGGAAAGTACAGAATTCCACCACTTCACTTCACTGGGCTGTGTCACTTTGCCGTATTTACCAAGCCATAACTTATTTAATCTGAGGTGTAGGTCCATGAAACCTCTAACACATAAGGAGAACAGCATCACATGTGTCTGTTTCAAATTTGAGCTTTCTTGGTACATCCTGGCCCAAACAGGAACCAGGAAAGTATGAAATTCTACCAAATCACTTCAGTGGGTAGATGGTTTGAATAACTTTGCAGTATTTATCACTCCATAACTTCTTTTGGCAAAGATTTACGTCCATGAAACCTGGACCACGAGGAGAACGTCCTCAGGTGTGTCTGTGCCAAATGTGAGCTCTCTTGCTACAAGTGGGACCAAACAGGAACACTTCACTTCGGTGGGCTGTGTCACTTTGCCGTATTTACCAAGCCATAACTTCTTTAATGTGAGATGTTGGTCCATGAAACCTCTAGCACATAAGGAGAACATCCTCACATGTGACTGTGCCAAATTTGAGCTCTCTTGGTACATCCTGGCCCAAACAGGAACCAGGAAAGTATAGAATTCTGCCAAATCACTTCAGTGGTTAGATGGTTTGAATAATTTTGCAGTATTTATCACGCCATAACTTATTTTGGCAAAGATGTAGGTCAATAAAGCCTGGTTCACATGAGGAGAACATTCTCAGGTGTGTCTGTGCCAAATTTGAGCTCTCTTGGTGCAAGTGGGACCAAACAGGACCCAGGAAAGTACAGAATTCCACCACTTCACTTCAGTGGGTTGTGTCACTTTGCCGTATTTACCAAGCCATACCTTCGTTAATCTGAGGTGTAGGTCATTTGATAATATCATTTAACATGACAATATTAGCATTTAGCATTAGCAACTTAGCATTTGAGTGGTACATTGTGTGGTATCAGTGGTACATTTTGGCATAGCAGTGGTACATTTTTGTGCATTGGTGGCACATTTTGGCATATCAGGGGTGCATTTTAGCATATTAGCATTTAGCATATTAGCATGTCAGTGGCACAGTTTGGCATTTCATTGGTATATTTTGGCTTATCAGTTGCACATTTTGGAGCATCAGTGGCACATTTTGGCTTATCACCAGTACATTTCATATTGTTAGCATTTAGTATTAACATATTAGCATTAGCATATTAACATTTTATTGATAAATTATAACATATCAGTGGAACATTTTTGCATATCAGTGGCACATTTGGGTGTATCAATGGCACATTTTGGCATATCAGTGGTACATTTTGGTGTATCAGCAGTACATTTTAGAATATCAGCATTTAGTATTAGCATATTAAAATATTGGCCTTTAGCATTAGCCCATTACCATTTAGCATTATCATATTAGCATGTCATTGGCACATTTTAGTTTACCAGTGGCACATTTTGGTGTATCAGTTGCACTTTTTAGTGTATCAGCAGTATGTTTTGGCAAATCAGTAGCACCTTTTGCTGTATCAGCAATACATCTTGGCATATCAGTGGCACATTTTGGTGTATCAGTTGCACATTTTGGTGTATCAGCAATACATTTTGATATATTAGTGGCACAATTTGGTCTGTCGTTGGTACACTTTGGTGTATCAGCGGTACATTTTGACATATCAGGAGTACATTTTGGCACATCAGTAGCACATTTTGGAGTATGATTGGTACATTTTGGCATATTGTCGGTACATTTAGCATTAGCATATTTGCATATCAGTGGCACATTTTGGTGTATCAATGGCACATTTTGGCATATCAGTGGTACATTTTGGTGTATCAGCAGTACATTTTAGAATATCAGCATTTAGCATTAGCATATTAGCATTATCATATTAGCATATCAGTCGTACATTTGGTGTATCAGTGGTTATTTTTGGCCTTCCAGTGGTACATGTTGGTGTATAAGCAGCACATTTTGACAAATAAGCATTACATATTGGCACATCAGTGGCACATTTTGGAGCATGATTGGTACATATTGGCATATTGGTGGTACATTTGGGAATATTAGCACTTAGAACTAGCATATTAGCAGTTAGCATTAATAGATTAGCATATCAGTGGTATATTTTGGTGTATCAGTAGCACATTTTAGAATAATAGCATTTTGCATTAGTATATTAGCATTTAGCATTATCATATTAGCATTTTAGTGTTAAATTTTGGCGCATCAGTGGTACATTATCGCATATCAGTGGCACATTTTGATGTATCAGCTGGCCATTTTGGTGCATCAGCAGTATATCTTGGCATATTAGTGGCACACTTAGTGTATCATTGGTGCATTTTGGTTTATCAGCAGCACATTTTGGCATAACAGTGGTACATGGTGTATCAGCAGCACATTTTAGAATATCAGCATTTAGCATTAGTATATTAGAATATTAGCATTTAGCATGAGCCCGTTAGCATTTAGCATTATCATATTATTATGTCATTCGCACATTTTATTTTACCAATGGAACATTTTGGTGTATCAGTTGCACTTTTTAGTGTATCAGCAGTACATTTTGGCATATCAGTGGCACATTTTGGTGTATCAGCAATACATTTTGATATATTAGTGGCACAACTTGGTGTGTCCTTTGTATATTTTGGTGATTCATCAGTACATTTTAGAATATTACCATTTAGCATAACCATATTAGCATTTAGCATGACCATATTAGCATTTAGCATGACCATATTAGCATATCAGTGGCACATTTGGAGTATTATTGGCATATTGTGGCATTTCAGTGGAACATTTTAGAAAATTAGCAAATAGCACTAGATTATCAGCATGTTAGCATTTAGCATTATTATATTTGCATATCAGCGGCACATTTTGGTGTAGCAGTTGCATATTTTGGCATATGAGCAGGACATTTTGGCATATTAGTTCCACATTTTGATGCATCATTGGTACATTTTTTGTATCAGAGGTACATTTTTGAAAATTAGTATTTAGCATTAGCATTTAGCATTAGCATATTAACATATCCATGGTACATTATGGTGCATCAGTGGTACATTTTGGCATATTAGTGGCACATTTTGTTTTCATGTCAATTTAGTATTACCATATTAGAATTTGGCTTTAGGATATTAGCATACCTGTGGCTTATTGTGGCGTATCACTTTCATATTTTGGCATATCAGCAGTACATTTTGGTGTATCAGTGGCACATTTTGGAATATCACTGGCAAATTGTGGCATTTCAGCGGCATATTTTAGAATATGAGCAAGTAGCAAAAGCATATTAGCATGTTAGCATTAATATATTAGCATATCAGTGGCGCGTTTGGGTGTATCAATGGCACATTTGGCATATCAGTGGTACATTTTGGTATATCAGTAATATTAGCATTTAGCATTAGCATATTAGAATATTAGCACATTAGCATTCAGCAACAGCATATTAATATTTTATTGGTAAATTTTAGCATATCAGTGGTACATTTTTGCATATCAGTGGCACGTTTTGGCGTCTCATTGTTACATTTTGGCATATCAGCGGTACATTTGATAATATCATTT
Source organism: Pterois miles (assembly GCA_947000775.1). NCBI lineage: Eukaryota > Metazoa > Chordata > Actinopteri > Perciformes > Scorpaenidae > Pterois > Pterois miles. The sequence goes on along the minus strand of CAMQGK010000468.1, from coordinate 120,478 downwards.
AACATTACCATATTAGCATATAGCATTAGCAAATTAGCATTTTAGTGGTACATTGTGTGGTATCGGTGGTACATTTTGGCATAGCAGTGGTACATTTTGGTGCATTGGTGGCACATTTTGGCATATCAGGGGTACATTTTAGCATATTGGCATTTAGCACATTAGCATGTCAGTGGCACATTTTGGCTTATCAGTTGCACATTTTGGAGCATCAGTGGCACATTTTGCCATATCAGTGCGTCACAGCCTGGCTCAAAGCTGCAACAAAGATGGAGACAAAGGCGAGGTAGCGGCAGAAAAAGAACTCAATTTATTTGACAAATCACAAAAAAAACAAAACAATTCAACATGTGTAAATCAGTAAATAAGTTGTGTAAAACATGTATGGGTGTGTGTGGGTGTGTGTGAATGTGTGTGGTGGGAAGAACAGAACAAAGCAAAACGACATGTCTCTGTCATGCTGCTGAGTGTGTGGACTCTTCCAGGGAGAGAGGGACACTGCAGGCTGAGGAAGCTATTCAAAGGGGAGAGCTCACTGGGCCCAGGTGTGGCTCATCACACTAATGACCTTCCTTCCTGAAATACAGAGAGGGGGCGCAACAGCAACAAGGAAAAGGAGACCTAGTGCCAAGGAGGAGGGGTCATCACAAGTGGAACATTTAGTCATATCATTGATACATATTTAGCATTAATATATTATCATTTAGCATTAGCCTATTAGCATTTTAGGGCTGCACGGTGGTGCAGTGGTTAGCACTCTCGCCTCACAGCAAGAGTGCCGCAGGTTCGAATCCGGCTTGGGACTCTTCTGTGTGGAGTTTGCATGTTCTCCCCGTGCAAGCGTGGGTTTTCTCCGGGTACTCTGGCTTCCTCCCACAGTCCAAAGATAGATATGCAATTTAGGTTAATTGATGACTCTAAATTGCCTGTAGGTGTGGATGTGAGCGTGAATGGTTGTCTGTCTATATGTTGTCTGTCTCTATGTGCCCTGCGATGGACTGGCGACCTGTCCAGGGTGTACCCTGGCTTCGCCTGATGCAAGCTGGAATCGGCTCCAGCCCCCCCGTGACCCCTAATGGGATAAACTGTTGACGATGGATGGATATTACTACTCCCCTCCGGTAGACGGTATAAAGTACCAAAAGCCAATCGTAACATCTTCAAAAACTCTTTTATTCCTAATGCCATTACTGCACTAAATGATAGTATGTCTCGTTGAACTAACTAACTAACTAACTAACTACCTAACTAACTAACATATTAGCATTTTAGTGGTACATTCTGACGTATCAGTAGCACATTGTGGCGTATCAGCAGTACATTTTGGCATATCAGTGGCACATTTTAATGTATCACTGGTACATTTTGGTGTATCAATGGTACATTTTTTAATATTAACATTTAGCATTAGCATTAGCATGTTAGCATATCCTTTGCATATTTGGCATGTCATTGGTACATTTTGGCATATCACCAGTAAATTTCATAATATTAGCACTTAGCATTACCATATTAGCATTTAGATTTAGCATTTTAACATTTTAGTGGTAAATTGTAGCATATCAGTGGTACATTTTTGGATATCAGTGGTACATTTTGGTGTATCAGCAGTACCATTTTAGAATATCAGCATTTAGCATTAGCATATTAGCATTTAGCATTATCATATTAGCAAGTCATTGGCACATTTTAGTTTACCAGTGGCACATTTTGGTGTATCAGTTGCACTTTTTAGTGTATCAGCAGTATATTTTGGCATATCAGTGGCACATTTTGGTGTATCAGCAATACATCTTGGCATATCAGTGGCACATTTTGGTGTATCAGTTGCACATTTTGGTGTATCAGCCTTACACGTTGATATATTAGTGGCACAATTTGGTGTGTCGTTGGTACATTTTGGTGTATCAGCGGTACATTTTGACATATCAGGAGTACTTTTTGGCACATCAGTGGCACATTTTGGAGTATGGTTGGTACATTTTGGCATATTGGTGGTATATTTAGTATTAGCATATTTGCATATCAGTGGCACATTTTGGTGTGTCAATGGCACATTTTGGCATATCAGTGGTACATTTTGGTGTATCAGCAGTACATTTTAGAATATCAGCATTTAGCATTAGCATATTAGCATTTAGCATTATCATATTAGCATATCAGTGGCACATTTGGTGTATCAGTGGTTATTTTTGGCCTTTCAGTGGTAAGTATGTATGTATGTGGCACATTAGTGGCACATTTTGGAGTATGATTGGTGCATTTTGGTATATCAGTGGCACATTTTAGAATACTAGCATTTGCATCACCATATTAGCATATTAGCATTTTAGTGTTAAATTGTGTCGTATCAGTGGCATATTTTAGCATATCAGTGTCACCTTTTGATGTATTAGTTGACCATTTTGGATCATCAGAGTATATTTTGGCACATTAGTGGCACATTTGGTGTATCATTTGTTAATTTTGGTGTATCAGAGGTATAGTTTAGAATATTAGCGGTACATATTGGTGTATCAGCAGCACATTTTGGCATATAATTGGTACATTCTTGTGTATCAGTGGTACATGTTGGTGTCGCAGTGACACATTTTGGCATATTGGTGGTACATTTTAGCATATTTCCATTTAGCATTACCATTTTAGCATTTAGCCTTAGCATATGAGCATATCTGTGGCATATTTTGGCTTATCAGTGGCACATTTTGGCATATCATTGGTATATTTTCGAATATCATTTGCACATTTCGGCATATCAGTGGAACATTTTAGAATGTTATCATTAGCATATTAGCATTTAGCCTTATTATATTAGCATGTCTGTGGTACATTTTGGTGTATCAGTTGCACATATTTGGCATATCATTGGTACATTTTAGCATATCTGTGGCACATACAGGCATATCTGTGGCACATACTGGCGTATCAGTTGCACATTTTGGCATATCAGAGGCACATTTGGTGCATCATTGGAACATTTTGGTGTTTAAGCAGAACATTTTGGCTTGTCAGTGGCACATTTTGGCATATTATTGGTACATTTTGGCATAGCACTGCTGCATGTGGGTACATTGGTGGCACAATTTGACGTATCACTGGTACATTCTCACAAATCAGTGGGACTTTTTAATATGTTAGTATTTAGCTTTAGCATATTAGCATATTAGCATATTAGTGGCACATTTTGGCGTATCAGTGGGACATTTTGGCGTATCAGTGGGACATTTTGGTGTATCAGCGCTGATATATTGTGATGTATCAGTGGCACATTTTGGTGTGTCAGTGTGTCATATCAGCGGTACACTTGATAATACTATCATTTAGCTTTACCATATCAGCATTTAACATGAGCAAATTAGCATTTCAGTGGTACATTGTGGCATATCGGTGGTACATTTTGGCATGTCATGTCATGGGAACATTTTGGTCTATCAGCGGAACATTTTGGTGTGTCAGTGGTACATTTTGGTGTATCAGTGATATATTTTGGCATATCTGTGGTGTAATTTGTCATGTCAGTGGTACATTTTTGATGCATCTGTGGCACATTTTGGAGGGTCAGCAGTACATTTTAGCATATCAGTTTGTCACAGCTTGACTCAAAGCTGCGACAAAGAGGGAGACAAAGGCGAGGTAGCGTCAGAAAAAGAACTTAATTTATTTGACAAATCACCAAGAACAAAAATAACAATTCAACATGTGTAAATCAGTAAATCAGTTGTGTCGAGCATGTGTGGGTGTGTGTGAATGTGTGTGGTGAGAAGACCAGAACAAAGCCAACAATGTGTGTTTACCATGTCTTGTGTCATGCTGCTGAGTGTGTGGAGTCTTCCAGGGAGAGACGGAGACTGCAGACTGAGGCTCATCACACTGAGGACTTTTCTCCCTGCAAAACAGAGAGGAGCAGCAGCAACAAGGAAAAGGAGACCTAGCGCCAGGGAGGAGGGGTCGTCACAAGTGGTACATTTTGGTACAAATGACATGATCTCCTAACTGGACACCAATTGAGACTACAGGTCCGCCACACCCTCGACCTGCTGCAGTTTGCAAAGCAGGACAGGAGCAGCGGTGCTGTGAGAATTACGTTCTTGGACTTCTCCAGCACCTTTAATACCATCCAGCCCCTGCTCCTCAGACACAAACTGACAGAGATGGGAGTGGATTTCACACACGGTGGCATGAATTATGGACTATCTGACAGTCAGACTTCAGTATGTGAGACTGGGGGACTGCTGGTCTGACACTGTGGTCAGCAGCGCCGCAGGGGACTGTGGTCTCTCCAGTTCTCTTCACCCTGTACACGTCGGACTTCAAGTACAACTCAGAGTCCTGCCACATGCAGAAATTCGCAGACGACACTGCTTGACTGCTGACACGTGGATTAGAAATATTTTTAATTAAATCATTTTTGGCCGCTACCACCCTCTCCTTTGGAGAACTAAATTACCTTTCAATATATATATATATATATATATATATATATATATATATATATATATATAATACAATTTAAAAAAATTATGTATAAACTTTTATTTTTGTTTATTTTATATATATACATAGACGTATATATATATATATATATAAAGAGGCCAAATCAGTGACTATGGGCCCGCCACCACCCCCCCTCTTCGGAGGACTTAATTAACTTTGTTCAAATTTTTTTAAATTTAATTTGGTAATTTTATGAAGAAAATATAATTCTATATATAAAATTTTATAGATAATTTTCATATATATATACCTCTGTTTTTTGCCCCCCCTTCTTTGGAGGATTAAATTAACTTTGTTTATGAAAAAATATTACATTCTTTTATTTTATATATCTAATTTAATTTTGCATAGATAATTTTCATTAATATATTTGTATATATATATATAAATAAATGTATGTGTGTATGTAAATATAAATATATAAAAATAAATATGTAAAAAAATAAATATAAATATAAATATAACTATATATATATTAAATATATATATAAAAATATATATATTAAATATATATATATATATATATATATATATATATATATATATATATATATAAAGAGGCCAAATCAGTGACTATGGGCCCGCCACCACCCCCCTCTTCGGAGGACTTAATTAACTTTGTTCTAATTTTTGTTAATTTAATTTTGTAATTTTATGAAGATAATATAATTTTATATAGACAATTTTACAGATAATTTTCATATATATAACATTATTCATATATATAATTTTTTTATTTTATATATCTAATTTAATTTTGCATAGATAATTTTCATTGGTATGTATGTATATATGTATGTGTGTATGTAAACATAAATATATATGTATACATATATATATATACAAACAAACTACATTATATATAGAAATTATACATATATACAAAACAAACTACACAAATTTTCTCGCCACTAACCCACCTCTACTGAAAGTATCAGTATTAACATATGAAATATTGAATCACGTCCAAAATGTTTTCTGATGTCATACTTCCCTTTGTCCACCAAATTCTAATCAGTCATTGTAAGTGGAAGCTAGTACCAAATGTGAAGAAACTCAACAACCCGAAAACATAATGCCTCCAGTCGCCACTGTCACTGGTGCAGAGGCATAAAGAAATCCTACCAGAAACAAACAAGCCAGCCTTTAAGGTAAAAATAAGTCCTACCAAACACAAAAGACACCTCTCAAAGAAACATCCCTAAAACTGAATATCTGGTTACAGACAGGCCCTGCTGCAACTCTCTGCCAAGGGTGCTAAGATAAGATAAGATAAGATATTCCTTTATTGGTCCCGCAGTGGAGAAATTCACATTTTTTTTTTTTTTTTTTTTTTTTTTTTTGTGCTGCCAGTCCTGTCAGATCCAAAGAACATTTCTCCCAAAGAGAAATCGAGGTATCAGATGTGACTGCTTCCAGATGGATTGTGCTGCTTTATACAGGGCTGAAATCCTAATCTCAGTCACTGTCATAAAACCACATTGGTCTCTTAGCAATGACCTCCCAGAATCTCTCTCCACTCCACTGTGTGGAGGAGCTGAGGCCCTCCCAGTTGAGGGAGTCGGCTCCTCGGAGCTGTCCTCCTCCCTGCTCCTCTTTCTAGAGGAGCTGAGGCCAAAGGTTGAGGAAGTCGGCTCCTCGGAGCTGTCCTCCTCCCTGCTCCTCTTTCTAGAAGAGCATAGGCCAGAGGTTGAGGAAGTCGGCTCCTCGGAGCTGTCCTCCTCCCTGCTCCTCTTTCTAGAGGAGCATAGGCCAGAGGTTGAGGAAGTCGGCTCCTCGGAGCTGTCCTCCTCCCCTGCTCCTCTTTCCAGAGGAGCATAGGCCAGAGGTTGAGGGAGTCGGCTCCTTGAAGCTGTCCTCCTCCCTGAGGCCAGAGGTTGAGGGAGTCGGCTCCTCGGAGCTGTCCTCCTTCCTGCTCCTCTTTCTAGAGGAGCATAGGCCAGAGGTTGAGGAAGTTGGCTCCTCGGAGCTGTCGTCCTCCCTGCTCCTCTTTCTAGAGGAGCATAGGCCAGAGGTTGAGGAAGTCGGCTCCTCGGAGCTGTCCTCCTCCCTGCTCCTCTTTGCAGAGGAGCATAGGCCAGAGGTTGAGGAAGTCGGCTCCTCTGAGCTGTCCTCCTCCCTGCTCCTCTTTCCAGAGAAGCATAGGCCAGAGGTCGAGGAAGTCGGCTCCTCGGAGCTGTCCTCCTCCCTGAGGCCAGAGGTCGAGGGAGGTCGGCTCCTCGGAGCTGTCCTCCTCCCTGAGGCCAGAGGTCGAGGGAGTCGGCTCCTCGGAGCTGTCCTCCTCCCTGAGGCCAGAGGTCGAGGGAGTCGGCTCCTCGGAGCTGTCCTCCTCCCTGAGGCCAGAGGTCGAGGGAGTCGGCTCCTCGGAGCTGTCCTCCTCCCTGCTCCTCTTTCCAGAGAAGCATAGGCCAGAGGTCGAGGAAGTCGGCTCCTCGGAGCTGTCCTCCTCCCTGAGGCCAGAGGTCGAGGGAGTCGGCTCCTCGGAGCTGTCCTCCTCCCTGAGGCCAGAGGTCGAGGGAGTCGGCTCCTCGGAGGTGTCCTCCTCCCTGAGGCCAGAGGTTGAGGGAGTCAGCTCCTCCTGATCCTGAGGAGGTGGCTGATGCTGATGTAGGTGAGGATGTTGAAAGTTGACATCGTCAATCTCAAAATCATACTCATCTTCATCTTCATCAACCTGAAAACCATCATCCTCTTCCTCCTCAACAACACCGTAATCAAAGTAACTCCGATCACTCCAGGCATCGCTATCATCTGAGGCTGCATCATCATACTCATCATAACCATTGACCTCTGCTAGATATTCCTTAGCCAAGTGGAAAGGGGTGCGAGCAGGGAATAGGTCATGTAAGATGTCCTCATAATCGACCACTGATTCCTCATCATCATAGAAAGAAGGGAGATGGGGGATGCCCACACCTTCAATTCCCTCAGGAATGTGACCGCCTGCTTCTGAACAACCATCATCATTCAGAGCAACAAAAGGGAGAGTGTTACCTTTGCTGTCTTCATCAATGATCCTGATCAGCTCAGCCGCAGGACGGAAGACACCTGCAAGGAAAGGATGTTTAATTATGGAAAACCTCAGTCCTTCATATTACAATAATTAACAGTGACTAAATAAGCAATAATCAAACAAGAAGTGCATTTAGTTATACCGTTATGATTACCTCAAAATAACAGATTGAAGAATAAAAACTTGAAAAATTAGGCTTTATCAGGACTGTGTGAGTGTGTGTGTGTGTGTGTGCGTGTGTGTGTGTGTGTGTGTTTAAATAACACAGACTGCAGACATTAACCTTTTTCCAACACACCTTCTTGGGGAGAGGACAAATCAAACACACATGAAAATGTCACTCATGTGAAATAACCAGTAACCTCCTCATGTTGGCAGATATTAGTGGTCATGTAAGATCACATCACTTACATAAGAAGGTGTTAAAGAACATGCATAAAAGGATCACACACTGATACAGATGCTGACACAAGCTCCAGCACATAATCACAGACATGGCGCATGCACCATTCTAACTTTGTAAGAACAGGTTCATTTTCAGACGCTCTTACCTTTATTTTACCTTATAAAAAGAGTCGCCTTGCCCAGTCCCTCTACAAGCACAAACATGATGGTTGAACCACGATTTTTAAAGAGACAAGATGGCGTCATACAGGCTTTTATTAACAAGAAAGGTTAATAAAAACCAGACAACCAAACAGAGGCATTACAAGAAATAGTCACGGACCGAGTTCAGATTATGAAACTATGATCCAAAATCAACATTTATCAGTCACAGAGCATTGCACCATTACTGCATTAAAATACAGACACAGGCGTAGAGCATGCCACTGATTACTCTGGCGTATCAAATGAAAAGGCATTGTCTTATAATCCATTGAGACCCACATGCTCAAATACTATTTCTACTATACTATTACTATACTAATACTATTTTATAACTTTAATAATATCACAGGAAGCAGTTTTACATATACCACTGTCTCGTAATATTACTATAATCACAAACATATAACAATATTATTAACAATGGGCACTACTATTAGGGCATTGGAGGAATATGTAGCCTTTATAGGCATAATTAATAATATAAATATATCATAATGCTATCATTTTTATGGTGAGAAATGAATAGAATAAGATTGAATTACATTCACGTGCAATAGTAATGTCTCCACACAGTTTCACTTCTAAAAATAGAAATGTTTTTACCGAGCATCACATCATACAATAATTAATATGGAAAGAGACAGTTATTGGAGAGGGGCAACACACGGTTTTGAGGACCTTCGGTAATTCAGCAGAGGAGGATTCGTCATGACACTGTGTGAATTGTGTGTTTGCAAGATTATGTCACAATCTCCATCACTCCTATGGTTTACAATAAGCGGTGTGAAATACAAACACACACAAAACCGCATGCTTAATTACGCACGCTGAACCTTGGGTACCTTCACGCGCAACCAGCGAGTTTCTTCACAATAACCACACAATCGTCTGAGCTTCTGTGGATACTATAGTCGCTTATTTTCCCAGTTTATACTGTACATTACAAATCAGACTGCGCACAGGAGACGGTGGCATCCTGGGCGCAGGACGCGCATATATATATAACTGTGATGAACTTTGAACTTAAAATAACCCGATGCTTCGACAACAACTCTGAATCCAGTTTAAAACAAGTTAAATCATCTGGCCCGGTTTGTTTACATCTGCACGTCTGACATGATGGCGTCAGCCCCTACTAGCTGCCTACATTTGAATCTAATACTAACATCATCTCCATGGTTACAAAACATTTGTTTTCACGCATTGTTCAAATATTAGCCCAGGCGCCGATTTATTTGCCATAACTGTCTCGTCAAATTCAATAAATGGATGCCCTCAAAACAAAACAAATGTTTTCAAATCACGGCTCTGTTCTTAATAAATTTCACATCTTTGCCGACAGTTTTAATACATTCAAAGCCGCTAATTCAACTTTTAAGAAAACGCCGAGCATCACCCAAGCAGTGTTTTAAGACAGGCCATCAAATATTATGCTACTTCTTCACATTTACATTCAACAAAATATGTTCATTTAAAGTTTTTAAAGAGGTCAATTAAGAGAAAATATGAATTGAATTGTCTTACCTTGCCCATGAAGGTCCAGGTCACACCCGAGCAGGAAAGGAACCGGGCTCCAAGCCATTTCTCCGAGTTAACTTCTCCTCCTCCTCCTTCTTCTTCTTCCTCTTCTTCTGCTTCTTCTTCTACTTCAGTAGTTTTCCAACAAGATCACCTCTTCAGATATTTCCTCCAAAGAGATCAGCTCGCCAATTTTGCAAAAGGTCAAGTCTCCTCAAACCCAAGTGCAAAATGAGAGAGAGCAAAGGTCAGCAGGTCTTATATGACGTCGTGCGTCACCGCTGTTGCCATGACTTTGTTTTTATTTGATGGGTTTGATTTCAGTGATTGCTGCTTGGAGACAGCAAGGCTCTAGCTCAGCTCTGATTGGTTGTTTTTTCCAGTCTGTGAAATCTTGCAGATGATATTAGGAGCACTGAAGGAACATGATTTTTTTTTTTTTTTATCAGATTACCTGTCTCGTGCACTACTGTCACAATAAAGCGACCGTTTTATAGCCAAAAAATAACTTTTTAAAATCACATTTGCTCGACTTCTGCCTACTTCAACTTTAATGCTGAAATTAAGCAAGGAAAAAAAACATTTGCAAATGATATCAGAGTCAACACCTGTAATTATCAGGATGTTAAAACTATTTACTCTGACACTGATTCTTTTTAGCTGATAAAGTTTGTTTGTAGATTTTTGGAAAGCCCCGCTTCACACATTTATTTTTAAAACATATATTTTAAATGTGCTGCCTACCTTCACTAACCGCCTAACCAGAAACTACAACATAGCATATGCATTTTAAAATAATAGGTACATTATGTGTAATAAACTGCATGCCAATCCCCTGTTGCACTTCGTAGGCCTTGTAGACTTTCAAAACTTTGGTCTCGGAGAAGACAGAAAAATGGCAAGATATGTGTTGTGGATTCATTATGTACTCTAAATGTTGAATAATACAACTATAAGCCTATTTGGACACAAGTATTCACTATTACTATTACAGCGTTACAAGTGGGAACCTTTCTTTGCAGGCTGAGGTTGTGGTGGGGGTGGTTTTCACTGGTGCGCACTCAGTGAACCTTCTCCCATGCAAAAGCAACGGTGCTAATAATGACTGATAATGCCTATGTAATAGTTTGACAGCAGACGAATTGGGTGAGAAAGTACAAGATGAACAATATTCCGGTTAAGCAAGACAGATAAATTCAATATGATAAATCTTTATTGTTGACCAGGGTGGACATTTGTCTTTGGCTCACCAAACAAAAGAAACAACAACATCAAAAGCAGACAAGCAGTTAGTAAAATCAAATATCACAGTTTTCTATTACACATTAAACCATTTCATGCAAGCAAGGATCTAGATGGGAGGGAACAACGTCAAAGTGCCAACAACAGCTTCAAGTCTGATTGGACACAGATGCCGACAGGAAGTGCACTGAGGCAAACACCAGCAACATCATCAATATCATCTTTATCAACATCATCAATAGCATCAGTGTCATTAGGTGTGGAGGGGCTCATGAAAGAGCTGGGTCTTTAGCTTTTTCTTAAAGGTGGAAAGGGTCTGTGGATGCTTCAGGTAACTTCCACCATTGGGGGACTACAGAGGAGAAAAGTCTAGCTAGCGACTTGGGGCCCTGTTGTGATGGCACCAGGCACCTTTCATTTGCAGGAAGGAGTACAGACCTGGATGAGGGAGCTCAGGTAGACGGGAGCTGTGTTTGTTGCTGTTTTGTCAGTGAGCAACGGAGTTCTGAATTTGGTGCGAACGGCATCAGTGGAAAAGAGCTGCAGGGAACAGCAGAGTCACATGACAAGGTTGACACTTCCTCTCTGGTTTCTGGCTTTAAGAGAGAGTAGCTCTTATTCACAAATATTGCTTGAACTGTCCTAGGCCATGGCAATAACATATTGGAATTCTTAATTTAGGTGGCATTTCCCTTTCAAGGTATTACATGTAACTTTAAGAACATCCTTGTTCTTAATGACACCAGTGGCCATTAAGTGAACTGCAGTTGGCATTACACATAACATTATTTTACAGTATGTCACCATTAGTCTCTGCAATGTCCAATATTCAGTTTGCCATTTGCAAATTACTTCATCAGCTAACGTTACGAAGCAAAACTGTCCGGGGTCAGAAATCAGTCCACAGGCTGTTATAGGCAGCCGAGTATGTAGGGGAAGATCTCAAGTTTAAAGTTATATTACAACCTGTTCACGCATTGGCAATACAAAACAAGACAAAATGTGGTGATGGCACCCAATGGTGTTGGCTGGTCGTTGGACTCCATTTCTCAGGAGCGTGCATGACATGATATCCACTGGATTAAACATCCTGCATTTTTCACATTAAAAGCAGTCTACACATCGACAATACGAAATGATTAAAAATGTATAAATATACTGTATGTAAACATATATACATTCCCTTTAATGTGAGAGGCATTTGGTATATTATTGTGTTACCAGTTATTTGGAGAATTTAAAGTTTAAATTTAAAGTTTAAAATTTAAATTTAAAGACATTTTAATACCAATTAAGGCCTTATTTTTAAATCCATTCACTCAAGATCACGTTTATGCTCAAGCTTCTTCTTCATTTGGCATTAAAGGTGACTGTCAGAGGACAAAGCAAACACTTTGGTTCACCTATACACGTATGATTCCACTGCAAAAAAAAATCAACTTAGCTAGTCACATGCAAGTCGCATAAATGAGGAGAAAATGCGGGATTCTTACAGCAGTTGTAACTTGGTGGAAGCCTCTCTCTTTCCCTCTCAACTCCTGACAGCGCAGAATGTTCTCCATCCATCCTCTCGGTGTGGAACAGCAGAAAAAGTTGTTTTTCTCCCCTGGAAACACTCAGTCCTCTACAGCCTCTCTGTTTCTGCTCCTCGGAAGGCTGCACATGGTTTTACCAGAGCCAGCAAAAGAGTTTTTTAAGAACACGTTCAGGATGGGTTTAGTAGCCGCTTCTTCTTCTCCTACTTCTGTCCCTCTCCGCGTCGTCTGTCGGGGAAGCTGCTACGCTGCCATGTTTGGAGGAGGAGGAGGAGTCACCTGGAGAGTGGAGCCTGGAGACTGCAGCGCCGCTCGCTCATCCACGCACAGGCTGTTGTTTGGACCTGCGACGCCACCGGGGATCAAGTACTGCTGGCCGAGGCCTTATCCTGGGAAGTGGTAGGGTGGACGGTCTGTGTGCCCTGCGTCCTCGGCACTGTGATCTTCAGGGTTGGCGTGGGGGGCCGGCGGTCTGTGCATCCTTGGGGGTGGCCCCATCTCCCTTCTGGGTTGGGGTGCCATGGGCGGCCGGCCTGTGGCGGGTCTGGGGTGGCCGCTGGGGCGGCTGCATTGGTGGGGCCTGTTTGGTTTGTGGGGCCCTCTCTCGCCCCCTCCCTTTTAGTGGGGTGGTTTGGGCTGGATGTTGGGCGGCGGGTGGGCCCGTTCGGGGTACCCCGGGTAGTGTCGGCCGCTGCCTCCTCTGGGCATCTGGGTGTGCGTGCGGCCCGTCGGCTCTGGTGGCTACCTGGGTGTTGCCTCCTTGGTGCTCTCGTAGCCTGGGATGGGGTGGGGCACTTGACCAGTTTGGCCAGGCTTGGTCATGACGGCCGCTCTGGGCTTCGGTGTCAATAACACATGCATGATTGGGTTCAGGGCCTGCCAGCACCTGTCGAGTCCCATTGTTGAGAACTAATGGGACCTGCCAAAATGTGCTAGGTCAGTCTTCGAATTTTACACTGGGCTCATGCACTTTGTGCACTCCTTTCCAACGGTTTAAGCTTCTCCCTTCAGTTTTTTTCTCGTGGGTTACTGGTTGGTGGGTATAAATCAGCACCTTACATTCATAGCATGTACGCTTCCCTGCCCATCTTATTTATATCCCCCCATCGACCCCTCATTTTCCCCTCATTTCACTGAAGTGTAGCACTTCCCTCTCTGGCTCGTGATAGGAAAAAAACCAATAAAGATTAGTTACCAGGAGGGCCGGTGATGGTCACACATGTACTAAAATATATACTTACTTTTAAGATTACTTACTAAGATAAGCACAGATCCCGTAAAACGTTGTTACCTCCCTCTGTGGTATTCAACGATGGGAGTTAGTGCTGACAGGTGGGAAAAAAAGGTTTATTTTTTTTATTTGTATCTTAAAGAAATTTATTTTTATATATTGTGCCTCCTGTTTTTTTTACTGCTTATTAGCACCAACAAACCAAAGCAACCTGACACCCCTGGAAATAAATATTTTGATTCTGATATTTTTTTCAGTTTGAACACATTTAAAAGAGCAAGAAGTGTTACTGATTACAGAAATAGATAACATCCACTGACAGACTGAATATGAATTCATTTACCCTCATGTCTCTGACAGTGAGTGTTCCTGAACTGAACTGAAGAGAAGATGGGAAAACTATAGGACCAGTTGACAGAGAGGAAACTCTGCAGTATTTTAACCCACATAAGCATCAAAGCTGATAACCTACATAACTTTCTAAAGTCTGGGCACTACTGGAGAAAATTTCCATAAAGAAAAATAATGTAAAGAAAAACAGAACTCTTCCTCTGGGTTTTCCACCCTGATCCTAAAGAAGGTCCTGTACAAGAAAAAGTTACAGATTTGATGCTCACAGCAGGCCGGACACTGAGTCTCTGTTTAGATAAAAACATTTACTTGACAACGGCATTAAGAGTTGAAACATTATAAAAAAACAGAGAAGAAGTCTTCTTCATCTTCAACTGCTTATCTGGGGTCGCGGGGGCAACAGCTCCAGCAGGGGACCCCAAACTTCTCTTTCCCGGGCCACATTAACCACCTCTGACTGGGTGATCCCGAGGCATTCCCAAGCCAGGGTGGAGATATAATCTCTCCACCTAGTCCTGGGTCGTCCCCGGGATCTCCTCCCTGCTGGTCGTACCTGGAACACCTCCCTAGGGAGGGGCCCAGGAGGCATCCTTACCAGATGCCCGAACCACCTCTACCTCACAATGAAGCCAAATGCTATATTTCCACTGCCATCCTCTTTGGAAAGGCAGCCATTAGACTGTTGTCAGGCTATTAAATAGGCGTTATCAGTCACAAGCCCCAGAGATGTGGGTTAATAGGGGCCTGCTACACCCACTGGTAAGTTTTATCATCTATCTATCTATTATCGGTATATTTTGGAACATCAACGGTGCATTTGATAATATTATCATTTAGCATGAGCATATTAGTATTAGCATATTAGCATTTAGCATTATCATATTAGCATATCAGTGGCACATTTGGTGTATCAGTGATCGTTTTCGCCTTACAGTGGTACATGTTGGTGGAAAGCAGCACATTTTGACATATCAGCATTACATTTTGGCACATCAGTGGCACATTTTGGAGCATGATTGATACATTTTGGCATATTGGTGTTACATTTGAGAATATTACCACTTAGCATTAGCATAATAGCATTTAGCATTATTATGTTAGCATATCAGTGGTATATTTTGGTGTATCAGTGGTACATTTTGGTGTATCAGTGGCACATTTTAGAATGCTAGCATTTGGAATTACCATGTTAGCATTTAGCATTACCATATTAGCATTTTGCATTACCATATTAGCATTTTGCATTACCATATTAGCATTTACCCTTAGCATATGAGCACATCTGTGGCATAATTTGGCTTATCAGTGGCACATTGTGGCGAATCAGTTCCTCATTTTGTCATATCAGCAGTACATTTTGGCACATCAGGAGCACATGTATCAGTGGCACATTTTGGCGTATTAGTTTCACATTCTGCTGTATCAGCAGTACATTTTGGCATATCAGTGGCACATATTGGCGTATCAGTTGCACATTTTGGCATATTGGAGGCACATTTGGTGTATCGTTGGAACATCTGGGTGTATAAGCAGCACATTTTGGCATATCAGTGGTACATTTTAGCATATTACCATTTAGCATTACCATATTAGCATTTGGCATTTACATTGTATCGTAAATGTGGCATATTTTGGCATATCGGTGGTACATTTTGGCATATCAGTTGCACATTTTGGTGCATCAGCAGTACATTTTGATATATTAGTGGCACAATTTGGTGTGTCGTTGGTGCATTTTGGTGGATAAGCAGTACATTTTAGAATATTACCATTCAGCATTGGTATATTAGCATTTAGCATTGTCATATTAGCATATCAGTGGCACATTTGGTGTATCAGTGGTCGTTTTTAGCCTTTCAGTGGTACATGTTGGTGTAGAAGCAGCACATTTTGTCATATGGTATATTTTGACATATCAGGAGTACATTTTGGAGTGTGACTGGTACATTTTGTCATATTGGCGGTACATTTGAGAATATTAGCAATTAGCATATTAGTATTTAGCATTATTATGTTTGCATATCAGTGGCACCTTTTAGAATACTAGCATTTAGCATTACCATATTAGCATTTAGCATTAGCATATTAGCAATTTAGTGTTAAATTGTGGCGTATCATATCCGTGGCACGTTTTGAAGTATCAATGGTACATTTTGACCATTGTCCATTTTGGTTCATCAGCAGTACATTTTGGCATATTAGTGGCACATTTGGTGTATCACTGGTACATTTTGGTGTATCAGCAGTACAGTTTAGAATATTAGCGGTACATTTTGGTGTATCAGCAGCACCTTTTGGCATATCAATCAATCAATCAGTGGCACATTTTAGTGGAGCAGTTGCACATTTTGGCGTATTACCCTTCAGCATTAGCACATTAGCATTTAGCATTATCATATTAGCATATCAGTGGCACGTTTTGGTGTATCAGTTGACCATTTTGGTGTATCAGCACCTTTTGGCATATCAATCGTACATTTGATAATATTTTCATTTAGCATTACCATATTAGCATTTAGCATTAGCATATTAGCATTTTAAGCGTGCACTGTGGTGTATCAGTGGTAAATTTTGGCATATCAGTGGCACATTTTGGAGCATCATTGGCATATTGTGGCATTTCAGCGATACATTTTAGAAAATTAGCAAATACTACTAGCATATCAGCATGTTAGCATTTAGCATTGTTATATTAGCATATCAGTGGCACATATTGGCCTATCAGTGGCACATTTTAGTGGAGCAGTTGCACATTTTGGCATATTACCCTTTAGCATTAGCACATTAGCATTTAGCATTATCATATTAGCATATCAGTGGCAGGTTTTGGTGTATCAGTTGACCATTTTGGTGCATCAGCAGTACATTTTGGCATATTAGTGGCACATTTGGTGTATCATTGGTACATTTTGGTGTATCAGCGGTACAGTTTAGAATATTACCGCTACATTTTGCTGTATCAGCAGCACATTTTGGCATATCAGTGGTACATTTTCACATATCAGCAGTACATTTTGGCACATCAGTGGCACATTTTGGAGCATGATTGGTACATTTTGACATTGGCAGTACATTTGAGAATATTAGCACTTAGAATTAGCATATTAGCATTTAGCATTAACATATTAGCATTTTAGTGTTAAATTGTCACGTATCAGTGGTACATTTTCGCAAATCAGTGGCACGTTTTGCTGTATCAGTTGCACATTTTGGTGCATCAGCAGTACATTTTGGCATATTAGTGGCACATTTGGTGTATCATTGGAACATTTTGGTGTATAAGCAGCACATTTTGGCATATCAGTGGTACATCTTGGTGTATACGCAGTACATTTTGGCAAATTAGTGGTACATTTTAGCATATTACAATTTAGCATTACCATATTAGCATTTAGCATTCGCAGTTTATCATATCAGTGGTATATTTTGCCGTATCAGTAGCACATTTTGCCGTGTCAGTGGTACATTTTGGTATTTCAGTAGTACATTTTGGCATATCAGCGGTACGTTTGATAATGTCATTAAACATTACCATATTAGCATTTAGCATTAGCATATTAGCATGTCAGTGGCACATTTCGGCATATCATTTGTATATTTTGGCTCAAAGAGCCCTACCACATATGTGAAAATCAGATCTGTAGCTCACTTTTTCTGCCCGAGCTCCAACTTGCTTCATGCTCGACAGGCCTATGCAGACTTATACCCTCTAAGTGCTGATGCCAGTGGGAGGTGCAAAGAAGGGTTTGCACATCTACGTTAAATCACCTTCAAAATGCTCGGTAGTGGCTGAGAGTCTGAAGCAATCCGTAGTAGACTATTATTTGGGAAACATGCATGCTTCCAAGCCCCGGGTCAAGAAGATGGAAGTACCCATTGCTGAGATGGAGAGTGAACAAGCAAATCCCTGTCAAGCAGGCTCCAAGGGATGCACCAGCACCCCTCATCTTCACACAGGAGACAGCTGGATGCATGAGGGAAACCCCAGCGGGGAAGCTGACAGACAGTCCTGTCAGGGAGAATGATGTGTGTGTTTCTGAGTCCCAAAATCAGAGTACATGTGAGTATGTGGATGAAACGCCTGCTGAGAACATGCCAGCGACCCCAGCCATGGAGAATTATGTGTGAGTATGTGGATGAAACGCCTGCAAACAACATGCTGGGCACTTAACAATGGAGTGAGGATTGAGTTGCAGGGAACAGAAAGCAAAAAAGAGCACTGTCTGAAACCAGCCCGGAGCATCTAGGAAGTTCAGCAGCAGCCCTGACTGCATGGTGAGTTCGAGTAATCATGCTGTTAATCAGACATTCTTCAAGGCACTTTATTCTACCTTTTGTCCACTGGAAGGGCATATTTCAGGGCACTTTTTATGTTTTGTTCAATAGAAATGCACCCTTTGGGACTTATTTTTTTAAAACATTTTGTCGACTGGGATGGCATTTTACTTGTTTTCTGCACTGCATGGGTTATATTTGCCTGCTGAGAGGGCACTCTTGAAGGCACTTTATGTTTTGTTCAATAAAAGCTCACCACTGAAGGCACAATTTTATGTTATGTTTTATGTTCAATAGAATCTCACCCTTGAGGGCATTTGACTTTGTTTTGTTCACTGCCTGGGCACTCCACAGGGCACATTTGTAAATGATTTTATTTCTCTTTGTTGTCCAACTTAAAATATTTTGTTATAGGAGGACTCTATTGTGTTTTTATTTATGTATTATTGATACATTTATTTTCTTGTACAAATGTGTTGAAAGTTGTGTTTACCTTTCACTGTGCTCAATTCAAGCAGTTCAAAAACCAATTAAATGTTTCCAACAGCATTTAGTTTGTCTCTTTCAACCTATTTAGATATAAGTCTAAACCATATACCCAAAAATCCACACATCTCTCAGAAATTTGCCAGAAAAGCTACTCACACCAAATTAATATGTCACTTAGAATAATATGATATATGCTAAGCCTCCCTATAGTATTTCAAAGGCTCATATCTAAAAAAAGTGGAGGTAGCGGGCACCAAAAAAGGAACAGGAAAGTATAGAACTCAAAACAACACCCTCCTCACACCAACCTGCTCTCTTGCACTCCCAAACAAAACCCTACTCCAAACCCTTGACACCAAACACCAAACACTGCAACAAACCAACCCACACCCCTCCCCCTCACAACTAGCTACCACCAAAATCAACAACCGCCCCAACAAATAAAAAAAACATGCTACGCTCCTCCCTGACCCCTTGCGCCTCGCCTTCCAATGCACTTGCACTCCTCTCAGGAGGGCACACTTTCGAGCCCTCAAAAACGCTCCAACACTCACCCAACTCTCCCTAACGCTGCTTATTCAACCCCCCTTCCTCCAAAAACCCACAATTTCCCCCAAACCCTCCCCCCCCTCTCAACCCGCCCCCCCCCCCTCCTCTTCTTCCTCCCCCCCCCCCCACAAAACACAAAACACGCACACAACAAAAAAAAACACACACACCCTTCAACTCAACGTCTTCGCAGCCCCCCCCCCCCCCCCCTCCTCTCCCCTTTCCACTTTTGAGACGCCCAGCAACACCCCCCCCAATTTGCTACACCTCCCCTCCCCAACGCCCTTCCCCCCCCCCCCTCTTTCTTCCCACCCCACTTCCCCCCACACCTACTTCTTTTCCTCTTCTCCTTTCCTCTTTTCTCCCTTTTCTCATCTAACACCGCCCCGCAACCCTCTCCTCCCTCCTTCCCCCCATCCTATTCCTTTAAACCTAGTTCTCCTACTCTTTCACCACATTGCTGCCTTCCCCTATTCCATAACTACAAAACTAAACTGTCAACATAATCCTATACCACCAAATATTTCATTCCCCCACACTCCTACTTCTTCACACTGTCACCATGAAACACTTACACACGTTCACTTACATTTACTTTATCCTACTCTGTGCACATTTGTGCTCCTTCTTTATGCACACTAGTGGTGCTGACCTTTTTTCTGTGTATCCGCATTTTAGCTTAAAAATTAGTTACCCATTTATTAAACATTGCTCCCAAAAGGGCTTACCCAACAATAAACAACATAAAAAAAAAAAAAAGAGAAGGTGCATAATGAAATAAGGTGCAATAAAAAATACAGTAAAATAAAAACAAACAGTAATAATAAAGTGCAGCAGTGGAGTATTATATCACACTTATATTAATATATAAATAATATATACATTTAATAATGGAGCAGATATCAAGCACATGGGGCAGACCTTGGTTATGGAGCCTATGCCACCAAAAGAAAGGACTGACCCAACGGTTTGTAGTGTGCCGAGGGGGGACAGTCTCTGGCTGTGTACTCCTCATCTGACCAGTTGGTCATAGAGGGGGTGGGAGGGGCTTCAGAATAGACTCCAGCTTCCTCCTGGTCCTCCCCTCTGCCACCACCTCCAGACTGTCCAGCTCACTCCAACCACAGACCCAGCCCTCCTCACCATTTGTTCAGTTTGGTGGCATCTCTGGTGCTGATGCCACCCCCCAACATACCACGCGAAGAACAGAAAGCTGGCTACTACAGACTGGTAGAACATCTGAAGTAGCCTGTTGCACACATTGAAGGTCCTCAGCCTTCTCAGGAAGAACAGTTTGCTCTGTCCCTTCCTGTAGAGGGCCTCGGAGTTGTTGGACCAGTCCAGTTTATTGTTTAAGTGAACTCCCAGGAACTTGTAGTTGTCCACTACCTCCACCTCCTCCCCACGGATGGTGATGGGAGTAGGGGAGCTCTTCCTCCTCTTCCGGAAGTCCACCACCAGCTCTTTGGTCTTACCAATATTGAGCTGTAGGTGGTTGATGTCGCACCACCTTACAAAGTTCTCCACAAGTGTCCTGTACTCCTCCTCGTTGTCATCTGTGATGCAGCCGACGATGGAGGAGTCATCGGAGAACTTCTGCAGGTGGCATGTTCCGGAGTTGGAGCAGAAGTCGGAGGTGTAGATGGAGAACAGGAACGGTGACAGCACAGTTCCCTGGGGAGCACCGGTGTTGCTCACCAGCACGTCAGACAGGCTGCCCTGCAGTCTGACATACTGTGGTCTGCTGGTGAGGTAGTCCGTAATCCAGTCCACCAGGTCGTGGTCCACCTGCATAGCTGAGAGCTTCTCAGCTAGCCGGTGTGGTTGGACTGTATTGAATGCACTGGAGAAGTCGAAGAACATGATTCTCACTGTGCTCTGCGGCTTCTCCAGGTTGGTGTATCAGTTGCACTTTTTAGTGTATCAGCAGTACATTTTGGCATGTCAGTGGCACATTTTGGTGTATCAGCAATACATTTTGATATATTAGTGGCACAACTTGGTGTGTCCTTTGTATATTTTGGTGATTCATCAGTACATTTTAGAATATTACCATTTAGCATAACCATATTACATTTAGCATGACCATATTAGCATTTAGCATACCATATTACCATATCAGTGGCACATTTGGAGTATTATTGGCATATTGTGGCATTTCAGTGGAACATTTTAGAAAATGAGCAAATAGCACTAGATTATCAGCATTTAGCATTTAATTATTATATTTGCATATCAGCGGCACATTTTGGTGTAGCAGTTGCATATTTTGGCATATGAGCAGGACATTTTGGCATATTAGTTCCACATTTTGATGTATCATTGGTACATTTTTTGTATCAGAGGTACATTTTTGAAAATTAGTATTTAGCATTAGCATTTAGCATTAGCATATTAACATATCCATGGTACATTATGGTGTATCAGTGGTACATTTTGCATATTAGTGGCACATTTTGTTTTCATGTCAATTTAGTATTACCATATTAGAATTTGGCTTTAGGATATTAGCATACCTGTGGCATATTGTGGCGTATCACCTTCATATTTTGGCATATCAGAACAAAGCAAAACGACATGTCTCTGTCATGCTGCTGAGTGTGTGGACTCTTCCAGGGAGAGAGGGACACTGCAGGCTGAGGAAGCTATTCAAAGGGGAGAGCTCACTGGGCCCAGGTGTGGCTCATCACACTAATGACCTTCCTTCCTGAAATACAGAGAGGGGGTGCAACAGCAACAAGGAAAAGGAGACCTAGTGCCAAGGAGGAGGGGTCATCACAAGTGGAACATTTAGTCATATCATTGATACATATTTAGCATTAATATATTATCATTTAGCATTAGCCTATTAGCATTTTAGGGCTGCACGGTGGTGCAGTGGTTAGCACTCTCGCCTCACAGCAAGAGTGCCGCAGGTTCGAATCCGGCTTGGGACTCTTCTGTGTGGAGTTTGCATGTTCTCCCCGTGCAAGCGTGGGTTTTCTCCGGGTACTCTGGCTTCCTCCCACAGTCCAAAGATAGATATGCAATTTAGGTTAATTGATGACTCTAAATTGCCTGTAGGTGTGGATGTGAGCGTGAATGGTTGTCTGTCTATATGTTGTCTGTCTCTATGTGCCCTGCGATGGACTGGCGACCTGTCCAGGGTGTACCCTGGCTTCGCCTGATGCAAGCTGGAATCGGCTCCAGCCCCCCCGTGACCCCTAATGGGATAAACTGTTGACGATGGATGGATATTACTACTCCCCTCCGGTAGACGGTATAAAGTACCAAAAGCCAATCGTAACATCTTCAAAAACTCTTTTATTCCTAATGCCATTACTGCACTAAATGATAGTATGTCTCGTTGAACTAACTAACTAACTAACTAACTACCTAACTAACTAACATATTAGCATTTTAGTGGTACATTCTGACGTATCAGTAGCACATTGTGGCGTATCAGCAGTACATTTTGGCATATCAGTGGCACATTTTAATGTATCACTGGTACATTTTGGTGTATCAATGGTACATTTTTTAATATTAACATTTAGCATTAGCATTAGCATGTTAGCATATCCTTTGCATATTTGGCATGTCATTGGTACATTTTGGCATATCACCAGTAAATTTCATAATATTAGCACTTAGCATTACCATATTAGCATTTAGATTTAGCATTTTAACATTTTAGTGGTAAATTGTAGCATATCAGTGGTACATTTTTGGATATCAGTGGTACATTTTGGTGTATCAGCAGTACCATTTTAGAATATCAGCATTTAGCATTAGCATATTAGCATTTAGCATTATCATATTAGCAAGTCATTGGCACATTTTAGTTTACCAGTGGCACATTTTGGTGTATCAGTTGCACTTTTTAGTGTATCAGCAGTATATTTTGGCATATCAGTGGCACATTTTGGTGTATCAGCAATACATCTTGGCATATCAGTGGCACATTTTGGTGTATCAGTTGCACATTTTGGTGTATCAGCCTTACACGTTGATATATTAGTGGCACAATTTGGTGTGTCGTTGGTACATTTTGGTGTATCAGCGGTACATTTTGACATATCAGGAGTACTTTTTGGCACATCAGTGGCACATTTTGGAGTATGATTGGTACATTTTGGCATATTGGCGGTATATTTAGTATTAGCATATTTGCATATCAGTGGCACATTTTGGTGTATCAATGGCACATTTTGGCATATCAGTGGTACATTTTGGTGTATCAGCAGTACATTTTAGAATATCAGCATTTAGCATTAGCATATTAGCATTTAGCATTATCATATTAGCATATCAGTGGCACATTTGGTGTATCAGTGGTTATTTTTGGCCTTTCAGTGGTAAGTATGTATGTATGTGGCACATTAGTGGCACATTTTGGAGTATGATTGGTGCATTTTGGTATATTGGTGGTACATTTGAGAATA
Organism: Pterois miles; assembly: GCA_947000775.1. NCBI lineage: Eukaryota > Metazoa > Chordata > Actinopteri > Perciformes > Scorpaenidae > Pterois > Pterois miles. Next base: position 96,748 of record CAMQGK010000468.1, on the reverse strand, counting down.
TTAGCACTTTGCATTAGCATATTAGCATTTAGCATTAATATGTTAGCATATCAGAGGTATATTTTGGTGTATCAGTGGCACATTTTAGAATACTAGCATTTGCATCACCATATTAGCATATTAGCATTTTAGTGTTAAATTGTGTCGTATCAGTGGCATATTTTAGCATATCAGTGTCACGTTTTGATGTATTAGTTGACCATTTTGGATCATCAGAGTATATTTTGGCACATTAGTGGCACATTTGGTGTATCATTTGTTAATTTTGGTGTATCAGAGGTATAGTTTAGAATATTAGCGGTACATATTGGTGTATCAGCAGCACATTTTGGCATATAATTGGCACATTCTTGTGTATCAGTGGTACATGTTGGTGTCGCAGTGACACATTTTGGCATATTGGTGGTACATTTTAGCATATTTCCATTTAGCATTACCATTTTAGCATTTAGCCTTAGCATATGAGCATATCTGTGGCATATTTTGGCTTATCAGTGGCACATTTTGGCATATCATTGGTATATTTTCGAATATCATTTGCACATTTCGGCATATCAGTGGAACATTTTAGAATATTATCATTAGCATATTAGCATTTAGCCTTATTATATTAGCATGTCTGTGGTACATTTTGGTGTATCAGTTGCACATTTTTGGCATATCATTGGTACATTTTAGCATATCTGTGGCACATTTTGGCATATCTGTGGCACATACTGGCGTATCAGTTGCACATTTTGGCATATCAGAGGCACATTTGGTGCATCATTGGAACATTTTGGTGTTTAAGCAGAACATTTTGGCTTGTCAGTGGCACATTTTGGCATATTATTGGTACATTTTGGCATAGCACTGCTGCATGTGGGTACATTGGTGGCACAATTTGACGTATCACTGGTACATTCTCACAAATCAGTGGGACTTTTTAATATGTTAGTATTTAGCTTTAGCATATTAGCATATTAGCATATTAGTGGCACATTTTGGCGTATCAGTGGGACATTTTGGCGTATCAGTGGGACATTTTGGTGTATCAGCGCTGATATATTGTGATGTATCAGTGGCACATTTTGGTGTGTCAGTGTGTCATATCAGCGGTACACTTGATAATACTATCATTTAGCTTTACCATATCAGCATTTAACATGAGCAAATTAGCATTTCAGTGGTACATTGTGGCATATCGGTGGTACATTTTGGCATGTCATGTCATGGGAACATTTTGGTCTATCAGCGGAACATTTTGGTGTGTCAGTGGTACATTTTGGTGTATCAGTGATATATTTTGGCATATCTGTGGTGTAATTTGTCATGTCAGTGGTACATTTTTGATGCATCTGTGGCACATTTTGGAGGGTCAGCAGTACATTTTAGCATATCAGTTTGTCACAGCTTGACTCAAAGCTGCGACAAAGAGGGAGACAAAGGCGAGGTAGCGTCAGAAAAAGAACTTAATTTATTTGACAAATCACCAAGAACAAAAATAACAATTCAACATGTGTAAATCAGTAAATCAGTTGTGTCGAGCATGTGTGGGTGTGTGTGAATGTGTGTGGTGAGAAGACCAGAACAAAGCCAACAATGTGTGTTTACCATGTCTGTGTCATGCTGCTGAGTGTGTGGAGTCTTCCAGGGAGAGACGGAGACTGCAGACTGAGGCTCATCACACTTAGGACTTTTCCCCCTGCAAAACAGAGAGGAGCAGCAGCAACAAGGAAAAGGAGACCTAGCGCCAGGGAGGAGGGGTCGTCACAAGTGGTACATTTTGGTACAAATGACATGATCTCCTAACTGGACACCAATTGAGACTACAGGTCCGCCACACCCTCGACCTGCTGCAGTTTGCAAAGCAGGACAGGAGCAGCGGTGCTGTGAGAATTACGTTCTTGGACTTCTCCAGCACCTTTAATACCATCCAGCCCCTGCTCCTCAGAGACAAACTGACAGAGATGGGAGTGGATTTCACACACGGTGGCATGAATTATGGACTATCTGACAGTCAGACTTCAGTATGTGAGACTGGGGGACTGCTGGTCTGACACTGTGGTCAGCAGCGCCGCAGGGGACTGTGGTCTCTCCAGTTCTCTTCACCCTGTACACGTCGGACTTCAAGTACAACTCAGAGTCCTGCCACATGCAGAAATTCGCAGACGACACTGCTTGACTGCTGACACGTGGATTAGAAATATTTTTAATTAAATCATTTTTGGCCGTTACCACCCTCTCCTTTGGAGAACTAAATTACCTTTCTATATATATATATATATATATATATATATATATATATATATATATATATAATACAATTTAAAAAAATTATGTATAAACTTTTATTTTTGTTTATTTTATATATATACATAGACGTATATATATATATATATAAAGAGGCCAAATCAGTGACTATGGGCCCGCCACCACCCCCCTCTTCGGAGGACTTAATTAACTTTGTTCAAATTTTTTTAAATTTAATTTGGTAATTTTATGAAGAAAATATAATTCTATATATAAAATTTTATAGATAATTTTCATATATATATACCTCTGTTTTTTGCCCCCCCTTCTTTGGAGGATTAAATTAACTTTGTTTATGAAAAAATATTACATTTTTTTATTTTATATATCTAATTTAATTTTGCATAGATAATTTTCATTAATATATTTGTATATATATATATAAATAAATGTATGTGTGTATGTAAATATAAATATATAAAAATAAATATGTAAAAAAAATAAATATAAATATAAATATAACTATATATATATATATATATATATATATATATATATATATATATATATATATATATATATATATATATATATATATATATATATATATATATATAAAGAGGCCAAATCAGTGACTATGGGCCCGCCACCACCCCCCTCTTCGGAGGACTTAATTAACTTTGTTCTAATTTTTGTTAATTTAATTTTGTAATTTTATGAAGATAATATAATTTTATATAGACAATTTTACAGATAATTTTCATATATATAACATTATTCATATATATAATTTTTTTATTTTATATATCTAATTTAATTTTGCATAGATAATTTTCATTGGTATGTATGTATATATGTATGTGTGTATGTAAACATAAATATATATGTATACATATATATATATACAAACAAACTACATTATATATAGAAATTATACATATATACAAACAAACTACACATATATAAATTTTCTCGCCACTAACCCACCTCTACTGAAAGTATCAGTATTAACATATGAAATATTGAATCACGTCCAAAATGTTTTCTGATGTCATACTTCCCTTTGTCCACCAAATTCTAATCAGTCATTGTAAGTGGAAGCTAGTACCAAATGTGAAGAAACTCAACAACCCGAAAACATAATGCCTCCAGTCGCCACTGTCACTGGTGCAGAGGCATAAAGAAATCCTACCAGAAACAAACAAGCCAGCCTTTAAGGTAAAAATAAGTCCTACCAAACACAAAAGACACCTCTCAAAGAAACATCCCTAAAACTGAATATCTGGTTACAGACAGGCCCTGCTGCAACTCTCTGCCAAGGGTGCTAAGATAAGATAAGATAAGATATTCCTTTATTGGTCCCGCAGTGGAGAAATTCACAATTTTTTTTTTTTTTTTTTTTTTTTTTTTTTTTTTTTTCTTTTGTGCTGCCAGTCCTGTCAGATCCAAAGAACATTTCTCCCAAAGAGAAATCGAGGTATCAGATGTGACTGCTTCCAGATGGATTGTGCTGCTTTATACAGGGCTGAAATCCTAATCTCAGTCACTGTCATAAAACCACATTGGTCTCTTAGCAATGACCTCCCAGAATCTCTCTCCACTCCACTGTGTGGAGGAGCTGAGGCCCTCCCAGTTGAGGGAGTCGGCTCCTCGGAGCTGTCCTCCTCCCTGCTCCTCTTTCTAGAGGAGCTGAGGCCAAAGGTTGAGGAAGTCGGCTCCTCGGAGCTGTCCTCCTCCCTGCTCCTCTTTCTAGAAGAGCATAGGCCAGAGGTTGAGGAAGTCGGCTCCTCGGAGCTGTCCTCCTCCCTGCTCCTCTTTCTAGAGGAGCATAGGCCAGAGGTTGAGGAAGTCGGCTCCTCGGAGCTGTCCTCCTCCCTGCTCCTCTTTCCAGAGGAGCATAGGCCAGAGGTTGAGGGAGTCGGCTCCTTGAAGCTGTCCTCCTCCCTGAGGCCAGAGGTTGAGGGAGTCGGCTCCTCGGAGCTGTCCTCCTTCCTGCTCCTCTTTCTAGAGGAGCATAGGCCAGAGGTTGAGGAAGTTGGCTCCTCGGAGCTGTCGTCCTCCCTGCTCCTCTTTCTAGAGGAGCATAGGCCAGAGGTTGAGGAAGTCGGCTCCTCGGAGCTGTCCTCCTCCCTGCTCCTCTTTGCAGAGGAGCATAGGCCAGAGGTTGAGGAAGTCGGCTCCTCGGAGCTGTCCTCCTCCCTGCTCCTCTTTCCAGAGAAGCATAGGCCAGAGGTCGAGGAAGTCGGCTCCTCGGAGCTGTCCTCCTCCCCTGAGGCCAGAGGTCGAGGGAGTCGGCTCCTCGGAGCTGTCCTCCTCCCTGAGGCCAGAGGTCGAGGGAGTCGGCTCCTCGGAGCTGTCCTCCTCCCTGAGGCCAGAGGTCGAGGGAGTCGGCTCCTCGGAGCTGTCCTCCTCCCTGAGGCCAGAGGTCGAGGGAGTCGGCTCCTCGGAGCTGTCCTCCTCCCTGCTCCTCTTTCCAGAGAAGCATAGGCCAGAGGTCGAGGAAGTCGGCTCCTCGGAGCTGTCCTCCTCCCTGAGGCCAGAGGTCGAGGGAGTCGGCTCCTCGGAGCTGTCCTCCTCCCTGAGGCCAGAGGTCGAGGGAGTCGGCTCCTCGGAGGTGTCCTCCTCCCTGAGGCCAGAGGTTGAGGGAGTCAGCTCCTCCTGATCCTGAGGAGGTGGCTGATGCTGATGTAGGTGAGGATGTTGAAAGTTGACATCGTCAATCTCAAAATCATACTCATCTTCATCTTCATCAACCTGAAAACCATCATCCTCTTCCTCCTCAACAACACCGTAATCAAAGTAACTCCGATCACTCCAGGCATCGCTATCATCTGAGGCTGCATCATCATACTCATCATAACCATTGACCTCTGCTAGATATTCCTTAGCCAAGTGGAAAGGGGTGCGAGCAGGGAATAGGTCATGTAAGATGTCCTCATAATCGACCACTGATTCCTCATCATCATAGAAAGAAGGGAGATGGGGGATGCCCACACCTTCAATTCCCTCAGGAATGTGACCGCCTGCTTCTGAACAACCATCATCATTCAGAGCAACAAAAGGGAGAGTGTTACCTTTGCTGTCTTCATCAATGATCCTGATCAGCTCAGCCGCAGGACGGAAGACACCTGCAAGGAAAGGATGTTTAATTATGGAAAACCTCAGTCCTTCATATTACAATAATTAACAGTGACTAAATAAGCAATAATCAAACAAGAAGTGCATTTAGTTATACCGTTATGATTACCTCAAAATAACAGATTGAAGAATAAAAACTTGAAAAATTAGGCTTTATCAGGACTGTGTGAGTGTGTGTGTGTGTGTGTGCGTGTGTGTGTGTGTGTGTGTGTGTTGTTAAATAACACAGACTGCAGACATTAACCTTTTTCCAACACACCTTCTTGGGGAGAGGACAAATCAAACACACATGAAAATGTCACTCATGTGAAATAACCAGTAACCTCCTCATGTTGGCAGATATTAGTGGTCATGTAAGATCACATCACTTACATAAGAAGGTGTTAAAGAACATGCATAAAAGGGTCACACACTGATACAGATGCTGACACAAGCTCCAGCACATAATCACAGACATGGCGCATGCACCATTCTAACTTTGTAAGAACAGGTTCATTTTCAGACGCTCTTACCTTTATTTTACCTTATAAAAAGAGTCGCCTTGCCCAGTCCCTCTACAAGCACAAACATGATGGTTGAACCACGATTTTTAAAGAGACAAGATGGCGTCATACAGGCTTTTATTAACAAGAAAGGTTAATAAAAACCAGACAACCAAACAGAGGCATTACAAGAAATAGTCACGGACCGAGTTCAGATTATGAAACTATGATCCAAAATCAACATTTATCAGTCACAGAGCACTGCACCATTACTGCATTAAAATACAGACACAGGCGTAGAGCATGCCACTGATTACTCTGGCGTATCAAATGAAAAGGCATTGTCTTATAATCCATTGAGACCCACATGCTCAAATACTATTTCTACTATACTATTACTATACTAATACTATTTTATAACTTTAATAATATCACAGGAAGCAGTTTTACATATACCACTGTCTCGTAATATTACTATAATCACAAACATATAACAATATTATTAACAATGGGCACTACTATTAGGGCATTGGAGGAATATGTAGCCTTTATAGGCATAATTAATAATATAAATATATCATAATGCTATCATTTTTATGGTGAGAAATGAATAGAATAAGATTGAATTACATTCACGTGCAATAGTAATGTCTCCACACAGTTTCACTTCTAAAAATAGAAATGTTTTTACCGAGCATCACATCATACAATAATTAATATGGAAAGAGACAGTTATTGGAGAGGGGCAACACACGGTTTTGAGGACCTTCGGTAATTCAGCAGAGGAGGATTCGTCATGACACTGTGTGAATTGTGTGTTTGCAAGATTATGTCACAATCTCCATCACTCCTATGGTTTACAATAAGCGGTGTGAAATACAAACACACACAAAACTGCATGCTTAATTACGCACGCTGAACCTTGGGTACCTTCACGCGCAACCAGCGAGTTTCTTCACAATAACCACACAATCGTCTGAGCTTCTGTGGATACTATAGTCGCTTATTTTCCCAGTTTATACTGTACATTACAAATCAGACTGCGCACAGGAGACGGTGGCATCCTGGGCGCAGGACGCGCATATATATATAACTGTGATGAACTTTGAACTTAAAATAACCCGATGCTTCGACAACAACTCTGAATCCAGTTTAAAACAAGTTAAATCATCTGGCCCGGTTTGTTTACATCTGCACGTCTGACATGATGGCGTCAGCCCCTACTAGCTGCCTACATTTGAATCTAATACTAACATCATCTCCATGGTTACAAAACATTTGTTTTCACGCATTGTTCAAATATTAGCCCAGGCGCCGATTTATTTGCCATAACTGTCTCGTCAAATTCAATAAATGGATGCCCTCAAAACAAAACAAATGTTTTCAAATCACGGCTCTGTTCTTAATAAATTTCACATCTTTGCCGACAGTTTTAATACATTCAAAGCCGCTAATTCAACTTTTAAGAAAACGTCGAGCATCACCCAAGCAGTGTTTTAAGACAGGCCATCAAATATTATGCTACTTCTTCACATTTACATTCAACAAAATATGTTCATTTAAAGTTTTTAAAGAGGTCAATTAAGAGAAAATATGAATTGAATTGTCTTACCTTGCCCATGAAGGTCCAGGTCACACCCGAGCAGGAAAGGAACCGGGCTCCAAGCCATTTCTCCGAGTTAACTTCTCCTCCTCCTCCTTCTTCTTCTTCCTCTTCTTCTGCTTCTTCTTCTACTTCAGTAGTTTTCCAACAAGATCACCTCTTCAGATATTTCCTCCAAAGAGATCAGCTCGCCAATTTTGCAAAAGGTCAAGTCTCCTCAAACCCAAGTGCAAAATGAGAGAGAGCAAAGGTCAGCAGGTCTTATATGACGTCGTGCGTCACCGCTGTTGCCATGACTTTGTTTTTATTTGATGGGTTTGATTTCAGTGATTGCTGCTTGGAGACAGCAAGGCTCTAGCTCAGCTCTGATTGGTTGTTTTTTCCAGTCTGTGAAATCTTGCAGATGATATTAGGAGCACTGAAGGAACATGATTTTTTTTTTTTTTATCAGATTACCTGTCTCGTGCACTACTGTCACAATAAAGCGACCGTTTTATAGCCAAAAAATAACTTTTTAAAATCACATTTGCTCGACTTCTGCCTACTTCAACTTTAATGCTGAAATTAAGCAAGGAAAAAAAACATTTGCAAATGATATCAGAGTCAACACCTGTAATTATCAGGATGTTAAAACTATTTACTCTGACACTGATTCTTTTTAGCTGATAAAGTTTGTTTGTAGATTTTTGGAAAGCCCCGCTTCACACATTTATTTTTAAAACATATATTTTAAATGTGCTGCCTACCTTCACTAACCGCCTAACCAGAAACTACAACATAGCATATGCATTTTAAAATAATAGGTACATTATGTGTAATAAACTGCATGCCAATCCCCTGTTGCACTTCGTAGGCCTTGTAGACTTTCAAAACTTTGGTCTCGGAGAAGACAGAAAAATGGCAAGATATGTGTTGTGGATTCATTATGTACTCTAAATGTTGAATAATACAACTATAAGCCTATTTGGACACAAGTATTCACTATTACTATTACAGCGTTACAAGTGGGAACCTTTCTTTGCAGGCTGAGGTTGTGGTGGGGGTGGTTTTCACCGGTGCGCACTCAGTGAACCTTCACCCATGCAAAAGCAATGGTGCTAATAATGACTGATAATGCCTATGTAATAGTTTGACAGCAGACGAATTGGGTGAGAAAGTACAAGATGAACAATATTCCGGTTAAGCAAGACAGATAAATTCAATATGATAAATCTTTATTGTTGACCAGGGTGGACATTTGTCTTTGGCTCACCAAACAAAAGAAACAACAACATCAAAAGCAGACAAGCAGTTAGTAAAATCAAATATCACAGTTTTCTATTACACATTAAACCATTTCATGCAAGCAAGGATCTAGATGGGAGGGAACAACGTCAAAGTGCCAACAACAGCTTCAAGTCTGATTGGACACAGATGCCGACAGGAAGTGCACTGAGGCAAACACCAGCAACATCATCAATATCATCTTTATCAACATCATCAATAGCATCAGTGTCATTAGGTGTGGAGGGGCTCATGAAAGAGCTGGGTCTTTAGCTTTTTCTTAAAGGTGGAAAGGGTCTGTGGATGCTTCAGGTAACTTCCACCATTGGGGGACTACAGAGGAGAAAAGTCTAGCTAGCGACTTGGGGCCCTGTTGTGATGGCACCAGGCACCTTTCATTTGCAGGAAGGAGTACAGACCTGGATGAGGGAGCTCAGGTAGACGGGAGCTGTGTTTGTTGCTGTTTTGTCAGTGAGCAACGGAGTTCTGAATTTGGTGCGAACGGCATCAGTGGAAAAGAGCTGCAGGGAACAGCAGAGTCACATGACAAGGTTGACACTTCCTCTCTGGTTTCTGGCTTTAAGAGAGAGTAGCTCTTATTCACAAATATTGCTTGAACTGTCCTAGGCCATGGCAATAACATATTGGAATTCTTAATTTAGGTGGCATTTCCCTTTCAAGGTATTACATGTAACTTTAAGAACATCCTTGTTCTTAATGACACCAGTGGCCATTAAGTGAACTGCAGTTGGCATTACACATAACATTATTTTACAGTATGTCACCATTAGTCTCTGCAATGTCCAATATTCAGTTTGCCATTTGCAAATTACTTCATCAGCTAACGTTACGAAGCAAAACTGTCCGGGGTCAGAAATCAGTCCACAGGCTGTTATAGGCAGCCGAGTATGTAGGGGAAGATCTCAAGTTTAAAGTTATATTAAAACCTGTTCACGCATTGGCAATACAAAACAAGACAAAATGTGGTGATGGCACCCAATGGTGTTGGCTGGTCGTTGGACTCCATTTCTCAGGAGCGTGCATGACATGATATCCACTGGATTAAACATCCTGCATTTTTCACATTAAAAGCAGTCTACACATCGACAATACGAAATGATTAAAAATGTATAAATATACTGTATGTAAACATATATACATTCCCTTTAATGTGAGAGGCACTTGGTATATTATTGTGTTACCAGTTATTTGGAGAATTTAAAGTTTAAATTTAAAGTTTAAAATTTAAATTTAAAGACATTTTAATACCAATTAAGGCCTTATTTTTAAATCCATTCACTCAAGATCACGTTTATGCTCAAGCTTCTTCTTCATTTGGCATTAAAGGTGACTGTCAGAGGACAAAGCAAACACTTTGGTTCACCTATACACGTATGATTCCACTGCAAAAAAAAAATCAACTTAGCTAGTCACATGCAAGTCACATAAATGAGGAGAAAATGCGGGATTCTTACAGCAGGAGCGGGGCTGTTGTAACTTGGTGGAAGCCTCTCTCTTTCCCTCTCAACTCCTGACAGCGCAGAATGTTCTCCATCCATCCTCTCGGTGTGGAACAGCAGAAAAAGTTGTTTTTCTCCCCTGGAAACACTCAGTCCTCTACAGCCTCTCTGTTTCTGCTCCTCGGAAGGCTGCACATGGTTTTACCAGAGCCAGCAAAAGAGTTTTTTAAGAACACGTTCAGGATGGGTTTAGTAGCCGCTTCTTCTTCTCCTACTTCTGTCCCTCTCCGCGTCGTCTGTCGGGGAAGCTGCTACGCTGCCATGTTTGGAGGAGGAGGAGGAGTCACCTGGAGAGTGGAGCCTGGAGACAGCAGCGCCGCTCGCTCATCCACGCACAGGCTCTTGTTTGGACCTGCGACACCACCGGGGATCAAGTACTGCTGGCCGAGGCCTTATCCTGGGAAGTGGTAGGGTGGACGGTCTGTGTGCCCTGCGTCCTCGGCACTGTGATCTTCAGGGTTGGCGTGGGGGGCTGGCGGTCTGTGCATCCTTGGGGGTGGCCCCATCTCCCTTCTGGGTTGGGGTGCCATGGGCGGCCGGCCTGTGGCGGGTCTGGGGTGGCCGCTGGGGCGGCTGCATTGGTGGGGCCTGTTTGGTTTGTGGGGCCCTCTCTCGCCCCCTCCCTTTTAGTGGGGTGGTTTGGGCTGGATGTTGGGCGGCGGGTGGGCCCGTTCGGGGTACCCCGGGTAGTGTCGGCCGCTGCCTCCTCTGGGCATCTGGGTGTGCGTGCGGCCCGTCGGCTCTGGTGGCTACCTGGGTGTTGCCTCCTTGGTGCTCTCGTAGCCTGGGATGGGGTGGGGCACTTGACCAGTTTGGCCAGGCTTGGTCATGACGGCCGCTCTGGGCTTCGGTGTCAATAACACATGCATGATTGGGTTCAGGGCCTGCCAGCACCTGTCGAGTCCCATTGTTGAGAACTAATGGGACCCGCCAAAATGTGCTAGGTCAGTCTTCGAATTTTACACTGGGCTCATGCACTTTATGCACTCCTTTCCAACGGTTTAAGCTTCTCCCTTCAGTTTTTTTCTCGTGGGTTACTGGTTGGTGGGTATAAATCAGCACCTTACATTCATAGCATGTACGCTTCCCTGCCCATCTTATTTATATCCCCCTATCGACCCCTCATTTCACTGAAGTGTAGCACTTCCCTCTCTGGCTCGTGATAGGAAAAAACCAATAAAGATTAGTTACCAGGAGGGCCGGTGATGGTCACACATGTACTAAAATATTAACTTACTTTTGTGCAATACTAAAATAAGCACAGATCCCGTAAAACGTTGTTACCTCCCTCTGTGGTATTCAACGATGAGAGTTAGTGCTGACAGGTGGGAAAAAAAGGTTTATTTTTTTTATTTGTATCTTAAAGAAATTCATATTTATATATTGTGCCTCCTGTTTTTTTTTACTGCTTATTAGCACCAACAAACCAAAGCAAAGTCCTTGTATATACCTGACACCCCTGGAAATAAATATTTTGATTCTGATATTTTTTTCAGTTTGAACACATTTAAAAGAACAAGAAGTGTTACTGATTACAGAAATAGATAACATCCACTGACAGACTGAATATGAATTCATTTACCCTCATGTCTCTGACAGTGAGTGTTCCTGAACTGAACTGAAGAGAAGATGGGAAAACTATAGGACCAGTTGACAGAGAGGAAACTCTGCAGTATTTTAACCCACATAAGCATCAAAGCTGATAACCTACATAACTTTCTAAAGTCTGGGCACTACTGGAGAAAATTTCCATAAAGAAAAATAATGTAAAGAAAAACAGAACTCTGCCTCTGGGTTTTCCACCCTGATCCTAAAGAAGGTCCTGTACAAGAAAAAGTTACAGATTTGATGCTCACAGCAGGCCGGACACTGAGTCTCTGTTTAGATAAAAACATTTACTTGACAACGACATTAAGAGTTGAAACATTATAAAAAAACAGAGAAGAAGTCTTCTTCATCTTTAACTGCTTATCTGGGGTCGCGGGGGCAACAGCTCCAGCAGGGGACCCCAAACTTCTCTTTCCCGGGCCACATTAACCACCTCTGACTGGGTGATCCCGAGGCATTCCCAAGCCAGGGTGGAGATATAATCTCTCCACCTAGTCCTGGGTGTTCCCCGGGGTATCGTCCCTGCTGGTCGTACCTGGAACACCTCCCTAGGGAGGGGCCCAGGAGGCATCCTTACCAGATGCCCGAACCACCTCTACCTCACAATGAAACCAAATGCTATATTTCCACTGTCATCCTCTTTGGAAAGGCAGCCATTAGACTGTTGTCAGGCTATTAAATAGGCGTTATCAGTCACAAGCCCCAGAGATGTGGGTTAATAGGGGCCTACTACACCCACTGGTAAGTTTTATCATCTATCTATCTATCATCGGTATATTTTGGAACATCAACGGTGCATTTGATAATATTATCATTTAGCATGAGCATATTAGTATTAGCATATTAGCATTTAGCATTATCATATTAGCATATCAGTGGCACATTTGGTGTATCAGTGGTCGTTTTTGACCTTTCAGTGGTACATGTTGGTGGAAAGCACCACTTAGCATTAGCATAATAGCATTTAGCATTATTATGTTAGCATATCAGTGGTATATTTTGGTGTATCAGTGGTACATTTTGGTGTATCAGTGGCACATTTTAGAATGCTAGCATTTGGAATTACCATGTTAGCATTTAGCATTACCATATTAGCATTTTGCATTACCATATTAGCATTTAGCCTTAGCATATGAGCACATCTGTGGCATAATTTGGCTTATCAGTGGCACATTTTGGCGAATCAGTTCCTCATTTTGTCATATCAGCAGTACATTTTGGCACATCAGGAGCACATGTATCAGTGGCACATTTTGGCGTATTAGTTGCACATTCTGCTGTATCAGCAGTACATTTTGGCATATCAGTGGCACATTTTAGCATATTACCATTTAGCATTACCATATTAGCACTTGGCATTCAAATTGCATCATAAATGTGGCATATTTTGGCATATCGGTGGTACATTTTGGCATATCAGTGGCACATTTGGTGTATCAGTGGTCGTTTTTAGCCTTTCAGTGGTACATGTTGGTGTAGAAGCAGCACATTTTGTCATATCAGTGGTACATTTTGACATATCAGGAGTACATTTTGGAGTGTGATTGGTACATTTTGTCATATTGGCGGTACATTTGAGAATATTAGCAATTAGCATATTAGTATTTAGCATTATTATGTTTGCATATCAGTGGCACATTTTAGAATACTAGCATTTAGCATTACCATATTAGCATTTAGCATTAGCATATTAGCAATTTAGTGTTAAATTGTGGCGTATCATATCCGTGGCACGTTTTGAAGTATCAATGGTACATTTTGACCATTGTCCATTTTGGTTCATCAGCAGTACATTTTGGCATATTAGTGGCACATTTGGTGTATCACTGGTACATTTTGGTGTATCAGCAGTACAGTTTAGAATATTAGCGGTACATTTTGGTGTATCAGCAGCACCTTTTGGCATATCAATCAATCAATCAGTGGCACATTTTAGTGGAGCAGTTGCACATTTTGGCGTATTACCCTTCAGCATTAGCACATTAGCATTTAGCATTATCATATTAGCATATCAGTGGCACGTTTTGGTGTATCAGTTGACCATTTTGGTGTATCAGCAGCACCTTTTGGCATATCAATCAATCAATCAGTGGCACATTTTAGTGGAACAGTTGCACATTTTGGCGTATTACCCTTTAGCATTAGCACGTTAGTATTTAGCATTATCATATTAGCATATCAGTGGCACGTTTTGGTGTATCAGTTGACCATTTTGGTGCATCAGCAGTACATTTTGGCATATTAGCGGTACATTTTGGTGTATCAGCAGCACCTTTTGACATATCAATCGTACATTTGATAATATTTTCATTTAGCATTACCATATTAGCATTTAGCATTGGCATATTAGCATTTTAAGCGTGCACTGTGGTGTATCAGTGGTAAATTTTGGCATATCAGTGGCACATTTTGGAGCATCATTGGCATATTGTGGCATTTCAGCGATACATTTTAGAAAATTAGCAAATACTACTAGCATATTAGCATGTTAGCATTTAGCATTATTATATTTGCATATCAGCGGCACATTTTGGTGTAGCAGTTGCTTATTTTGGCATATGAGCAGGACATTTTGGCATATTAGTTCCACATTTTGATGTATCATTGGTACATTTTTTGTATCAGAGGTACATTTTTGAAAATTAGTATTTAGCATTAGCATTTAGCATTAGCATATTAACATATCCATGGTACATTACGGTGCATCAGTGGTACATTTTGGCGTATTAGTGGCACATTTTGTTTTCATGTCAATTTAGTATTACCATATTAGAATTTGGCTTTAGGATATTAGCATACCTGTGGCATATTGTGGCTTCACTTTCACTTATTGTGGCTTCACTTTCACTTTCATATTTTGGCATATCAGCAGTACATTTTGGTGTATCAATGGCACATTTTGGAATATCACTGGCAAATTGTGGCATTTCAGCGGCATATTTTAGAATATGAGCAAGTAGCAAAAGCATATTAGCATGTTAGCATTAATATATTTGCATATCAGCGGCGCGTTTGGGTGTATCAATGGCACATTTGGCATATCAGTGGTACATTTTGGTATATCAGCAATATTAGCATTTAGCATTAGCATATTAGAATATTAGCAAATTAGCATTCAGCAACAGGATATTAATATTTTATTGGTAAATTTTAGCATATCAGTGGTACATTTTTGCATATCAGTGGCACGTTTTGGCGTCTCATTGTTACATTTTGGCATATCAGCGGTACATTTGATAATATCATTTAACATTACCATATTAGCATATAGCATTAGCAAATTTAGCATTTTAGTGGTACATTGTGTGGTATCGGTGGTACATTTTGGCATAGCAGTGGTACATTTTGGTGCATTGGTGGCACAGTTTGGCATATCAGGGGTACATTTTAGCATATTGGCATTTAGCATATTAGCATGTCAGTGGCACATTTTGGCTTATCAGTTGCACATTTTGGAGTATGATTGGTACATTTTGGCATATTGGCGGTATATTTAGTATTAGCATATTTGCATATCAGTGGCACATTTTGGTGTATCAATGGCACATTTTGGCATATCAGTGGTACATTTTGGTGTATCAGCAGTACATTTTAGAATATCAGCATTTAGCATTAGCATATTAGCATTTAGCATTATCATATTAGCATATCAGTGGCATATTTGGTGTATCAGTGGTTATTTTTGGCCTTTCAGTGGTAAGTATGTATAAGCAGCACATTTTGACATATCAGCATTATATTTTGGCACATCAGTGGCACATTTTGGAGCATGACTGGTACATTTTGGCATGTTGGCGGTACATTTGAGAATATTAGCACTTAGCATTAGCATATTAGCATTTAGCATTAATATGTTAGCATATCAGTGGTACATTTTGGTGTATCAGTGGCACACTTTGGTGTATCAGTGGCACATTTTAGAATACTAGCATTTTGCATTAGCATATTAGCATTTAGCATTATCATATTAGCATTTTAGTGTTAAAATGTGGCATATCAGTGGTACATTTTCGAATATCAGTGGCACATTTTCATGTATCAGTTGGCCATTTTGGTGCATCAGCAGTATATTTTGGCATATTAGTGGCACACTTTACATTTTGGTGTATCAGTGGAACAGTTTAGAATATTAGCGGTACATTTTGGTGTATCAGAAGCACATTTTGGCATATCAGTGGTACATGGTGTATCAGCAGCACATTTTAGAATATTAGCATTTAGCAATAGCACATTAGCATTATCATATTAGCTTGTCAGTGGTACATTTGGCTGCATCAGCAGTACATTTTGATATATTAATGGCACAATTTGGTGTGTCATTGGTACAGTTTGGTGTATCAGCAGTACATTTTAGAATATTACCATTTAGCATTACCATATTAGCATTTAGCATTATCACATTAGTATATCAGTGGCACATTTGGAGTATTAGTAGTCGTAGCAGCACATTTTGGCATATCAGTGGTACATTTTGACATATCAGCAGTACATTTTGGCACGTCAGTGGCACATTTTGGAGTATGATTGGTGCATTTTGGTATATTGGTGGTACATTTGAGAATATTAGCACTTTGCATTAGCATATTAGCATTTTGCATTAATATGTTAGCATATCAGTGGTATATTTTGGTGTATCAGTGGCACATTTTAGAATACTAGCATTTGCATCACCATATTAGCATATTAGCATTTTAGTGTTAAATTGTGTCGTATCAGTGGTATATTTTAGCATATCAGTGTCACGTTTTGATGTATTAGTTGACCATTTTGGATCATCAGAGTATATTTTGGCACATTAGTGGCACATTTGGTGTATCATTTGTTAATTTTGGTGTATCAGAGGTATAGTTTAGAATATTAGCGGTACATATTGGTGTATCATCAGCACATTTTGGCATATCAGTGGCACATGGTGTCGCAGTGACACATTTTGGCATATTGGTGGTACATTTTAGCATATTTCCATTTAGCATTACCATTTTAGCATTTAGCCTTAGCATATGAGCAGATCTGTGGCATATTTTGGCTTATCAGTGGCACATTTTGGCATATCATTGGTATATTTTCGAATATCATTTGCACATTTCGGCATATCAGTGGAACATTTTAGAATATTATCATTAGCATATTAGCATTTAGCCTTATTATATTAGCATGTCTGTGGTACATTTTGGCGTATCAGTGGGACATTTTGGTGTATCAGCGCTGATATATTGTGATGTATCAGTGGCACATTTTGGTGTGTCAGTGTGTCATATCAGCGGTACACTTGATAATATTATCATTTAGCTTTACCATATCAGCATTTAACATGAGCAAATTAGCATTTCAGTGGTACATTGTGGCATATCGGTGGTACATTTTGGCATATTATGTCATGGGAA
This sequence comes from Pterois miles, assembly GCA_947000775.1. NCBI lineage: Eukaryota > Metazoa > Chordata > Actinopteri > Perciformes > Scorpaenidae > Pterois > Pterois miles. The sequence goes on along the minus strand of CAMQGK010000468.1, from coordinate 79,518 downwards.
CATTTTGGTCTATCAGCGGAACATTTTGGTGTGTCAGTGGTACATTTTGGTGTATCAGTGATATATTTTGGCATATCTGTGGTGTAATTTGTCATGTCAGTGGTACATTTTGATGCATCAATAGCACATTTTGGCATGTCATTGGTACATTTTTGATGCATCTGTGGCACATTTTGGAGTGTCAGCAGTACATTTTGGCATATCAGTTTGTCACAGCTTGACTCAAAGCTGCGACAAAGAGGGAGACAAAGGCAAGGTAGCGTCAGAAAAAGAACTTAATTTATTTGACAAATCACCAAAAACAAAAATAACAATTCAACATGTGTAAATCGGTAAATCAGTTGTGTAGAGCATGTGTGGGTGTGTGTGAATGTGTGTGGTGAGAAGACCAGAACAAAGCCAACAATGTGTGTTTACCATGTCTTGTGTCATGCTGCTGAGTGTGTGGAGTCTTCCAGGGAGAGACGGAGACTGCAGACTGAGGCTCATCACACTTAGGACTTTTCTCCCTGCAAAACAGAGAGGAGCAGCAGCAACAAGGAAAAGGAGACCTAGCGCCAGGGAGGAGGGGTCGTCACAAGTGGTACATTTTGGTACATTTTGGTACAAATGACATGATCTCCTAACCGGACACCAATTGAGACTACAGGTCCGCCACACCCTCGACCTGCTGCAGTTTGCAAAGCAGGACAGGAGCAGCGGTGCTGTGAGAATTACGTTCTTGGACTTCTCCAGCACCTTTAATACCATCCAGCCCCTGCTCCTCAGACACAAACTGACAGAGATGGGAGTGGATTTCACACACGGTGGCATGAATTATGGACTATCTGACAGTCAGACTTCAGTATGTGAGACTGGGGGACTGCTGGTCTGACACTGTGGTCAGCAGCGCCGCAGGCGACTGTGGTCTCTCCAGTTCTCTTCACCCTGTACACATCGGACTTCAAGTACAACTCAGAGTCCTGCCACATGCAGAAATTCGCAGACGACACCGCTTGACTGCTGACACGTGGATTAGAAATATTTTTAATTAAATCATTTTTGGCCGCTACCACCCTCTCCTTTGGAGAACTAAATTACCTTTCAAAATATATATATATATATATATATATATATATATATATATATATATATATATAATACAATTTAAAAAAATTATGTATAAACTTTTATTTTTGTTTATTTTATATATATACATAGACGTATATATATATATAGATATATATAAAGAGGCCAAATCAGTGACTATGGGCCCGCCACCACCCCCCTCTTCGGAGGACTTAATTAACTTTGTTCAAATTTTTTTTAATTTAATTTGGTAATTTTATGAAGAAAATATAATTCTATATATACAATTTTATAGATAATTTTCATATATATACCTCTGTTTTTTTCCCCCCTTCTTTGGAAGATTAAATTAACTTTGTTTATTAAAAAATATTACATTTTTTTATTTTATATATCTAATTTAATTTTGCATAGATAATTTTCATTAATATATTTGTGCATATATATATATATATATATATATGTATGTGTGTATGTAAATATAAATATATAAAAATAAATATGTAAATAAATAAATATAAATCTAAATATATATATATATATATTAACTATATATATATATATATATATATATATGTATATATAAAGAGGCCAAATCAGTGACTATGGGCCCGCCACCACCCCCCTCTTCGGAGGACTTAATTAACTTTGTTCAAATTTTTTTTAATTTAATTTGGTAATTTTATGAAGAAAATATAATTCTATATATACAATTTTATATATCATTTTCATATATATACCTCTGTTTTTTGCCCCCCCTTCTTTGGAGGATTAAATTAACTTTGTTTATTAAAAAATATTACATTTTTTTATTTTATATATCTAATTTAATTTTGCATAGATAATTTTCATTAATATATTTGTATATATATATATATATATATATATATATATATATATATATATATATATATATAAATGTATGTGTGTATGTAAATATAAATATATAAAAATAAACATGTAAAAAAATAAATATAAATATAACTATATATATATATATATATATATATATATATATATATATATATATATATATAAAAGAGGCCAAATCAGTGACTATGGGCCCGCCACCACCCCCCTCTTCGGAGGACTTAATTAACTTTGTTCTAATTTTTGTTAATTTAATTTTGTAATTTTATGAAGATAATATAACTTTATATAGACAATTTTACAGATAATTTTCATATATATAACATTATTCATATATATAATTTTTTTTATTTTATATATCTAATTTAATTTTGCATAGATAATTTTCATTGGTATGTATGTATATATGTATGTGTGTATGTAAACATACATATATATGTATACATATATATATATATATATACAAACAAACTACATTATATATAGAAATTATATATATACAAACAAACTACACACATATAAATGTTCTCGCCACTAACCCACCTCTACTGAAAGTATCAGTATTAACATATGAAATATTGAATCACGTCCAAAATGTTTTCTGATGTCATACTTCCCTTTGTCCACCAAATTCTAATCAGTCATTGTAAGTGGAAGCTAGTACCAAATGTGAAGAAACTCAACAACCCGAAAACATAATGCCTCCAGTCACCACTGTCACTGGTGCAGAGGCATAAAGAAATCCTACCAGAAACAAACAAGCCAGCCTTTAAGGTAAAAATAAGTCCTACCAAACACAAAAGACACCTCTCAAAGAAACATCCCTAAAACTGAATATCTGGTTACAGACAGGCCCTGCTGCAACTCTCTGCCAAGGGTGCTAAGATAAGATAAGATAAGATATTCCTTTATTGGTCCCGCAGTGGAGAAATTCACATTTTTTTTTTTTTTTTTTTTTTTTTTTTTTTTGTGCTGCCAGTCCTGTCAGATCCAAAGAACATTTCTCCCAAAGAGAAATCGAGGTATCAGATGTGACTGCTTCCAGATGGATTGTGCTGCTTTATACAGGGCTGAAATCCTAATCTCAGTCACTGTCATCAAACCACATTGGTCTCTTAGCAATGACCTCCCAGAATCTCTCTCCACTCCACTGTGTGGAGGAGCTGAGGCCCTCCCAGTTGAGGGAGTCGGCTGCTCGGAGCTGTCTTCCTCCCTGCTCCTCTTTCTAGAGGAGCTGAGGCCAAAGGTTGAGGAAGTCGGCTCCTCGGAGCTGTCCTCCTCCCTGCTCCTCTTTCTAGAAGAGCATAGGCCAGAGGTTGAGGAAGTCGGCTCCTCGGAGCTGTCCTCCTCCCTGCTCCTCTTTCTAGAGGAGCTGAGGCCAAAGGTTGAGGAAGTCGGCTCCTCGGAGCTGTCCTCCTCCCTGCTCCTCTTTCTAGAGGAGCATAGGCCAGAGGTTGAGGAAGTCGGCTCCTCGGAGCTGTCCTCCTCCCTGCTCCTCTTTCTAGAGGAGCATAGGCCAGAGGTTGAGGAAGTCGGCTCCTCGGAGCTGTCCTCCTCCCTGCTCCTCTTTCCAGAGGAGCATAGGCCAGAGGTTGAGGAAGTCGGCTCCTCGGAGCTGTCCTCCTCCCTGCTCCTCTTTCCAGAGGAGCATAGGCCAGAGGTTGAGGGAGTCGGCTCCTTGAAGCTGTCCTCGTCCCTGAGGCCAGAGGTTGAGGGAGTCGGCTCCTCGGAGCTGTCCTCCTTCCTGCTCCTCTTTCTAGAGGAGCATAGGCCAGAGGTTGAGGAAGTCGGCTCCTCGGAGCTGTCCTCCTCCCTGCTCCTCTTTCTAGAGGAGCATAGGCCAGAGGTTGAGGAAGTCGGCTCCTCGGAGCTGTCCTCCTCCCTGCTCCTCTTTCCAGAGAAGCATAGGCCAGAGGTCGAGGGAGTCGGCTCCTCGGAGCTGTCCTCCTCCCTGAGGCCAGAGGTCGAGGGAGTCGGCTCCTCGGAGCTGTCCTCCTCCCTGAGGCCAGAGGTCGAGGGAGTCGGCTCCTCGGAGCTGTCCTCCTCCCTGCTCCTCTTTCCAGAGAAGCATAGGCCAGAGGTCGAGGAAGTCGGCTCCTCGGAGCTGTCCTCCTCCCTGAGGCCAGAGGTCGAGGGAGTCGGCTCCTCGGAGCTGTCCTCCTCCCTGAGGCCAGAGGTCGAGGGAGTCGGCTCCTCGGAGGTGTCCTCCTCCCTGAGGCCAGAGGTTGAGGGAGTCAGCTCCTCCTGATCCTGAGGAGGTGGCTGATGCTGATGTAGGTGAGGATGTTGAAAGTTGACATCGTCAATCTCAAAATCATACTCATCTTCATCTTCATCAACCTGAAAACCATCATCCTCTTCCTCCTCAACAACACCGTAATCAAAGTAACTCCGATCACTCCAGGCATCGCTATCATCTGAGGCTGCATCATCATACTCATCATAACCATTGACCTCTGCTAGATATTCCTTAGCCAAGTGGAAAGGGGTGCGAGCAGGGAATAGGTCATGTAAGATGTCCTCATAATCGACCACTGATTCCTCATCATCATAGAAAGAAGGGAGATGGGGGATGCCCACACCTTCAATTCCCTCAGGAATGTGACCGCCTGCTTCTGAACAACCATCATCATTCAGAGCAACAAAAGGGAGAGTGTTACCTTTGCTGTCTTCATCAATGATCCTGATCAGCTCAGCCGCAGGACGGAAGACACCTGCAAGGAAAGGATGTTTAATTATGGAAAACCTCAGTCCTTCATATTACAATAATTAACAGTGACTAAATAAGCAATAATCAAACAAGAAGTGCATTTAGTTATACCGTTATGATTACCTCAAAATAACAGATTGAAGAATAAAAACTTGAAAAATTAGGCTTTATCAGGACTGTGTGAGTGTGTGTGTGTGTGTGTGTGTGTGTGTGTGTGTGTGTGTGTGTGTTAAATAACACAGACTGCAGACATTAACCTTTTTCCAACACACCTTCTTGGGGAGAGGACAAATCAAACACACATGAAAATGTCACTCATGTGAAATAACCAGTAACCTCCTCATGTTGGCAGATATTAGTGGTCATGTAAGATCACATCACTTACATAAGAAGGTGTTAAAGAACATGCATAAAAGGGTCACACACTGATACAGATGCTGACACAAGCTCCAGCACATAATCACAGACATGGCGCATGCACCATTCTAACTTTGTAAGAACAGGTTCATTTTCAGACGCTCTTACCTTTATTTTACCTTATAAAAAGAGTCGCCTTGCCCAGTCCCTCTACAAGCACAAACATGATGGTTGAACCACGATTTTTAAAGAGACAAGATGGCGTCATACAGGCTTTTATTAACAAGAAAGGTTAATAAAAACCAGACAACCAAACAGAGGCATTACAAGAAATAGTCACGGACCGAGTTCAGATTATGAAACTATGATCCAAAATCAACATTTATCAGTCACAGAGCACTGCACCATTACTGCATTAAAATACAGACACAGGCGTAGAGCATGCCACTGATTACTCTGGCGTATCAAATGAAAAGGCATTGTCTTATAATCCATTGAGACCCACATGCTCAAATACTATTTCTACTATACTATTACTATACTAATACTATTTTATAACTTTAATAATATCACAGGAAGCAGTTTTACATATACCACTGTCTCGTAATATTACTATAATCACAAACATATAACAATATTATTAACAATGGGCACTACTATTAGGGCATTGGAGGAATATGTAGCCTTTATAGGCATAATTAATAATATAAATATATCATAATGCTATCATTTTTATGGTGAGAAATGAATAGAATAAGATTGAATTACATTCACGTGCAATAGTAATGTCTCCACACAGTTTCACTTCTAAAAATAGAAATGTTTTTACCGAGCATCACATCATACAATAATTAATATGGAAAGAGACAGTTATTGGAGAGGGGCAACACACGGTTTTGAGGACCTTCGGTAATTCAGCAGAGGAGGATTCGTCATGACACTGTGTGAATTGTGTGTTTGCAAGATGATGTCACAATCTCCATCACTCCTATGGTTTACAATAAGCGGTGTGAAATACAAACACACACAAAACCGCATGCTTAATTACGCACGCTGAACCTTGGGTACCTTCACGCGCAACCAGCGAGTTTCTTCACAATAACCACACAATCGTCTGAGCTTCTGTGGATACTATAGTCGCTTATTTTCCCAGTTTATACTGTACATTACAAATCAGACTGCGCACAGGAGACGGTGGCATCCTGGGCGCAGGACGCGCATATATATATATATATATATATAACTGTGATGAACTTTGAACTTAAAATAACCCGATGCTTCGACAACAACTCTGAATCCAGTTTAAAACAAGTTAAATCATCTGGCCCGGTTTGTTTACATCTGCACGTCTGACATGATGGCGTCAGCCCGTACTAGCTGCCTACATTTGAATCTAATACTAACATCATCTCCATGGTTACAAAACATTTGTTTTCACGCATTGTTCAAATATTAGCCCAGGCGCCGATTTATTTGCCATAACTGTCTACGTCAAATTCAATAAATGGATGCCCTCAAAACAAAACAAATGTTTTCAAATCACGGCTCTGTTCTTAATAAATTTCACATCTTTGCCGACAGTTTTAATACATTCAAAGCCGCTAATTCAGCTTTTAAGAAAACGTCGAGCATCACCCAAGCAGTGTTTTAAGACAGGCCATCAAATATTATGCTACTTCTTCACATTTACATTCAACAAAATATGTTCATTTAAAGTTTTTAAAGAGGTCAATTAAGAGAAAATATGAATTGAATTGTCTTACCTTGCCCATGAAGGTCCAGGTCACACCCGAGCAGGAAAGGAACCAGGCTCCAAGCCATTTCTCCGAGTTAACTTCTCCTCCTCCTCCTTCTTCTTCTTCCTCTTCTTCTCTTCTTCTTCTACTTCAGTAGTTTTCCAACAAGATCACCTCTTCAGATATTTCCTCCAAAGAGATCAGCTCGCCAATTTTGCAAAAGGTCAAGTCTCCTCAAACCCAAGTGCAAAATGAGAGAGAGCAAAGGTCAGCAGGTCTTATATGACGTCGTGCGTCACCGCTGTTGCCATGACTTTGTTTTTATTTGATGGGTTTGATTTCAGTGATTGCTGCTTGGAGACAGCAAGGCTCTAGCTCAGCTCTGATTGGTTGTTTTTTCCAGTCTGTGAAATCTTGCAGATGATATTAGGAGCACTGAAGGAACATGATTTTTTTTTTTTTTATCAGATTACCTGTCTCGTGCACTACTGTCACAATAAAGCGACCGTTTTATAGCCAAAAAATAACTTTTTAAAATCACATTTGCTCGACTTCTGCCCACTTCAACTTTAATGCTGAAATTAAGCAAGGAAAATAAACATTTGCAAATGATATCAGAGTCAACACCTGTAATTATCAGGATGTTAAAACTATTTACTCTGACACTGATTCTTTTTAGCTGATAAAGTTTGTTTGTAGATTTTTGGAAAGCCCCGCTTCACACATTTATTTTTAAAACATATATTTTAAATGTGCTGCCTACCTTCACTAACCGCCTAACCAGAAACTACAACATAACATATGCATTTTAAAATAATAGGTATATTATGTATAATAAACTGCATGCCAATCCCCTGTTGCACTTCGTAGGCCTTGTAGACTTTCAAAACTTTGGTCTCGGAGAAGACAGAAAAATGGCAAGATATGTGTTGTGGATTCATTATGTACTCTAAATGTTGAATAATACAACTATAAGCCTATTTGGACACAAGTATTTACTATTACTATTACAGCGTTACAAGTGGGAACCTTTCTTTGCAGGCTGAGGTTGTGGTGGGGGTGGTTTTCACCGGTGCGCACTCGGTGAACCTTCACCCATGCAAAAGCAATGGTGCTAATAATGACTGATAATGCCTATGTAATAGTTTGACAGCAGACGAATTGGGTGAGAAAGTACAAGATGAGCAATATTCCGGTTAAGCAAGACAGATAAATTCAATATGATAAATCTTTATTGTTGACCAGGGTGGACATTTGTCTTTGGCTCACCAAACAAAAGAAACAACAACATCAAAAGCAGACAAGCAGTTAGTAAAATCAAATATCACAGTTTTCTATTACACATTAAACCATTTCATGCAAGCAAGGATCTAGATGGGAGGGAACAACGTCAAAGTGCCAACAACAGCTTCAAGTCTGATTGGACACAGATGCCGACAGGAAGTGCACTGAGGCAAACACCAGCAACATCATCAATATCATCTTTATCAACATCATCAATAGCATCAGTGTCATTAGGTGTGGAGGGGCTCATGAAAGAGCTGGGTCTTTAGCTTTTTCTTAAAGGTGGAAAGGGTCTGTGGATGCTTCAGGTAACTTCCACCATTGGGGGACTACAGAGGAGAAAAGTCTAGCTAGCGACTTGGGGCCCTGTTGTGATGGCACCAGGCACCTTTCATTTGCAGGAAGGAGTACAGACCTGGATGAGGGAGCTCAGGTAGACGGGAGCTGTGTTTGTTGCTGTTTTGTCAGTGAGCAACGGAGTTCTGAATTTGGTGCGAACGGCATCAGTGGAAAAGAGCTGCAGGGAACAGCAGAGTCACATGACAAGGTTGACACTTCCTCTCTGGTTTCTGGCTTTAAGAGAGAGTAGCTCTTATTCACAAATATTGCTTGAACTGTCCTAGGCCATGGCAATAACATATTGGAATTCTTAATTTAGGTGGCATTTCCCTTTCAAGGTATTACATGTAACTTTAAGAACATCCTTGTTCTTAATGACACCAGTGGCCATTAAGTGAACTGCAGTTGGCATTACACATAACATTATTTTACAGTATGTCACCATTAGTCTCTGCAATGTCCAATATTCAGTTTGCCATTTGCAAATTACTTCATCAGCTAACGTTACGAAGCAAAACTGTCCGGGGTCAGAAATCAGTCCACAGGCTGTTATAGGCAGCCAAGTATGTAGGGGAAGATCTCAAGTTTAAAGTTATATTAAAACCTGTTCACGCATTGGCAATACAAAACAAGACAAAATGTGGTGATGGCACCCAATGGTGTTGGCTGGTCGTTGGACTCCATTTCTCAGGAGCGTGCATGACATGATATCCACTGGATTAAACATCCTGCATTTTTCACATTAAAAGCAGTCTACACATCGACAATACGAAATGATTAAAAATGTATAAATATACTGTATGTAAACATATATACATTCCCTTTTATGTGAGAGGCACTTGGTATATTATTGTGTTACCAGTTATTTGGAGAATTTAAAGTTTAAATTTAAAGTTTAAAATTTAAATTTAAAGACATTTTAATACCAATTAAGGCCTTATTTTTAAATCCATTCACTCAAGATCACGTTTATGCTCAAGCTTCTTCTTCATTTGGCATTAAAGGTGACTGTCAGAGGACAAAGCAAACACTTTGGTTCACCTATACACGTATGATTCCACTGCAAAAAAAAAATCAACTTAGCTAGTCACATGCAAGTCGCATAAATGAGGAGAAAATGCGGGATTCTTACAGCAGTTGTAACTTGGTGGAAGCCTCTCTCTTTCCCTCTCAACTCCTGACAGCGCAGAATGTTCTCCATCCATCCTCTCGGTGTGGAACAGCAGAAAAAGTTGTTTTTCTCCCCTGGAAACACTCAGTCCTCTACAGCCTCTCTGTTTCTGCTCCTCGGAAGGCTGCACATGGTTTTACCAGAGCCAGCAAAAGAGTTTTTTAAGAACACGTTCAGGATGGGTTTAGTAGCCGCTTCTTCTTCTCCTACTTCTGTCCCTCTCCGCGTCGTCTGTCGGGGAAGCTGCTACGCTGCCATGTTTGGAGGAGGAGGAGGAGTCACCTGGAGAGTGGAGCCTGGAGACTGCAGCGCCGCTCGCTCATCCACGCACAGGCTCTTGTTTGGACCTGCGACGCCACCGGGGATCAAGTACTGCTGGCCGAGGCCTTATCCTGGGAAGTGGTAGGGTGGACGGTCTGTGTGCCCTGCGTCCTCGGCACTGTGATCTTCAGGGTTGGCGTGGGGGGCCGGCGGTCTGTGCATCCTTGGGGGTGGCCCCATCTCCCTTCTGGGTTGGGGTGCCATGGGCGGCCGGCCTGTGGCGGGTCTGGGGTGGCCGCTGGGGCGGCTGCATTGGTGGGGCCTGTTTGGTTTGTGGGGCCCTCTCTCGCCCCCTCCCTTTTAGTGGGGGTGGTTTGGGCTGGATGTTGGGCGGCGGGTGGGCCCGTTCGGGGTACCCCGGGTAGTGTCGGCCGCTGCCTCCTCTGGGCATCTGGGTGTGCGTGCGGCCCGTCGGCTCTGGTGGCTACCTGGGTGTTGCCTCCTTGGTGCTCTCGTAGCCTGGGATGGGGTGGGGCACTTGACCAGTTTGGCCAGGCTTGGTCATGACGGCCGCTCTGGGCTTCGGTGTCAATAACACATGCATGATTGGGTTCAGGGCCTGCCAGCACCTGTCGAGTCCCATTGTTGAGAACTAATGGGACCTGCCAAAATGTGCTAGGTCAGTCTTCGAATTTTACACTGGGCTCATGCACTTTATGCACTCCTTTCCAACGGTTTAAGCTTCTCCCTTCAGTTTTTTTCTCGTGGGTTACTGGTTGGTGGGTATAAATCAGCACCTTACATTCATAGCATGTACGCTTCCCTGCCCATCTTATTTATATCCCCCCATCGACCCCTCATTTTCCCCTCATTTCACTGAAGTGTAGCACTTCCCTCTCTGGCTCGTGATAGGAAAAAAAACCAATAAAGATTAGTTACCAGGAGGGCCGGTAATGGTCACACATGTACTAAAATATATACTTACTTTTAAGATTACTTACTAAGATAAGCACAGATCCCGTAAAACGTTGTTACCTCCCTCTGTGGTATTCAACGATGAGAGTTAGTGCTGACAGGTGGGAAAAAAAGGTTTATTTTTTTTATTTGTATCTTAAAGAAATTTATTTTTATATATTGTGCCTCCTGTTTTTTTTACTGCTTATTAGCACCAACAAACCAAAGCAACCTGACACCCCTGGAAATAAATATTTTGATTCTGATATTTTTTTCAGTTTGAACACATTTAAAAGAGCAAGAAGTGTTACTGATTACAGAAATAGATAACATCCACTGACAGACTGAATATGAATTCATTTACCCTCATGTCTCTGACAGTGAGTGTTCCTGAACTGAACTGAAGAGAAGATGGGAAAACTATAGGACCAGTTGACAGAGAGGAAACTCTGCAGTATTTTAACCCACATAAGCATCAAAGCTGATAACCTACATAACTTTCTAAAGTCTGGGCACTACTGGAGAAAATTTCCATAAAGAAAAATAATGTAAAGAAAAACAGAACTCTTCCTCTGGGTTTTCCACCCTGATCCTAAAGAAGGTCCTGTACAAGAAAAAGTTACAGATTTGATGCTCACAGCAGGCCGGACACTGAGTCTCTGTTTAGATAAAAACATTTACTTGACAACGGCATTAAGAGTTGAAACATTATAAAAAAACAGAGAAGAAGTCTTCTTCATCTTCAACTGCTTATCTGGGGTCGCGGGGGCAACAGCTCCAGCAGGGGACCCCAAACTTCTCTTTCCCGGGCCACATTAACCACCTCTGACTGGGTGATCCCGAGGCATTCCCAAGCCAGGGTGGAGATATAATCTCTCCACCTAGTCCTGGGTCGTCCCCGGGATCTCCTCCCTGCTGGTCGTACCTGGAACACCTCCCTAGGGAGGGGCCCAGGAGGCATCCTTACCAGATGCCCGAACCACCTCTACCTCACAATGAAGCCAAATGCTATATTTCCACTGCCATCCTCTTTGGAAAGGCAGCCATTAGACTGTTGTCAGGCTATTAAATAGGCGTTATCAGTCACAAGCCCCAGAGATGTGGGTTAATAGGGGCCTGCTACACCCACTGGTAAGTTTTATCATCTATCTATCTATTATCGGTATATTTTGGAACATCAACGGTGCATTTGATAATATTATCATTTAGCATGAGCATATTAGTATTAGCATATTAGCATTTAGCATTATCATATTAGCATATCAGTGGCACATTTGGTGTATCAGTGATCGTTTTTGCCTTACAGTGGTACATGTTGGTGGAAAGCAGCACATTTTGACATATCAGCATTACATTTTGGCACATCAGTGGCACATTTTGGAGCATGATTGATACATTTTGGCATATTGGTGTTACATTTGAGAATATTACCACTTAGCATTAGCATAATAGCATTTAGCATTATTATGTTAGCATATCAGTGGTATATTTTGGTGTATCAGTGGTACATTTTGGTGTATCAGTGGCACATTTTAGAATGCTAGCATTTGGAATTACCATGTTAGCATTTAGCATTACCATATTAGCATTTTGCATTACCATATTAGCATTTTGCATTACCATATTAGCATTTACCCTTAGCATATGAGCACATCTGTGGCATAATTTGGCTTATCAGTGGCACATTGTGGCGAATCAGTTCCTCATTTTGTCATATCAGCAGTACATTTTGGCACATCAGGAGCACATGTATCAGTGGCACATTTTGGCGTATTAGTTTCACATTCTGCTGTATCAGCAGTACATTTTGGCATATCAGTGGCACATATTGGCGTATCAGTTGCACATTTTGGCATATTGGAGGCACATTTGGTGTATCGTTGGAACATCTGGGTGTATAAGCAGCACATTTTGGCATATCAGTGGTACATTTTAGCATATTACCATTTAGCATTACCATATTAGCATTTGGCATTTACATTGTATCGTAAATGTGGCATATTTTGGCATATCGGTGGTACATTTTGGCATATCAGTTGCACATTTTGGTGCATCAGCAGTACATTTTGATATATTAGTGGCACAATTTGGTGTGTCGTTGGTGCATTTTGGTGGATAAGCAGTACATTTTAGAATATTACCATTCAGCATTGGTATATTAGCATTTAGCATTGTCATATTAGCATATCAGTGGCACATTTGGTGTATCAGTGGTCGTTTTTAGCCTTTCAGTGGTACATGTTGGTGTAGAAGCAGCACATTTTGTCATATGGTATATTTTGACATATCAGGAGTACATTTTGGAGTGTGACTGGTACATTTTGTCATATTGGCGGTACATTTGAGAATATTAGCAATTAGCATATTAGTATTTAGCATTATTATGTTTGCATATCAGTGGCACCTTTTAGAATACTAGCATTTAGCATTACCATATTAGCATTTAGCATTAGCATATTAGCAATTTAGTGTTAAATTGTGGCGTATCATATCCGTGGCACGTTTTGAAGTATCAATGGTACATTTTGACCATTGTCCATTTTGGTTCATCAGCAGTACATTTTGGCATATTAGTGGCACATTTGGTGTATCACTGGTACATTTTGGTGTATCAGCAGTACAGTTTAGAATATTAGCGGTACATTTTGGTGTATCAGCAGCACCTTTTGGCATATCAATCAATCAATCAGTGGCACATTTTAGTGGAGCAGTTGCACATTTTGGCGTATTACCCTTCAGCATTAGCACATTAGCATTTAGCATTATCATATTAGCATATCAGTGGCACGTTTTGGTGTATCAGTTGACCATTTTGGTGTATCAGCACCTTTTGGCATATCAATCGTACATTTGATAATATTTTCATTTAGCATTACCATATTAGCATTTAGCATTAGCATATTAGCATTTTAAGCGTGCACTGTGGTGTATCAGTGGTAAATTTTGGCATATCAGTGGCACATTTTGGAGCATCATTGGCATATTGTGGCATTTCAGCGATACATTTTAGAAAATTAGCAAATACTACTAGCATATCAGCATGTTAGCATTTAGCATTGTTATATTAGCATATCAGTGGCACATATTGGCCTATCAGTGGCACATTTTAGTGGAGCAGTTGCACATTTTGGCATATTACCCTTTAGCATTAGCACATTAGCATTTAGCATTATCATATTAGCATATCAGTGGCAGGTTTTGGTGTATCAGTTGACCATTTTGGTGCACCAGAGTACATTTTGGATATTAGTGGACATTTGGTGTATCATTGGTACATTTTGGTGTATCAGGGTAATTTTGACATATTAGTGGGACATTTGGTGTATCATTTTGGCACATTACATTTTGGTGTATCAGCGGTACATTTTAGAATATTACCATTTTAGCATACATTTTGCTGTATCAGTAGCACATTTTGGGTGGCACATTTTGGCATATCAGGTGGTACATTTTGACATATCAGCAGTACATTTTAGCATTTAGCATACATATTGCATTTTCAGTTTAGAATATTCCCTACATTTTCTTATCGCACACATTTTGGCATATCAGTGGTACATTTTCACATATCAGCAGTACATTTTGGCACATCAGTGGCACATTTTGGAGCATGATTGGTACATTTTGACATTGGCAGTACATTTGAGAATATTAGCACTTAGCATTAGCATATTAGCATTTAGCATTAACATATTTTTTTTTTTATTTTTTCCTTTTAATTGTTCAATTTTTCCAATTAAATGACCCATTTTTCTTTATCAATTACACATTTTTTTTCATCAACAATACATTTTTTCATATTAGTGACACATTTATTGTATCATTTGAAAATTTTTGTTTATAAACAACACATTTTGGCATATCAGTGGTACATCTTGGTGTATACCAGTACATTTTCGCAAATTAGTGGTACATTTTAGCATATTACAATTTAGCATTACCATATTAGCATTTAGCATTCGCAGTTTATCATATCAGTGGTATATTTTGCTGTATCAGTAGCACATTTTGCCGTGTCAGTGGTACATTTTGGTATTTCAGTATTACATTTTGGCATATCAGCGGTACGTTTGATAATGTCATTAAACATTACCATATTAGCATTTAGCATTAGCATATTAGCATGTCAGTGGCACATTTCGGCATATCATTTGTATATTTTGGCTCAAAGCCCTACCACATATGTGAAAATCAGATCTGTAGCTCACGTTTTGCTGTATCGGAGTTGCACATAAGGGTTTGGACATCTACGTTAAATCACCTTCAAAATGCTCGGTAGTGGCTGAGAGTCTGAAGCAATCCGTAGTAGACTATTATTTGGGAAACATGCATCTTCCAACCCCCGGGTCAAGAAGATGGAAGTACCCATTGCTGAGATGGAGAGTGAACAAGCAAATCCCTGTCAAGCAGGCTCCAAGGATCCCACACCCCTCATCTTCACACAGGACAGCGATCATGAGGCCCCCCCCGGGGAACTGACAACATCCTTCAGGAGAATGATGGTGTGTTTCTAGTCCCAAATCAGATATGAGTAGATAAACACCCCCTGAGAACATGCCAGCGACCCCAGCCATGGAGAATTATGTGTGGTATTGATAAACGCAAACATG
Organism: Pterois miles; assembly: GCA_947000775.1. Taxonomy (NCBI): domain Eukaryota; kingdom Metazoa; phylum Chordata; class Actinopteri; order Perciformes; family Scorpaenidae; genus Pterois; species Pterois miles. The sequence continues at coordinate 64,158 of CAMQGK010000468.1, read as the reverse complement.
CTGGGCACTACAATGGAGTGAGATTGAGATGCAGGGAACACAAAACCCAAAAGAGCACTGTCTGAAACCAGCCCGGAGCATCTAGGAAGTCAGCAGCAGCCCTGCATAGTGAGCTCAGTAAATGCTGTATCAGCCTTCAAGGCCCTTTATTCCACCTTTTTTCCATTGGAAGGGCATATTTCAGGGCACTTTTTATGTTTTGTTCAATAGATGCCCCTTTGGGACTTATTTTTTTAAAACTTTTGTCGCTGGGGCTTTTCTTGTTTTCTGCCTGCTGGTATATTTCCTGCTGGGCCTCTTGAAGGCCTTTATGTTTTTTCAAAAAGCCACCACTAGCCAATTTTATTTTTTTTATTTCATGATCCACCCTTACTTTCTTTTTTTTTCACTCCTGGCTCCACGGGCCATTTTAAATGTTTTATTTCTCTTTTTTCCACTTAAAATATTTTTTATGGGGCCTGATTTTTTTTATTTATTTTATTGACTTTATTTTCTTTCATTTTTTTTTTACCTTCCTTCTCAATTCAAGCTTCAAAAACCAATTAAATTTTCCAACAGCATTTAGTTTGTCTCTTTCAACTCTTTAGTTTTATAAATTTTATGGCGTTTTTGTAAACTTCTAAGCCATTAAAGCCCAAACAATCCACAGCATCTCTCGGGCATGTTCCAGACTTACTGCATCAACCAAATGTAATTATGTCACTCTGCATTTAAAATGTATCATCTGAGCCTCCAAATCTAGTAGTTTTCAAAGCCAATCTAAACAGTGGTGGGCGGGCTGATCCAACAAATAGGAACCAGGAAAGAAAATTCTACCAAATCACTTTTTGGGTAGGGTTTATATACTTTGCAGTTTTATCACGCCAAACTTCTTTTGCAGTGTAGACCATGAACCCTGTCCACATAGGGCATTCTCAGTTGTCTTTTCAAATTTAGCCTCTTGTGCAGTGGGACCAAATAGGAACCAGGAAAGACAAATTCCACCACTTCGCTTCATGGCTTGTCACTTTCCGATTTACCAATTCATAACTTCTTCAATCTTGTGTGGTCCATGAAACCTCTAGCACCTAAGGGAACACCTCACATGTCCTTCCAAATTTAGCCTCTTGGCACATCCTGCCCAAACGGAACCAGAAAAAAAGAATTCTCCAAATCTCTTCAGTGGTTAGATGGTTTGAATAACTTTGCGTTTTATCATCCATTACTTCTTTTAGAAATGTGCCCAAGACCTGCCCTAAGTAGAACATCCTCAGGTTGTCTATCCAAACTAGCTCTTTTCTACAAGTGGGCCAAACAGGACCCAGGAAAGACAGAATTCCACCACTTCACTTCACTGGCTTGCACTTTCCGATTTACCAACCATAACTTATTTAATCTAGTGTGGTCCATGAAACCTCTAACACATAAGGAGAACAGCATCACATTGTCTTTTCAAATTTGAGCTTTCTTGTACATCCTGCCCAAACAGGACCAGGAAAGTATGAAATTCACCAAATCACTTCATGGGTCGTTTGAAAACTTTGCAGTATTTATCACTCCATAACTTCTTTTGCAAGTTTACGTCCATAAACCTGACCCGGCGTCCTCGGTTGTCTTCCAAATTGAGCTCTCTTCTACAAGTGGGACCAAACAGGAACACTTCACTTCATGGGCTTTCACTTTGCCGTATTTACCAAGCCAAACTTCTTTAATTGAGATGTTGTCCATAAACCTCTAGCACATAAGGAGAACAGCATCACATGTGTCTTTCAATTTAGCTTTCTTGTACATCCTGCCCAACAACCAGAAAGTATAAATTCTACCAAACCTTCATGTGGTTTAATACTTTCGTCCCTCCTCCTCCCTCGCGTTTCCAGCCCCGAGCTCCTGGAAGTGGGGTCGTGTGCCTTCGCCTTTCCTTTAGATTGTACAAATTGTGTATAACGGCTCTCTATTGGTTGCAGCTCCTTCTATCGCAAAGTAAGAAGACGTCGGCAGCACTTTTCAATGGGGAAGCTGCCTGTCATGATTGAGGGAATGTGCAGGGCTGCCAACACTCAGACTCAAGCAACATGTGAGCTCAATCCAAGCTGACATCTTACCAAAATCGCAGGCTCTAGTTTCTAACCTTCCAAGAGAACCAACTGAGAGTTCCAGCTCGCCCTATTTACCATTGAATTTGCTCTATTGACTTAGCCCTGGAGACAGAGACTAAGGCGACAGAAAAACAGTGTCTCCTGACCCAAAACAATTTTACTTCATTGCCCCAGCAACCACCTCCCCACCCCAGTTTTCTCTCCATTCTCCTGGATGTTATGTCGCAGGCTCCGCCCCCCCCCCCCACCCTTCTTTTTTCTGACACCTCCCGCCCATGCAACGCCATACTTCTCACCATCCCAGACGGCAGCAGGGTAGACTAGCGGGAAGAGGCCGGGCTGACACAACACACACATAAGACAATGTACACACACCCCTTCAACTCACGTCTTCGCAGCCCCCCCCCCCTCCCCTCCTCTCCCTTTCCACCTTTTTTCGCCCGCAACACTCCCCCCACCCCCATCTCTCCCCCCCCCCCCCCCCCCCCCCCCCCCCCCCCCTTCTCCTTTTTTTTTTTCTTTCTGTTGCTATTGCGGGTGTTTTTCCGCCCACCTTCCCCCCCGGCCTTCTGGGCTTTTTTCCCTCTTCTCCTTTCCTCTTTTCTCCCTTTTCTCATCTAACCCCCTCCAATGTGCCCCTCAGTCCTCCCTCCTTCCCCCCTTATTTCCTTTTTTTATTTCTTGCCTATTTCCCTTCGAATAAGTTCATCTATCTTATCTTATCTTATTTATCCTCCTTCTTTTGCCGCCATCCTGCCCCTCCTCAGTTGTCTTCCATTAGCCTCTTCTACAGTGGCCAACGGAACCTTCACTTCAGTGGCTTGCCTTTCCGTATTTACCAAGCCAAACTTCTTTAATTGTTTGTCCATACCCTAGCCGGGACATCCTCACATTACTGTCCAAATTTACTCTCTTGACACCTGCCCCGGCCAAAAGAAGATCTCCAAACCTTCATGTGTAATTTTCGTTTACCCCATTATTTTCTGCAACCTGCCTCCCAGTTCTCAATTAGCCTCTTGTCATGACCAAACAGACCCAGAAAGTACAGAATTCCACCACTCACTCAGTTTGCCTTTCCGTTCCCCACCTTCGTTAACTGTGCTTTAAACTTTAACATAATATTAGCTTTAGCTAGCACAGCATTTATGGAACATTTTGTGGTATCAGCGGTACATTTTGGCATATCAGGGACATTTTATATTTTAATTTTTTTTTTTTGTTATGTTTAAATTAATTCTTTTTTTATTTTTTTTTTAATTTTTGTATATTCTTTTTATTTTATATTGATATTTTTTTTTTATTTCATTTTTTTAGAAAATTTTATTTTTTTATTGGCAATTTGTTCTTTCTTGGTTTTTATTTTTTCATCTGTAATTTATCTTTTAGAAGTACATTTTGTTTCTTCACAAATTTTGGAGTTTGATTTTTGATTTTGTATTATTGTATATTCTTTTTTATTTTCAATTTTCATTTTTATAGACCCATTTTATTGTTTCATTGGCGCATTTTGTTTTTTATTGGTACATTTTGGTGTTTCAGCAGTAATTTTAGAATATCAGATTTAGCATTAGCATATTAGCATTATCATATTAGCATATCAGTCGTACATTTGGTGTATCAGTGGTTATTTTTGGCCTTCCAGTGGTACATGTTGGTGTATAAGCAGCACATTTTGACATATAAGCATTACATATTGGCACATCAGTGGCACATTTTGGAGCATGATTGGTACATATTGGCATATTGGTGGTACATTTGGGAATATTAGCACTTAGAACTAGCATATTAGCAGTTAGCATTAATAGATTAGCATATCAGTGGTATATTTTGGTGTATCAGTAGCACATTTTAGAATAATAGCATTTTGCATTAGTATATTAGCATTTAGCATTATCATATTAGCATTTTAGTGTTAAATTTTGGCGCATCAGTGGTACACTATCGCATATCAGTGGCACATTTTGATGTATCAGCTGGCCATTTTGGTGCATCAGCAGTATATCTTGGCATATTAGTGGCACACTTAGTGTATCATTGGTGCATTTTGGTTTATCACAGCACATTTTGGCATAACAGTGGTACATGGTGTATCAGCAGCACATTTTAGAATATCAGCATTTAGCATTAGTATATTAGAATATTAGCATTTAGCATGAGCCCATTAGCATTTAGCATTATCATATTATTATGTCATTCGCACATTTTATTTTACCAATGGAACATTTTAAGATAAGATAAGATGAACCTTTATTAATCCCCGGAGGGAAATTCGGGTGTCTTAGCAGCATCAACAGTACAGATAAATACAGTACAGTAAAAAGTAAAAAGTAAAAGAGAAGGTGCAGTGAATGAAATAAGGTGCAATGAAGAAAATTGACAGTAAAATAAATAACAGTAACAGTAATAAGTAAAGTGCAGCAGGTGGTGAGTATTGTATATGCACAGCATATGTATATGTAATGATATAACTATATGTAATATATACATTTGGAATAAATATGGAGCAGATGATCAGAGTCACATGGGGGTCAGACCTTGGTTATGGAGCCTGATGGCCACCAAAAGAAAGGACTGACCCAGACGGTTTGTAGTGTGCCGAGGGGGGATCAGTCTCTGGCTGAATGTACTCCTCATCTGGACCAGTTGGTCATAGAGGGGGTGGGAGGGGTTCTTCAGAATAGACTCCAGCTTCCTCCTGGTCCTCCCCTCTGCCACCACCTCCAGACTGTCCAGCTCACATCCAACCACAGACCCAGCCCTCCTCACCAGTTTGTTCAGTTTGGTGGCATCTCTGGTGCTGATGCCACCCCCCCAACATACCACGGCGAAGAACAGAAAGCTGGCTACTACAGACTGGTAGAACATCTGAAGTAGCCTGTTGCACACATTGAAGGTCCTCAGCCTTCTCAGGAAGAACAGTTTGCTCTGTCCCTTCCTGTAGAGGGCCTCGGAGTTGTTGGACCAGTCCAGTTTATTGTTTAAGTGAACTCCCAGGAACTTGTAGTTGTCCACTACCTCCACCTCCTCCCCACGGATGGTGATGGGAGTAGGGGAGCTCTTCCTCCTCTTCCGGAAGTCCACCACCAGCTCTTTGGTCTTACCAATATTGAGCTGTAGGTGGTTGATGTCGCACCACCTTACAAAGTTCTCCACAAGTGTCCTGTACTCCTCCTCGTTGTCATCTGTGATGCAGCCGACGATGGAGGAGTCATCGGAGAACTTCCGCAGGTGGCATGTTCCGGAGTTGGAGCAGAAGTCGGAGGTGTAGATGGTGAACAGGAACGGTGACAGCACAGTTCCCTGGGGAGCACCGGTGTTGCTCACCAGCACGTCAGACAGGCTGCCCTGCAGTCTGACATACTGTGGTCTGCTGGTGAGGTAGTCCGTAATCCAGTCCACCAGGTCGTGGTCCACCTGCATAGCTGAGAGCTTCTCAGCTAGCCGGTGTGGTTGGACTGTATTGAATGCACTGGAGAAGTCGAAGAACATGATTCTCACTGTGCTCTGCGGCTTCTCCAGGTTGGTGTATCAGTTGCACTTTTTAGTGTATCAGCAGTACATTTTGGCATGTCAGTGGCACATTTTGGTGTATCAGCAATACATTTTGATATATTAGTGGCACAACTTGGTGTGTCCTTTGTATATTTTGGTGATTCATCAGTACATTTTAGAATATTACCATTTAGCATAACCATATTAGCATTTAGCATGACCATATTAGCATTTAGCATGACCATATTACCATATCAGTGGCACATTTGGAGTATTATTGGCATATTGTGGCATTTCAGTGGAACATTTTAGAAAATGAGCAAATAGCACTAGATTATCAGCATGTTAGCATTTAGCATTATTATATTTGCATATCAGCGGCACATTTTGGTGTAGCAGTTGCATATTTTGGCATATGAGCAGGACATTTTGGCATATTAGTTCCACATTTTGATGTATCATTGGTACATTTTTTGTATCAGAGGTACATTTTTGAAAATTAGTATTTAGCATTAGCATTTAGCATTAGCATATTAACATATCCATGGTACATTATGGTGTATCAGTGGTACATTTTGGCATATTAGTGGCACATTTTGTTTTCATGTCAATTTAGTATTACCATATTAGAATTTGGCTTTAGGATATTAGCATACCTGTGGCATATTGTGGCGTATCACCTTCATATTTTGGCATATCAGAACAAAGCAAAACGACATGTCTCTGTCATGCTGCTGAGTGTGTGGACTCTTCCAGGGAGAGAGGGACACTGCAGGCTGAGGAAGCTATTCAAAGGGGAGAGCTCACTGGGCCCAGGTGTGGCTCATCACACTAATGACCTTCCTTCCTGAAATACAGAGAGGGGGTGCAACAGCAACAAGGAAAAGGAGACCTAGTGCCAAGGAGGAGGGGTCATCACAAGTGGAACATTTAGTCATATCATTGATACATATTTAGCATTAATATATTATCATTTAGCATTAGCCTATTAGCATTTTAGGGCTGCACGGTGGTGCAGTGGTTAGCACTCTCGCCTCACAGCAAGAGTGCCGCAGGTTCGAATCCGGCTTGGGACTCTTCTGTGTGGAGTTTGCATGTTCTCCCCGTGCAAGCGTGGGTTTTCTCCGGGTACTCTGGCTTCCTCCCACAGTCCAAAGATAGATATGCAATTTAGGTTAATTGATGACTCTAAATTGCCTGTAGGTGTGGATGTGAGCGTGAATGGTTGTCTGTCTATATGTTGTCTGTCTCTATGTGCCCTGCGATGGACTGGCGACCTGTCCAGGGTGTACCCTGGCTTCGCCTGATGCAAGCTGGAATCGGCTCCAGCCCCCCCGTGACCCCTAATGGGATAAACTGTTGACGATGGATGGATATTACTACTCCCCTCCGGTAGACGGTATAAAGTACCAAAAGCCAATCGTAACATCTTCAAAAACTCTTTTATTCCTAATGCCATTACTGCACTAAATGATAGTATGTCTCGTTGAACTAACTAACTAACTAACTAACTACCTAACTAACTAACATATTAGCATTTTAGTGGTACATTCTGACGTATCAGTAGCACATTGTGGCGTATCAGCAGTACATTTTGGCATATCAGTGGCACATTTTAATGTATCACTGGTACATTTTGGTGTATCAATGGTACATTTTTTAATATTAACATTTAGCATTAGCATTAGCATGTTAGCATATCCTTTGCATATTTGGCATGTCATTGGTACATTTTGGCATATCACCAGTAAATTTCATAATATTAGCACTTAGCATTACCATATTAGCATTTAGATTTAGCATTTTAACATTTTAGTGGTAAATTGTAGCATATCAGTGGTACATTTTTGGATATCAGTGGTACATTTTGGTGTATCAGCAGTACCATTTTAGAATATCAGCATTTAGCATTAGCATATTAGCATTTAGCATTATCATATTAGCAAGTCATTGGCACATTTTAGTTTACCAGTGGCACATTTTGGTGTATCAGTTGCACTTTTTAGTGTATCAGCAGTATATTTTGGCATATCAGTGGCACATTTTGGTGTATCAGCAATACATCTTGGCATATCAGTGGCACATTTTGGTGTATCAGTTGCACATTTTGGTGTATCAGCCTTACACGTTGATATATTAGTGGCACAATTTGGTGTGTCGTTGGTACATTTTGGTGTATCAGCGGTACATTTTGACATATCAGGAGTACTTTTTGGCACATCAGTGGCACATTTTGGAGTATGATTGGTACATTTTGGCATATTGGCGGTATATTTAGTATTAGCATATTTGCATATCAGTGGCACATTTTGGTGTATCAATGGCACATTTTGGCATATCAGTGGTACATTTTGGTGTATCAGCAGTACATTTTAGAATATCAGCATTTAGCATTAGCATATTAGCATTTAGCATTATCATATTAGCATATCAGTGGCACATTTGGTGTATCAGTGGTTATTTTTGGCCTTTCAGTGGTAAGTATGTATGTATGTGGCACATTAGTGGCACATTTTGGAGTATGATTGGTGCATTTTGGTATATTGGTGGTACATTTGAGAATATTAGCACTTTGCATTAGCATATTAGCATTTAGCATTAATATGTTAGCATATCAGAGGTATATTTTGGTGTATCAGTGGCACATTTTAGAATACTAGCATTTGCATCACCATATTAGCATATTAGCATTTTAGTGTTAAATTGTGTCGTATCAGTGGCATATTTTAGCATATCAGTGTCACGTTTTGATGTATTAGTTGACCATTTTGGATCATCAGAGTATATTTTGGCACATTAGTGGCACATTTGGTGTATCATTTGTTAATTTTGGTGTATCAGAGGTATAGTTTAGAATATTAGCGGTACATATTGGTGTATCAGCAGCACATTTTGGCATATAATTGGTACATTCTTGTGTATCAGTGGTACATGTTGGTGTCGCAGTGACACATTTTGGCATATTGGTGGTACATTTTAGCATATTTCCATTTAGCATTACCATTTTAGCATTTAGCCTTAGCATATGAGCATATCTGTGGCATATTTTGGCTTATCAGTGGCACATTTTGGCATATCATTGGTATATTTTCGAATATCATTTGCACATTTCGGCATATCAGTGGAACATTTTAGAATATTATCATTAGCATATTAGCATTTAGCCTTATTATATTAGCATGTCTGTGGTACATTTTGGTGTATCAGTTGCACATTTTTGGCATATCATTGGTACATTTTAGCATATCTGTGGCACATTTAGGCATATCTGTGGCACATACTGGCGTATCAGTTGCACATTTTGGCATATCAGAGGCACATTTGGTGCATCATTGGAACATTTTGGTGTTTAAGCAGAACATTTTGGCTTGTCAGTGGCACATTTTGGCATATTATTGGTACATTTTGGCATAGCACTGCTGCATGTGGGTACATTGGTGGCACAATTTGACGTATCACTGGTACATTCTCACAAATCAGTGGGACTTTTTAATATGTTAGTATTTAGCTTTAGCATATTAGCATATTAGCATATTAGTGGCACATTTTGGCGTATCAGTGGGACATTTTGGCGTATCAGTGGGACATTTTGGTGTATCAGCGCTGATATATTGTGATGTATCAGTGGCACATTTTGGTGTGTCAGTGTGTCATATCAGCGGTACACTTGATAATACTATCATTTAGCTTTACCATATCAGCATTTAACATGAGAAAATTAGCATTTCAGTGGTACATTGTGGCATATCGGTGGTACATTTTGGCATGTCATGTCATGGGAACATTTTGGTCTATCAGCGGAACATTTTGGTGTGTCAGTGGTACATTTTGGTGTATCAGTGATATATTTTGGCATATCTGTGGTGTAATTTGTCATGTCAGTGGTACATTTTTGATGCATCTGTGGCACATTTTGGAGGGTCAGCAGTACATTTTAGCATATCAGTTTGTCACAGCTTGACTCAAAGCTGCGACAAAGAGGGAGACAAAGGCGAGGTAGCGTCAGAAAAAGAACTTAATTTATTTGACAAATCACCAAGAACAAAAATAACAATTCAACATGTGTAAATCAGTAAATCAGTTGTGTCGAGCATGTGTGGGTGTGTGTGAATGTGTGTGGTGAGAAGACCAGAACAAAGCCAACAATGTGTGTTTACCATGTCTGTGTCATGCTGCTGAGTGTGTGGAGTCTTCCAGGGAGAGACGGAGACTGCAGACTGAGGCTCATCACACTTAGGACTTTTCCCCCTGCAAAACAGAGAGGAGCAGCAGCAACAAGGAAAAGGAGACCTAGCGCCAGGGAGGAGGGGTCGTCACAAGTGGTACATTTTGGTACAAATGACATGATCTCCTAACTGGACACCAATTGAGACTACAGGTCCGCCACACCCTCGACCTGCTGCAGTTTGCAAAGCAGGACAGGAGCAGCGGTGCTGTGAGAATTACGTTCTTGGACTTCTCCAGCACCTTTAATACCATCCAGCCCCTGCTCCTCAGAGACAAACTGACAGAGATGGGAGTGGATTTCACACACGGTGGCATGAATTATGGACTATCTGACAGTCAGACTTCAGTATGTGAGACTGGGGGACTGCTGGTCTGACACTGTGGTCAGCAGCGCCGCAGGGGACTGTGGTCTCTCCAGTTCTCTTCACCCTGTACACGTCGGACTTCAAGTACAACTCAGAGTCCTGCCACATGCAGAAATTCGCAGACGACACTGCTTGACTGCTGACACGTGGATTAGAAATATTTTTAATTAAATCATTTTTGGCCGTTACCACCCTCTCCTTTGGAGAACTAAATTACCTTTCTATATATATATATATATATATATATATATATATATATATATATATATAATACAATTTAAAAAAATTATGTATAAACTTTTATTTTTGTTTATTTTATATATATACATAGACGTATATATATATATATATAAAGAGGCCAAATCAGTGACTATGGGCCCGCCACCACCCCCCCTCTTCGGAGGACTTAATTAACTTTGTTCAAATTTTTTTAAATTTAATTTGGTAATTTTATGAAGAAAATATAATTCTATATATAAAATTTTATAGATAATTTTCATATATATATACCTCTGTTTTTTGCCCCCCCTTCTTTGGAGGATTAAATTAACTTTGTTTATGAAAAAATATTACATTTTTTTATTTTATATATCTAATTTAATTTTGCATAGATAATTTTCATTAATATATTTGTATATATATATATATAAATAAATGTATGTGTGTATGTAAATATAAATATATAAAAATAAATATGTAAAAAAATAAATATAAATATAAATATAACTATATATATATATATATATTAAATATATATATATATATATAACTATATATATATTAAATATATATATATATATATATATATATATATATATATATATATATATATATATATAAAGAGGCCAAATCAGTGACTATGGGCCCGCCACCACCCCCCTCTTCGGAGGACTTAATTAACTTTGTTCTAATTTTTGTTAATTTAATTTTGTAATTTTATGAAGATAATATAATTTTATATAGACAATTTTACAGATAATTTTCATATATATAACATTATTCATATATATAATTTTTTTATTTTATATATCTAATTTAATTTTGCATAGATAATTTTCATTGGTATGTATGTATATATGTATGTGTGTATGTAAACATAAATATATATGTATACATATATATATATACAAACAAACTACATTATATATAGAAATTATACATATATACAAACAAACTACACATATATAAATTTTCTCGCCACTAACCCACCTCTACTGAAAGTATCAGTATTAACATATGAAATATTGAATCACGTCCAAAATGTTTTCTGATGTCATACTTCCCTTTGTCCACCAAATTCTAATCAGTCATTGTAAGTGGAAGCTAGTACCAAATGTGAAGAAACTCAACAACCCGAAAACATAATGCCTCCAGTCGCCACTGTCACTGGTGCAGAGGCATAAAGAAATCCTACCAGAAACAAACAAGCCAGCCTTTAAGGTAAAAATAAGTCCTACCAAACACAAAAGACACCTCTCAAAGAAACATCCCTAAAACTGAATATCTGGTTACAGACAGGCCCTGCTGCAACTCTCTGCCAAGGGTGCTAAGATAAGATAAGATAAGATATTCCTTTATTGGTCCCGCAGTGGAGAAATTCACTTTTTTTTTTTTTTTTGTTTTTTTGTTTTTTTTGTGCTGCCAGTCCTGTCAGATCCAAAGAACATTTCTCCCAAAGAGAAATCGAGGTATCAGATGTGACTGCTTCCAGATGGATTGTGCTGCTTTATACAGGGCTGAAATCCTAATCTCAGTCACTGTCATCAAACCACATTGGTCTCTTAGCAATGACCTCCCAGAATCTCTCTCCACTCCACTGTGTGGAGGAGCTGAGGCCCTCCCAGTTGAGGGAGTCGGCTGCTCGGAGCTGTCTTCCTCCCTGCTCCTCTTTCTAGAGGAGCTGAGGCCAAAGGTTGAGGAAGTCGGCTCCTCGGAGCTGTCCTCCTCCCTGCTCCTCTTTCTAGAAGAGCATAGGCCAGAGGTTGAGGAAGTCGGCTCCTCGGAGCTGTCCTCCTCCCTGCTCCTCTTTCTAGAGGAGCTGAGGCCAAAGGTTGAGGAAGTCGGCTCCTCGGAGCTGTCCTCCTCCCTGCTCCTCTTTCTAGAGGAGCATAGGCCAGAGGTTGAGGAAGTCGGCTCCTCGGAGCTGTCCTCCTCCCTGCTCCTCTTTCTAGAGGAGCATAGGCCAGAGGTTGAGGAAGTCGGCTCCTCGGAGCTGTCCTCCTCCCTGCTCCTCTTTCCAGAGGAGCATAGGCCAGAGGTTGAGGAAGTCGGCTCCTCGGAGCTGTCCTCCTCCCTGCTCCTCTTTCCAGAGGAGCATAGGCCAGAGGTTGAGGGAGTCGGCTCCTTGAAGCTGTCCTCGTCCCTGAGGCCAGAGGTTGAGGGAGTCGGCTCCTCGGAGCTGTCCTCCTTCCTGCTCCTCTTTCTAGAGGAGCATAGGCCAGAGGTTGAGGAAGTCGGCTCCTCGGAGCTGTCCTCCTCCCTGCTCCTCTTTCTAGAGGAGCATAGGCCAGAGGTTGAGGAAGTCGGCTCCTCGGAGCTGTCCTCCTCCCTGCTCCTCTTTCCAGAGAAGCATAGGCCAGAGGTCGAGGGAGTCGGCTCCTCGGAGCTGTCCTCCTCCCTGAGGCCAGAGGTCGAGGGAGTCGGCTCCTCGGAGCTGTCCTCCTCCCTGAGGCCAGAGGTCGAGGGAGTCGGCTCCTCGGAGCTGTCCTCCTCCCTGCTCCTCTTTCCAGAGAAGCATAGGCCAGAGGTCGAGGAAGTCGGCTCCTCGGAGCTGTCCTCCTCCCTGAGGCCAGAGGTCGAGGGAGTCGGCTCCTCGGAGCTGTCCTCCTCCCTGAGGCCAGAGGTCGAGGGAGTCGGCTCCTCGGAGGTGTCCTCCTCCCTGAGGCCAGAGGTTGAGGGAGTCAGCTCCTCCTGATCCTGAGGAGGTGGCTGATGCTGATGTAGGTGAGGATGTTGAAAGTTGACATCGTCAATCTCAAAATCATACTCATCTTCATCTTCATCAACCTGAAAACCATCATCCTCTTCCTCCTCAACAACACCGTAATCAAAGTAACTCCGATCACTCCAGGCATCGCTATCATCTGAGGCTGTATCATCATCCTCATCATAACCATTGACCTCTGCTAGATATTCCTTAGCCAAGTGGAAAGGGGTGCGATCAGGGAATAGGTCATGTAAGATGTCCTCATAATCGACCACTGATTCCTCATCATCATAGAAAGAAGGGAGATGGGGGATGCCCACACCTTCAATTCCCTCAGGAATGTGACCGCCTGCTTCTGAACAACCATCATCATTCAGAGCAACAAAAGGGAGAGTGTTACCTTTGCTGTCTTCATCAATGATCCTGATCAGCTCAGCCGCAGGACGGAAGACACCTGCAAGGAAAGGATGTTTAATTATGGAAAACCTCAGTCCTTCATATTACAATAATTAACAGTGACTAAATAAGCAATAATCAAACAAGAAGTGCATTTAGTTATACCGTTATGATTACCTCAAAATAACAGATTGAAGAATAAAAACTTGAAAAATTAGGCTTTATCAGGACTGTGTGAGTGTGTGTGTGTGTGTGTGTGTGTGTGTGTGTGTGTGTGTTTGTTAAATAACACAGACTGCAGACATTAACCTTTTTCCAACACACCTTCTTGGGGAGAGGACAAATCAAACACACATGAAAATGTCACTCATGTGAAATAACCAGTAACCTCCTCATGTTGGCAGATATTAGTGGTCATGTAAGATCACATCACTTACATAAGAAGGTGTTAAAGAACATGCATAAAAGGGTCACACACTGATACAGATGCTGACACAAGCTCCAGCACATAATCACAGACATGGCGCATGCACCATTCTAACTTTGTAAGAACAGGTTCATTTTCAGACGCTCTTACCTTTATTTTACCTTATAAAAAGAGTCGCCTTGCCCAGTCCCTCTACAAGCACAAACATGATGGTTGAACCACGATTTTTAAAGAGACAAGATGGCGTCATACAGGCTTTTATTAACAAGAAAGGTTAATAAAAACCAGACAACCAAACAGAGGCATTACAAGAAATAGTCACGGACCGAGTTCAGATTATGAAACTATGATCCAAAATCAACATTTATCAGTCACAGAGCACTGCACCATTACTGCATTAAAATACAGACACAGGCGTAGAGCATGCCACTGATTACTCTGGCGTATCAAATGAAAAGGCATTGTCTTATAATCCATTGAGACCCACATGCTCAAATACTATTTCTACTATACTATTACTATACTAATACTATTTTATAACTTTAATAATATCACAGGAAGCAGTTTTACATATACCACTGTCTCGTAATATTACTATAATCACAAACATATAACAATATTATTAACAATGGGCACTACTATTAGGGCATTGGAGGAATATGTAGCCTTTATAGGCATAATTAATAATATAAATAAAAAAAAAATTTATTTTTTATTCCCCCCTTAGGCAAATTCAATTTTTTCTCTTTTTTTTTTTTTACCCTTTACCCAAACCCCCACAACCCCAAACACACAAAAACAAAAAAAAAGAAAAATTGGAAAGAGAGAGGGGGCTCCCCCCACCCCCCCCCCCCCCTTGGGGGTTTGGGGCTCTGCCCCCGCCCCCCCCCCCCCCGCCCAAGCCGAAAACTGGCCCCCCCCCCCCCCCCCCTTCCCCCCCCCTTTTTTTTCCCTTCCCGGGTTTTGACCCCGGGCCCCCCCCGTTCCCAACCCAACCCCCCCCCTACTGAGCTACCTCCCCCCCCTATAATAATATATCATAATGCTATCATTTTTATGGTGAGAAATGAATAGAATAAGATTGAATTACATTCACGTGCAATAGTAATGTCTCCACACAGTTTCACTTCTAAAAATAGAAATGTTTTTACCGAGCATCACATCATACAATAATTAATATGGAAAGAGACAGTTATTGGAGAGGGGCAACACACGGTTTTGAGGACCTTCGGTAATTCAGCAGAGGAGGATTCGTCATGACACTGTGTGAATTGTGTGTTTGCAAGATGATGTCACAATCTCCATCACTCCTATGGTTTACAATAAGCGGTGTGAAATACAAACACACACAAAACCGCATGCTTAATTACGCACGCTGAACCTTGGGTACCTTCACGCGCAACCAGCGAGTTTCTTCACAATAACCACACAATCGTCTGAGCTTCTGTGGATACTATAGTCGCTTATTTTCCCAGTTTATACTGTACATTACAAATCAGACTGCGCACAGGAGACGGTGGCATCCTGGGCGCAGGACGCGCATATATATATAACTGTGATGAACTTTGAACTTAAAATAACCCGATGCTTCGACAACAACTCTGAATCCAGTTTAAAACAAGTTAAATCATCTGGCCCGGTTTGTTTACATCTGCACGTCTGACATGATGGCGTCAGCCCCTACTAGCTGCCTACATTTGAATCTAATACTAACATCATCTCCATGGTTACAAAACATTTGTTTTCACGCATTGTTCAAATATTAGCCCAGGCGCCGATTTATTTGCCATAACTGTCTACGTCAAATTCAATAAATGGATGCCCTCAAAACAAAACAAATGTTTTCAAATCACGGCTCTGTTCTTAATAAATTTCACATCTTTGCCGACAGTTTTAATACATTCAAAGCCGCTAATTCAGCTTTTAAGAAAACGTCGAGCATCACCCAAGCAGTGTTTTAAGACAGGCCATCAAATATTATGCTACTTCTTCACATTTACATTCAACAAAATATGTTCATTTAAACTTTTTAAAGAGGTCAATTAAGAGAAAATATGAATTGAATTGTCTTACCTTGCCCATGAAGGTCCAGGTCACACCCGAGCAGGAAAGGAACCAGGCTCCAAGCCATTTCTCCGAGTTAACTTCTCCTCCTCCTCCTTCTTCTTCTTCCTCTTCTTCTGCTTCTTCTTCTACTTCAGTAGTTTTCCAACAAGATCACCTCTTCAGATATTTCCTCCAAAGAGATCAGCTCGCCAATTTTGCAAAAGGTCAAGTCTCCTCAAACCCAAGTGCAAAATGAGAGAGAGCAAAGGTCAGCAGGTCTTATATGACGTCGTGCGTCACCGCTGTTGCCATGACTTTGTTTTTATTTGATGGGTTTGATTTCAGTGATTGCTGCTTGGAGACAGCAAGGCTCTAGCTCAGCTCTGATTGGTTGTTTTTTCCAGTCTGTGAAATCTTGCAGATGATATTAGGAGCACTGAAGGAACATGATTTTTTTTTTTTTTTTTATCAGATTACCTGTCTCGTGCACTACTGTCACAATAAAGCGACCGTTTTATAGCCAAAAAATAACTTTTTAAAATCACATTTGCTCGACTTCTGCCCACTTCAACTTTAATGCTGAAATTAAGTAAACTAAGTAAGTTAGTAAGTAAAATAAACATTTGCAAATGATATCAGAGTCAACACCTGTAATTATCAGGATGTTAAAACTATTTACTCTGACACTGATTCTTTTTAGCTGATAAAGTTTGTTTGTAGATTTTTGGAAAGCCCCGCTTCACACATTTATTTTTAAAACATATATTTTAAATGTGCTGCCTACCTTCACTAACCGCCTAACCAGAAACTACAACATAACATATGCATTTTAAAATAATAGGTATATTATGTATAATAAACTGCATGCCAATCCCCTGTTGCACTTCGTAGGCCTTGTAGACTTTCAAAACTTTGGTCTCGGAGAAGACAGAAAAATGGCAAGATATGTGTTGTGGATTCATTATGTACTCTAAATGTTGAATAATACAACTATAAGCCTATTTGGACACAAGTATTTACTATTACTATTACAGCGTTACAAGTGGGAACCTTTCTTTGCAGGCTGAGGTTGTGGTGGGGGTGGTTTTCACCGGCGCGCACTCGGTGAACCTTCACCCATGCAAAAGCAATGGTGCTAATAATGACTGATAATGCCTATGTAATAGTTTGACAGCAGACGAATTGGGTGAGAAAGTACAAGATGAGCAATATTCCGGTTAAGCAAGACAGATAAATTCAATATGATAAATCTTTATTGTTGACCAGGGTGGACATTTGTCTTTGGCTCACCAAACAAAAGAAACAACAACATCAAAAGCAGACAAGCAGTTAGTAAAATCAAATATCACAGTTTTCTATTACACATTAAACCATTTCATGCAAGCAAGGATCTAGATGGGAGGGAACAACGTCAAAGTGCCAACAACAGCTTCAAGTCTGATTGGACACAGATGCCGACAGGAAGTGCACTGAGGCAAACACCAGCAACATCATCAATATCATCTTTATCAACATCATCAATAGCATCAGTGTCATTAGGTGTGGAGGGGCTCATGAAAGAGCTGGGTCTTTAGCTTTTTCTTAAAGGTGGAAAGGGTCTGTGGATGCTTCAGGTAACTTCCACCATTGGGGGACTACAGAGGAGAAAAGTCTAGCTAGCGACTTGGGGCCCTGTTGTGATGGCACCAGGCACCTTTCATTTGCAGGAAGGAGTACAGACCTGGATGAGGGAGCTCAGGTAGACGGGAGCTGTGTTTGTTGCTGTTTTGTCAGTGAGCAACGGAGTTCTGAATTTGGTGCGAACGGCATCAGTGGAAAAGAGCTGCAGGGAACAGCAGAGTCACATGACAAGGTTGACACTTCCTCTCTGGTTTCTGGCTTTAAGAGAGAGTAGCTCTTATTCACAAATATTGCTTGAACTGTCCTAGGCCATGGCAATAACATATTGGAATTCTTAATTTAGGTGGCATTTCCCTTTCAAGGTATTACATGTAACTTTAAGAACATCCTTGTTCTTAATGACACCAGTGGCCATTAAGTGAACTGCAGTTGGCATTACACATAACATTATTTTACAGTATGTCACCATTAGTCTCTGCAATGTCCAATATTCAGTTTGCCATTTGCAAATTACTTCATCAGCTAACGTTACGAAGCAAAACTGTCCGGGGTCAGAAATCAGTCCACAGGCTGTTATAGGCAGCCAAGTATGTAGGGGAAGATCTCAAGTTTAAAGTTATATTAAAACCTGTTCACGCATTGGCAATACAAAACAAGACAAAATGTGGTGATGGCACCCAATGGTGTTGGCTGGTCGTTGGACTCCATTTCTCAGGAGCGTGCATGACATGATATCCACTGGATTAAACATCCTGCATTTTTCACATTAAAAGCAGTCTACACATCGACAATACGAAATGATTAAAAATGTATAAATATACTGTATGTAAACATATATACATTCCCTTTTATGTGAGAGGCACTTGGTATATTATTGTGTTACCAGTTATTTGGAGAATTTAAAGTTTAAATTTAAAGTTTAAAATTTAAATTTAAAGACATTTTAATACCAATTAAGGCCTTATTTTTAAATCCATTCACTCAAGATCACGTTTATGCTCAAGCTTCTTCTTCATTTGGCATTAAAGGTGACTGTCAGAGGACAAAGCAAACACTTTGGTTCACCTATACACGTATGATTCCACTGCAAAAAAAAAAAATCAACTTAGCTAGTCACATGCAAGTCACATAAATGAGGAGAAAATGCGGGATTCTTACAGCAGTTGTAACTTGGTGGAAGCCTCTCTCTTTCCCTCTCAACTCCTGACAGCGCAGAATGTTCTCCATCCATCCTCTCGGTGTGGAACAGCAGAAAAAGTTGTTTTTCTCCCCTGGAAACACTCAGTCCTCTACAGCCTCTCCGTTTCTGCTCCTCGGAAGGCTGCACATGGTTTTACCAGAGCCAGCAAAAGAGTTTTTTAAGAACACGTTCAGGATGGGTTTAGTAGCCGCTTCTTCTTCTCCTACTTCTGTCCCTCTCCGCGTCGTCTGTCGGGGAAGCTGCTACGCTGCCATGTTTGGAGGAGGAGGAGGAGTCACCTGGAGAGTGGAGCCTGGAGACTGCAGCGCCGCTCGCTCATCCACGCACAGGCTCTTGTTTGGACCTGCGACGCCACCGGGGATCAAGTACTGCTGGCCGAGGCCTTATCCTGGGAAGTGGTAGGGTGGACGGTCTGTGTGCCCTGCGTCCTCGGCACTGTGATCTTCAGGGTTGGCGTGGGGGGCCGGCGGTCTGTGCATCCTTGGGGGTGGCCCCATCTCCCTTCTGGGTTGGGGTGCCATGGGCGGCCGGCCTGTGGCGGGTCTGGGGTGGCCGCTGGGGCGGCTGCATTGGTGGGGCCTGTTTGGTTTGTGGGGCCCTCTCTCGCCCCCTCCCTTTTAGTGGGGTGGTTTGGGCTGGATGTTGGGCGGCGGGTGGGCCCGTTCGGGGTACCCCGGGTAGTGTCGGCCGCTGCCTCCTCTGGGCATCTGGGTGTGCGTGCGGCCCGTCGGCTCTGGTGGCTACCTGGGTGTTGCCTCCTTGGTGCTCTCGTAGCCTGGGATGGGGTGGGGCACTTGACCAGTTTGGCCAGGCTTGGTCATGACGGCCGCTCTGGGCTTCGGTGTCAATAACACATGCATGATTGGGTTCAGGGCCTGCCAGCACCTGTCGAGTCCCATTGTTGAGAACTAATGGGACCTGCCAAAATGTGCTAGGTCAGTCTTCGAATTTTACACTGGGCTCATGCACTTTATGCACTCCTTTCCAACGGTTTAAGCTTCTCCCTTCAGTTTTTTTCTCGTGGGTTACTGGTTGGTGGGTATAAATCAGCACCTTACATTCATAGCATGTACGCTTCCCTGCCCATCTTATTTATATCCCCCCATCGACCCCTCATTTTCCCCTCATTTCACTGAAGTGTAGCACTTCCCTCTCTGGCTCGTGATAGGAAAAAAACCAATAAAGATTAGTTACCAGGAGGGCCGGTGATGGTCACACATGTACTAAAATATATACTTACTTTTGCGCAATACTAAGATAAGCACAGATCCCGTAAAACGTTGTTACCTCCCTCTGTGGTATTCAACGATGAGAGTTAGTGCTGACAGGTGGGAAAAAAAGGTTTATTTTTTTTATTTGTATCTTAAAGAAATTTATTTTTATATATTGTGCCTCCTGTTTTTTTTACTGCTTATTAGCACCAACAAACCAAAGCAACCTGACACCCCTGGAAATAAATATTTTGATTCTGATATTTTTTTCAGTTTGAACACATTTAAAAGAGCAAGAAGTGTTACTGATTACAGAAATAGATAACATCCACTGACAGACTGAATATGAATTCATTTACCCTCATGTCTCTGACAGTGAGTGTTCCTGAACTGAACTGAAGAGAAGATGGGAAAACTATAGGACCAGTTGACAGAGAGGAAACTCTGCAGTATTTTAACCCACATAAGCATCAAAGCTGATAACCTACATAACTTTCTAAAGTCTGGGCACTACTGGAGAAAATTTCCATAAAGAAAAATAATGTAAAGAAAAACAGAACTCTTCCTCTGGGTTTTCCACCCTGATCCTAAAGAAGGTCCTGTACAAGAAAAAGTTACAGATTTGATGCTCACAGCAGGCCGGACACTGAGTCTCTGTTTAGATAAAAACATTTACTTGACAACGGCATTAAGAGTTGAAACATTATAAAAAAACAGAGAAGAAGTCTTCTTCATCTTCAACTGCTTATCTGGGGTCGCGGGGGCAACAGCTCCAGCAGGGGACCCCAAACTTCTCTTTCCCGGGCCACATTAACCACCTCTGACTGGGTGATCCCGAGGCATTCCCAAGCCAGGGTGGAGATATAATCTCTCCACCTAGTCCTGGGTCGTCCCCGGGATCTCCTCCCTGCTGGTCGTACCTGGAACACCTCCCTAGGGAGGGGCCCAGGAGGCATCCTTACCAGATGCCCGAACCACCTCTACCTCACAATGAAGCCAAATGCTATATTTCCACTGCCATCCTCTTTGGAAAGGCAGCCATTAGACTGTTGTCAGGCTATTAAATAGGCGTTATCAGTCACAAGCCCCAGAGATGTGGGTTAATAGGGGCCTGCTACACCCACTGGTAAGTTTTATCATCTATCTATCTATTATCGGTATATTTTGGAACATCAACGGTGCATTTGATAATATTATCATTTAGCATGAGCATATTAGTATTAGCATATTAGCATTTAGCATTATCATATTAGCATATCAGTGGCACATTTGGTGTATCAGTGATCGTTTTCGCCTTACAGTGGTACATGTTGGTGGAAAGCAGCACATTTTGACATATCAGCATTACATTTTGGCACATCAGTGGCACATTTTGGAGCATGATTGATACATTTTGGCATATTGGTGTTACATTTGAGAATATTACCACTTAGCATTAGCATAATAGCATTTAGCATTATTATGTTAGCATATCAGTGGTATATTTTGGTGTATCAGTGGTACATTTTGGTGTATCAGTGGCACATTTTAGAATGCTAGCATTTGGAATTACCATGTTAGCATTTAGCATTACCATATTAGCATTTTGCATTACCATATTAGCATTTTGCATTACCATATTAGCATTTACCCTTAGCATATGAGCACATCTGTGGCATAATTTGGCTTATCAGTGGCACATTGTGGCGAATCAGTTCCTCATTTTGTCATATCAGCAGTACATTTTGGCACATCAGGAGCACATGTATCAGTGGCACATTTTGGCGTATTAGTTTCACATTCTGCTGTATCAGCAGTACATTTTGGCATATCAGTGGCACATATTGGCGTATCAGTTGCACATTTTGGCATATTGGAGGCACATTTGGTGTATCGTTGGAACATCTGGGTGTATAAGCAGCACATTTTGGCATATCAGTGGTACATTTTAGCATATTACCATTTAGCATTACCATATTAGCATTTGGCATTTACATTGTATCGTAAATGTGGCATATTTTGGCATATCGGTGGTACATTTTGGCATATCAGTTGCACATTTTGGTGCATCAGCAGTACATTTTGATATATTAGTGGCACAATTTGGTGTGTCGTTGGTGCATTTTGGTGGATAAGCAGTACATTTTAGAATATTACCATTCAGCATTGGTATATTAGCATTTAGCATTGTCATATTAGCATATCAGTGGCACATTTGGTGTATCAGTGGTCGTTTTTAGCCTTTCAGTGGTACATGTTGGTGTAGAAGCTGCACATTTTGTCATATGGTATATTTTGACATATCAGGAGTACATTTTGGAGTGTGACTGGTACATTTTGTCATATTGGCGGTACATTTGAGAATATTAGCAATTAGCATATTAGTATTTAGCATTATTATGTTTGCATATCAGTGGCACCTTTTAGAATACTAGCATTTAGCATTACCATATTAGCATTTAGCATTAGCATATTAGCAATTTAGTGTTAAATTGTGGCGTATCATATCCGTGGCACGTTTTGAAGTATCAATGGTACATTTTGACCATTGTCCATTTTGGTTCATCAGCAGTACATTTTGGCATATTAGTGGCACATTTGGTGTATCACTGGTACATTTTGGTGTATCAGCAGTACAGTTTAGAATATTAGCGGTACATTTTGGTGTATCAGCAGCACTTTTTGGCATATCAATCAATCAATCAGTGGCACATTTTAGTGGAGCAGTTGCACATTTTGGCGTATTACCCTTCAGCATTAGCACATTAGCATTTAGCATTATCATATTAGCATATCAGTGGCACGTTTTGGTGTATCAGTTGACCATTTTGGTGTATCAGCACCTTTTGGCATATCAATCGTACATTTGATAATATTTTCATTTAGCATTACCATATTAGCATTTAGCATTAGCATATTAGCATTTTAAGCGTGCACTGTGGTGTATCAGTGGTAAATTTTGGCATATCAGTGGCACATTTTGGAGCATCATTGGCATATTGTGGCATTTCAGCGATACATTTTAGAAAATTAGCAAATACTACTAGCATATCAGCATGTTAGCATTTAGCATTGTTATATTAGCATATCAGTGGCACATATTGGCCTATCAGTGGCACATTTTAGTGGAGCAGTTGCACATTTTGGCATATTACCCTTTAGCATTAGCACATTAGCATTTAGCATTATCATATTAGCATATCAGTGGCAGGTTTTGGTGTATCAGTTGACCATTTTGGTGCATCAGCAGTACATTTTGGCATATTAGTGGCACATTTGGTGTATCATTGGTACATTTTGGTGTATCAGCGCTACATTTTGGACATATTCTGAATACTTTTTTTCACATCATTGGCACATTTTTTAAATTTTTTTTTAAATTTTTTATATTTTCGGTATTTTTTTTTTTTATAATATTTTAATTTTATTGCCCCATTTTGTTTTTTTAATGCCAAATTTTGGCATTTTATTGGTAAATTTTTGTTTTTCAACAGTAAATTTTAAAATATCAGCATTTAGCATTAGCATATTAGCATTTTTATTCAGTTTAGAATATTACCGCTACATTTTGCTGTATCAGCAGCACATTTTGGCATATCAGTGGTACATTTTCACATATCAGCAGTACATTTTGGCACATCAGTGGCACATTTTGGAGCATGATTGGTACATTTTGACATTGGCAGTACATTTGAGAATATTAGCACTTAGCATTAGCATATTAGCATTTAGCATTAACATATTAGCATTTTAGTGTTAAATTGTCACGTATCAGTGGTACATTTTCGCAAATCAGTGGCACGTTTTGCTGTATCAGTTGCACATTTTGGTGCATCAGCAGTACATTTTGGCATATTAGTGGCACATTTGGTGTATCATTGGAACATTTTGGTGTATAAGCAGCACATTTTGGCATATCAGTGGTACATCTTGGTGTATACGCAGTACATTTTGGCAAATTAGTGGTACATTTTAGCATATTACAATTTAGCATTACCATATTAGCATTTAGCATTCGCAGTTTATCATATCAGTGGTATATTTTGCTGTATCAGTAGCACATTTTGCCGTGTCAGTGGTACATTTTGGTATTTCAGTAGTACATTTTGGCATATCAGCGGTACGTTTGATAATGTCATTAAACATTACCATATTAGCATTTAGCATTAGCATATTAGCATGTCAGTGGCACATTTCGGCATATCATTTGTATATTTTGGCTCAAAGAGCCCTACCACATATGTGAAAATCAGATCTGTAGCTCACTTTTTCTGCCCGAGCTCCAACTTGCTTCATGCTCGACAGGCCTATGCAGACTTATACCCTCTAAGTGCTGATGCCAGCGGGAGGTGCAAAGAAGGGTTTGCACATCTACGTTAAATCACCTTCAAAATGCTCGGTAGTGGCTGAGAGTCTGAAGCAATCCGTAGTAGACTATTATTTGGGAAACATGCATGCTTCCAAGCCCCGGGTCAAGAAGATGGAAGTACCCATTGCTGAGATGGAGAGTGAACAAGCAAATCCCTGTCAAGCAGGCTCCAAGGGATGCACCAGCACCCCTCATCTTCACACAGGAGACAGCTGGATGCATGAGGGAAACCCCAGCGGGGAAGCTGACAGACAGTCCTGTCAGGGAGAATGATGTGTGTGTTTCTGAGTCCCAAAATCAGAGTACATGTGAGTATGTGGATGAAACGCCTGCTGAGAACATGCCAGCGACCCCAGCCATGGAGAATTATGTGTGAGTATGTGGATGAAACGCCTGCAAACAACATGCTGGGCACTTAACAATGGAGTGAGGATTGAGTTGCAGGGAACAGAAAGCAAAAAAGAGCACTGTCTGAAACCAGCCCGGAGCATCTAGGAAGTTCAGCAGCAGCCCTGACTGCATGGTGAGTTCGAGTAATCATGCTGTTAATCAGACATTCTTCAAGGCACTTTATTCTACCTTTTGTCCACTGGAAGGGCATATTTCAGGGCACTTTTTATGTTTTGTTCAATAGAAATGCACCCTTTGGGACTTATTTTTTTAAAACATTTTGTCGACTGGGATGGCATTTTACTTGTTTTCTGCACTGCATGGGTTATATTTGCCTGCTGAGAGGGCACTCTTGAAGGCACTTTATGTTTTGTTCAATAAAAGCTCACCACTGAAGGCACAATTTTATGTTATGTTTTATGTTCAATAGAATCTCACCCTTGAGGGCATTTGACTTTGTTTTGTTCACTGCCTGGGCACTCCACAGGGCACATTTGTAAATGATTTTATTTCTCTTTGTTGTCCAACTTAAAATATTTGTGTTATAGGAGGACTCTGATTGTGTTTTTATTTATGTATTATTGATACATTTATTTTCTTGTACAAATGTGTTGAAAGTTGTGTTTACCTTTCACTGTGCTCAATTCAAGCAGTTCAAAAACCAATTAAATGTTTCCAACAGCATTTAGTTTGTCTCTTTCAACTGCTTTGAGTTTTGATAAAATTTGTGAAAATGTAGACAGTATTTTGTAAAGCTTCTAAGACCATTGAATAGCCCAATACAAATCCTACAGCATCTCTCAGGGAAACATGTTGCCAGGAAAAGCTTACTGCATCAACCAAATGTAATTATGTCACTCTAGGTACATTTAATAATGAGTTATCATGCGTGAAAGTCCTTCCAAATTCTAGTAGTATTTCAAAGGCTCATATCTAAAAAACAGTGGTAGGTAGCGGGCTGATTCCAACAAATAGGAACCAGGAAAGTATAGAATTCTACCAAATCACTTTTGTGGGTAGATGGTTTATATAACTTTGCAGTATTTATCACGCCATAACTTCTTTTGGCAAAGATGTAGATCCATGAACCCTGGTCCACATGAGGAGAACATTCTCAGGTGTGTCTTTGTCAAATTTGAGCTCTCTTGGTGCAAGTGGGACCAAATAGGAACCAGGAAAGTACAGAATTCCACCACTTCGCTTCAGTGGGCTGTGTCACTTTGCCGTATTTACCAATTCATAACTTCTTCAATCTGTGGTGTAGGTCCATGAAACCTCTAGCACCTAAGGAGAACATCCTCACATGTGCCTGTGCCAAATTTGAGCTCTCTTGGCACATCCTGGCCCAAACAGGAACCAGAAAAATATAGAATTCTGCCAAATCACTTCAGTGGTTAGATGGTTTGAATAACTTTGCAGTATTTATCATGCCATTACTTCTTTTAGAAAAAATGTAGCTCCAAGAAACCTGGACCACATAAGTAGAACATCCTCAGGTGTGTCTATGCCAAATCTGAGCTCTTTTGCTACAAGTGGGACCAAACAGGACCCAGGAAAGTACAGAATTCCACCACTTCACTTCACTGGGCTGTGTCACTTTGCCGTATTTACCAAGCCATAACTTATTTAATCTGAGGTGTAGGTCCATGAAACCTCTAACACATAAGGAGAACAGCATCACATGTGTCTGTTTCAAATTTGAGCTTTCTTGGTACATCCTGGCCCAAACAGGAACCAGGAAAGTATGAAATTCTACCAAATCACTTCAGTGGGTAGACGGTTTGAATAACTTTGCAGTATTTATCACTCCATAACTTCTTTTGGCAAAGATTTACGTCCATGAAACCTGGACCACGAGGAGAACGTCCTCAGGTGTGTCTGTGCCAAATGTGAGCTCTCTTGCTACAAGTGGGACCAAACAGGAACACTTCACTTCAGTGGGCTGTGTCACTTTGCCGTATTTACCAAGCCATAACTTCTTTAATGTGAGATGTTGGTCCATGAAACCTCTAGCACATAAGGAGAACAGCATCACATGTGTCTGTGTCAATTTGAGCTTTCTTGGTACATCCTGGCCCAAACAGGAACCAGGAAAGTATGAAATTCTACCAAATCACTTCAGTGGGTAGATGGTTTGAATAACTTTGCAGTATCCGGCTGGAAACGCTCCTGCCCTGACGGAACGTTTCCAGCCGGATACACGATGGACTCCTGGGGGAAGTGGAGGGTCGTGTGCCTGTCGATCCTTTCCGTTGAGGATGTTGAAGATGTGTACATAATTGGATGTATGATAACAGGCATTCTGCTGATTGGAGTTAGCAGCTTCCTGGTCTATCGCAAAAGTAAGAAGACGTCGGCAGCACTTTTGGCAATGGGGAAGCTGCCTGTCATGATTGAGGGAATGTGCAGGGCTGCCAACACTCAGACTCAAGCAACATGTGAGCTCAATCGCAAGCTGGATGCGATTCTTGACCAAAATCGCAGGCTGGCTGAGATTTCTGAACTCTGTCGCAAGATGGATACCAACTGGAGAAGTTGCCAGCTCGGCTCGGCTGAATTTGACCATTGAATTTGGCTCTATTGGATCTTAGCCACTGGGAGAATCAGAGAGACTTAAGGCAGACAGAAAATTACAGTGTCTGCCTGACCCAAAACAATTGTTATCTTCATTGGCTCCCCGAGACAACCAGCCTTCCCAAGGCCGGTTATCTCTCCATTCTCCTGGATGTTATGTCGACAAGATGCTCCGCCCCCCCCCCCCACTCCTGTGAACTTTGTTTCTGGATCAGAACTCTCCGAGGTCGTCTCCATGGCAATCGGCCGTGGCTTCGTCATCAGTACCAGACGGCAGAGACAATGGGTTGAGACTGAGCGGGAATGAAGGACACGGGCTGACACATACACACACATGAAGACAATGTACACACACACCCTTCAACTCAACGTCTTCGCAGCCCCCCCCCCCCCCCCCCCCTCCTCTCCCCTTGTCACAGTACAACTTGGAGGGTTGTTGTGAGACGCCCAGAGGCGAACACTCCCCCCCCAATCTGTGCTGGGACACCTCCCCTCCCCAACGCCCTTCCCCCTCCCACATGTGCAAGTCCTTGAGTTTTGTTGTAATGTCTTATCATGTTGCTATGTGCAGAGGTGTTTTTTCCAGATCCCACACTGTGCCCCCCTACAGGAGCCTAGTCTGGGAGATGCTTTTTTTTCCCTCTTCTCCTTTCCTCTTGTTCTCCCTTTTCTCATCTAAGAACACGGGGCGCCGTCCAATGGTGGCAACCCTCAGTCCTCCCGTTCCTGTCCCCCCGTTATGTGTCACTGTTTTTTATGTTCTTGGACGGGATGTAACTGAAAGATAATTTTCCCTTCGGGGATTAATAAAGTTCATCTTATCTTATCTTATCTTATTTATCACTCCATAACTTCTTTTGGCAAAGATTTACGTCCATGAAACCTGGACCACGAGGAGAACGTCCTCAGGTGTGTCTGTGCCAAATGTGAGCTCTCTTGCTACAAGTGGGACCAAACAGGAACACTTCACTTCAGTGGGCTGTGTCACTTTGCCGTATTTACCAAGCCATAACTTCTTTAATGTGAGATGTTGGTCCATGAAACCACTAGCACATAAGGAGAACATCCTCACATGTGACTGTGCCAAATTTGAGCTCTCTTGGTACATCCTGGCCCAAACAGGAACCAGGAAAGTATAGAATTCTGCCAAATCACTTCAGTGGTTAGATGGTTTGAATAATTTTGCAGTATTTATCACGCCATAACTTATTTTGGCAAAGATGTAGGTCAATAAAGCCTGGTTCACATGAGGAGAACATTCTCAGGTGTGTCTGTGCCAAATTTGAGCTCTCTTGGTGCAAGTGGGACCAAACAGGACCCAGGAAAGTACAGAATTCCACCACTTCACTTCAGTGGGTTGTGTCACTTTGCCGTATTTACCAAGCCATACCTTCGTTAATCTGAGGTGTAGGTCATTTGATAATATCATTTAACATTACAATATTAGCATTTAGCATTAGCAACTTAGCATTTGAGTGGTACATTGTGTGGTATCAGTGGTACATTTTGGCATAGCAGTGGTACATTTTTGTGCATTGGTGGCACATTTTGGCATATCAGGGGTGCATTTTAGCATATTAGCATTTAGCATATTAGCATGTCAGTGGCACAGTTTGGCATTTCATTGGTATATTTTGGCTTATCAGTTGCACATTTTGGAGCATCAGTGGCACATTTTGGCTTATCACCAGTACATTTCATATTGTTAGCATTTAGTATTAACATATTAGCATTAGCATATTAACATTTTATTGATAAATTATAACATATCAGTGGAACATTTTTGCATATCAGTGGCACGTTTGGGTGTATCAATGGCACATTTTGGCATATCAGTGGGACATTTTGGTGTATCAGCAGTACATTTTAGAATATCAGCATTTAGTATTAGCATATTAAAATATTGGCCTTTAGCATTAGCCCATTACCATTTAGCATTATCATATTAGCATGTCATTGGCACATTTTAGTTTACCAGTGGCACATTTTGGTGTATCAGTTGCACTTTTTAGTGTATCAGCAGTATGTTTTGGCAAATCATTAGCACCATTTGCTGTATCAGCAATACATCTTGGCATATCAGTGGCACATTTTGGTGTATCAGTTGCACATTTTGGTGTATCAGCAATACATTTTGATATATTAGTGGCACAATTTGGTCTGTCGTTGGTACACTTTGGTGTATCAGCGGTACATTTTGACATATCAGGAGTACATTTTGGCACATCAGTAGCACATTTTGGAGTATGATTGGTACATTTTGGCATATTGTCGGTACATTTAGCATTAGCATATTTGCATATCAGTGGCACATTTTGGTGTATCAATGGCACATTTTGTTATATCAGTGGTACATTTTGGTGTATCAGCAGTACATTTTAGAATATCAGCATTTAGCATTAGCATATTAGCATTATCATATTAGCATATCAGTCGTACATTTGGTGTATCAGTGGTTATTTTTGGCCTTCCAGTGGTACATGTTGGTGTATAAGCAGCACATTTTGACATATAAGCATTACATATTGGCACATCAGTGGCACATTTTGGAGCATGATTGGTACATATTGGCATATTGGTGGTACATTTGGGAATATTAGCACTTAGAACTAGCATATTAGCAGTTAGCATTAATAGATTAGCATATCAGTGGTATATTTTGGTGTATCAGTAGCACATTTTAGAATAATAGCATTTTGCATTAGTATATTAGCATTTAGCATTATCATATTAGCATTTTAGTGTTAAATTTTGGCGCATCAGTGGTACACTATCGCATATCAGTGGCACATTTTGATGTATCAGCTGGCCATTTTGGTGCATCAGCAGTATATCTTGGCATATTAGTGGCACACTTAGTGTATCATTGGTGCATTTTGGTTTATCAGCAGCACATTTTGGCATAACAGTGGTACATGGTGTATCAGCAGCACATTTTAGAATATCAGCATTTAGCATTAGTATATTAGAATATTAGCATTTAGCATGAGCCCATTAGCATTTAGCATTATCATATTATTATGTCATTCGCACATTTTATTTTACCAATGGAACATTTTAAGATAAGATAAGATGAACCTTTATTAATCCCCGGAGGGAAATTCGGGTGTCTTAGCAGCATCAACAGTACAGATAAATACAGTACAGTAAAAAGTAAAAAGTAAAAGAGAAGGTGCAGTGAATGAAATAAGGTGCAATGAAGAAAATTGACAGTAAAATAAATAACAGTAACAGTAATAAGTAAAGTGCAGCAGGTGGTGAGTATTGTATATGCACAGCATATGTATATGTAATGATATAACTATATGTAATATATACATTTGGAATAAATATGGAGCAGATGATCAGAGTCACATGGGGGTCAGACCTTGGTTATGGAGCCTGATGGCCACCAAAAGAAAGGACTGACCCAGACGGTTTGTAGTGTGCCGAGGGGGGATCAGTCTCTGGCTGAATGTACTCCTCATCTGGACCAGTTGGTCATAGAGGGGGTGGGAGGGGTTCTTCAGAATAGACTCCAGCTTCCTCCTGGTCCTCCCCTCTGCCACCACCTCCAGACTGTCCAGCTCACATCCAACCACAGACCCAGCCCTCCTCACCAGTTTGTTCAGTTTGGTGGCATCTCTGGTGCTGATGCCACCCCCCCAACATACCACGGCGAAGAACAGAAAGCTGGCTACTACAGACTGGTAGAACATCTGAAGTAGCCTGTTGCACACATTGAAGGTCCTCAGCCTTCTCAGGAAGAACAGTTTGCTCTGTCCCTTCCTGTAGAGGGCCTCGGAGTTGTTGGACCAGTCCAGTTTATTGTTTAAGTGAACTCCCAGGAACTTGTAGTTGTCCACTACCTCCACCTCCTCCCCACGGATGGTGATGGGAGTAGGGGAGCTCTTCCTCCTCTTCCGGAAGTCCACCACCAGCTCTTTGGTCTTACCAATATTGAGCTGTAGGTGGTTGATGTCGCACCACCTTACAAAGTTCTCCACAAGTGTCCTGTACTCCTCCTTGTTGTCATCTGTGATGCAGCCGACGATGGAGGAGTCATCGGAGAACTTCTGCAGGTGGCATGTTCCGGAGTTGGAGCAGAAGTCGGAGGTGTAGATGGTGAACAGGAACGGTGACAGCACAGTTCCCTGGGGAGCACCGGTGTTGCTCACCAGCACGTCAGACAGGCTGCCCTGCAGTCTGACATACTGTGGTCTGCTGGTGAGGTAGTCCGTAATCCAGTCCACCAGGTCGTGGTCCACCTGCATAGCTGAGAGCTTCTCAGCTAGCCGGTGTGGTTGGACTGTATTGAATGCACTGGAGAAGTCGAAGAACATGATTCTCACTGTGCTCTGCGGCTTCTCCAGGTTGGTGTATCAGTTGCACTTTTTAGTGTATCAGCAGTACATTTTGGCATGTCAGTGGCACATTTTGGTGTATCAGCAATACATTTTGATATATTAGTGGCACAACTTGGTGTGTCCTTTGTATATTTTGGTGATTCATCAGTACATTTTAGAATATTACCATTTAGCATAACCATATTAGCATTTAGCATGACCATATTAGCATTTAGCATGACCATATTACCATATCAGTGGCACATTTGGAGTATTATTGGCATATTGTGGCATTTCAGTGGAACATTTTAGAAAATGAGCAAATAGCACTAGATTATCAGCATGTTAGCATTTAGCATTATTATATTTGCATATCAGCGGCACATTTTGGTGTAGCAGTTGCATATTTTGGCATATGAGCAGGACATTTTGGCATATTAGTTCCACATTTTGATGTATCATTGGTACATTTTTTGTATCAGAGGTACATTTTTGAAAATTAGTATTTAGCATTAGCATTTAGCATTAGCATATTAACATATCCATGGTACATTATGGTGTATCAGTGGTACATTTTGGCATATTAGTGGCACATTTTGTTTTCATGTCAATTTAGTATTACCATATTAGAATTTGGCTTTAGGATATTAGCATACCTGTGGCATATTGTGGCGTATCACCTTCATATTTTGGCATATCAGAACAAAGCAAAACGACATGTCTCTGTCATGCTGCTGAGTGTGTGGACTCTTCCAGGGAGAGAGGGACACTGCAGGCTGAGGAAGCTATTCAAAGGGGAGAGCTCACTGGGCCCAGGTGTGGCTCATCACACTAATGACCTTCCTTCCTGAAATACAGAGAGGGGGTGCAACAGCAACAAGGAAAAGGAGACCTAGTGCCAAGGAGGAGGGGTCATCACAAGTGGAACATTTAGTCATATCATTGATACATATTTAGCATTAATATATTATCATTTAGCATTAGCCTATTAGCATTTTAGGGCTGCACGGTGGTGCAGTGGTTAGCACTCTCGCCTCACAGCAAGAGTGCCGCAGGTTCGAATCCGGCTTGGGACTCTTCTGTGTGGAGTTTGCATGTTCTCCCCGTGCAAGCGTGGGTTTTCTCCGGGTACTCTGGCTTCCTCCCACAGTCCAAAGATAGATATGCAATTTAGGTTAATTGATGACTCTAAATTGCCTGTAGGTGTGGATGTGAGCGTGAATGGTTGTCTGTCTATATGTTGTCTGTCTCTATGTGCCCTGCGATGGACTGGCGACCTGTCCAGGGTGTACCCTGGCTTCGCCTGATGCAAGCTGGAATCGGCTCCAGCCCCCCCGTGACCCCTAATGGGATAAACTGTTGACGATGGATGGATATTACTACTCCCCTCCGGTAGACGGTATAAAGTACCAAAAGCCAATCGTAACATCTTCAAAAACTCTTTTATTCCTAATGCCATTACTGCACTAAATGATAGTATGTCTCGTTGAACTAACTAACTAACTAACTAACTACCTAACTAACTAACATATTAGCATTTTAGTGGTACATTCTGACGTATCAGTAGCACATTGTGGCGTATCAGCAGTACATTTTGGCATATCAGTGGCACATTTTAATGTATCACTGGTACATTTTGGTGTATCAATGGTACATTTTTTAATATTAACATTTAGCATTAGCATTAGCATGTTAGCATATCCTTTGCATATTTGGCATGTCATTGGTACATTTTGGCATATCACCAGTAAATTTCATAATATTAGCACTTAGCATTACCATATTAGCATTTAGATTTAGCATTTTAACATTTTAGTGGTAAATTGTAGCATATCAGTGGTACATTTTTGGATATCAGTGGTACATTTTGGTGTATCAGCAGTACCATTTTAGAATATCAGCATTTAGCATTAGCATATTAGCATTTAGCATTATCATATTAGCAAGTCATTGGCACATTTTAGTTTACCAGTGGCACATTTTGGTGTATCAGTTGCACTTTTTAGTGTATCAGCAGTATATTTTGGCATATCAGTGGCACATTTTGGTGTATCAGCAATACATCTTGGCATATCAGTGGCACATTTTGGTGTATCAGTTGCACATTTTGGTGTATCAGCCTTACACGTTGATATATTAGTGGCACAATTTGGTGTGTCGTTGGTACATTTTGGTGTATCAGCGGTACATTTTGACATATCAGGAGTACTTTTTGGCACATCAGTGGCACATTTTGGAGTATGATTGGTACATTTTGGCATATTGGCGGTATATTTAGTATTAGCATATTTGCATATCAGTGGCACATTTTGGTGTATCAATGGCACATTTTGGCATATCAGTGGTACATTTTGGTGTATCAGCAGTACATTTTAGAATATCAGCATTTAGCATTAGCATATTAGCATTTAGCATTATCATATTAGCATATCAGTGGCACATTTGGTGTATCAGTGGTTATTTTTGGCCTTTCAGTGGTAAGTATGTATGTATGTGGCACATTAGTGGCACATTTTGGAGTATGATTGGTGCATTTTGGTATATTGGTGGTACATTTGAGAATATTAGCACTTTGCATTAGCATATTAGCATTTAGCATTAATATGTTAGCATATCAGAGGTATATTTTGGTGTATCAGTGGCACATTTTAGAATACTAGCATTTGCATCACCATATTAGCATATTAGCATTTTAGTGTTAAATTGTGTCGTATCAGTGGCATATTTTAGCATATCAGTGTCACGTTTTGATGTATTAGTTGACCATTTTGGATCATCAGAGTATATTTTGGCACATTAGTGGCACATTTGGTGTATCATTTGTTAATTTTGGTGTATCAGAGGTATAGTTTAGAATATTAGCGGTACATATTGGTGTATCAGCAGCACATTTTGGCATATAATTGGTACATTCTTGTGTATCAGTGGTACATGTTGGTGTCGCAGTGACACATTTTGGCATATTGGTGGTACATTTTAGCATATTTCCATTTAGCATTACCATTTTAGCATTTAGCCTTAGCATATGAGCATATCTGTGGCATATTTTGGCTTATCAGTGGCACATTTTGGCATATCATTGGTATATTTTCGAATATCATTTGCACATTTCGGCATATCAGTGGAACATTTTAGAATATTATCATTAGCATATTAGCATTTAGCCTTATTATATTAGCATGTCTGTGGTATTTGCATTTTGGTGTATCAGTTGCACATTTTTGGCATATCATTGGTACATTTTAGCATATCTGTGGCACATACAGGCATATCTGTGGCACATACTGGCGTATCAGTTGCACATTTTGGCATATCAGAGGCACATTTGGTGCATCATTGGAACATTTTGGTGTTTAAGCAGAACATTTTGGCTTGTCAGTGGCACATTTTGGCATATTATTGGTACATTTTGGCATAGCACTGCTGCATGTGGGTACATTGGTGGCACAATTTGACGTATCACTGGTACATTCTCACAAATCAGTGGGACTTTTTAATATGTTAGTATTTAGCTTTAGCATATTAGCATATTAGCATATTAGTGGCACATTTTGGCGTATCAGTGGGACATTTTGGCGTATCAGTGGGACATTTTGGTGTATCAGCGCTGATATATTGTGATGTATCAGTGGCACATTTTGGTGTGTCAGTGTGTCATATCAGCGGTACACTTGATAATACTATCATTTAGCTTTACCATATCAGCATTTAACATGAGCAAATTAGCATTTCAGTGGTACATTGTGGCATATCGGTGGTACATTTTGGCATGTCATGTCATGGGAACATTTTGGTCTATCAGCGGAACATTTTGGTGTGTCAGTGGTACATTTTGGTGTATCAGTGATATATTTTGGCATATCTGTGGTGTAATTTGTCATGTCAGTGGTACATTTTTGATGCATCTGTGGCACATTTTGGAGGGTCAGCAGTACATTTTAGCATATCAGTTTGTCACAGCTTGACTCAAAGCTGCGACAAAGAGGGAGACAAAGGCGAGGTAGCGTCAGAAAAAGAACTTAATTTATTTGACAAATCACCAAGAACAAAAATAACAATTCAACATGTGTAAATCAGTAAATCAGTTGTGTCGAGCATGTGTGGGTGTGTGTGAATGTGTGTGGTGAGAAGACCAGAACAAAGCCAACAATGTGTGTTTACCATGTCTGTGTCATGCTGCTGAGTGTGTGGAGTCTTCCAGGGAGAGACGGAGACTGCAGACTGAGGCTCATCACACTTAGGACTTTTCCCCCTGCAAAACAGAGAGGAGCAGCAGCAACAAGGAAAAGGAGACCTAGCGCCAGGGAGGAGGGGTCGTCACAAGTGGTACATTTTGGTACAAATGACATGATCTCCTAACTGGACACCAATTGAGACTACAGGTCCGCCACACCCTCGACCTGCTGCAGTTTGCAAAGCAGGACAGGAGCAGCGGTGCTGTGAGAATTACGTTCTTGGACTTCTCCAGCACCTTTAATACCATCCAGCCCCTGCTCCTCAGAGACAAACTGACAGAGATGGGAGTGGATTTCACACACGGTGGCATGAATTATGGACTATCTGACAGTCAGACTTCAGTATGTGAGACTGGGGGACTGCTGGTCTGACACTGTGGTCAGCAGCGCCGCAGGGGACTGTGGTCTCTCCAGTTCTCTTCACCCTGTACACGTCGGACTTCAAGTACAACTCAGAGTCCTGCCACATGCAGAAATTCGCAGACGACACTGCTTGACTGCTGACACGTGGATTAGAAATATTTTTAATTAAATCATTTTTGGCCGTTACCACCCTCTCCTTTGGAGAACTAAATTACCTTTCTATATATATATATATATATATATATATATATATATATATATATATATAATACAATTTAAAAAAATTATGTATAAACTTTTATTTTTGTTTATTTTATATATATACATAGACGTATATATATATATATATAAAGAGGCCAAATCAGTGACTATGGGCCCGCCACCACCCCCCTCTTCGGAGGACTTAATTAACTTTGTTCAAATTTTTTTAAATTTAATTTGGTAATTTTATGAAGAAAATATAATTCTATATATAAAATTTTATAGATAATTTTCATATATATATACCTCTGTTTTTTGCCCCCCCTTCTTTGGAGGATTAAATTAACTTTGTTTATGAAAAAATATTACATTTTTTTATTTTATATATCTAATTTAATTTTGCATAGATAATTTTCATTAATATATTTGTATATATATATATAAATAAATGTATGTGTGTATGTAAATATAAATATATAAAAATAAATATGTAAAAAAATAAATATAAATATAACTATATATATATATATATATATATATTAAATATATATATATATATATAAATATATTAAATATATATATATATATATATATATATATATATATATATAAAGAGGCCAAATCAGTGACTATGGGCCCGCCACCACCCCCCCTCTTCGGAGGACTTAATTAACTTTGTTCTAATTTTTGTTAATTTAATTTTGTAATTTTATGAAGATAATATAACTTTATATAGACAATTTTACAGATAATTTTCATATATATAACATTATTCATATATATAATTTTTTTATTTTATATATCTAATTTAATTTTGCATAGATAATTTTCATTGGTATGTATGTATATATGTATGTGTGTATGTAAACATAAATATATATGTATACATATATATATATACAAACAAACTACATTATATATAGAAATTATACATATATACAAACAAACTACACATATATAAATTTTCTCGCCACTAACCCACCTCTACTGAAAGTATCAGTATTAACATATGAAATATTGAATCACGTCCAAAATATTTTCTGATGTCATACTTCCCTTTGTCCACCAAATTGTAATCAGTCATTGTAAGTGGAAGCTAGTACCAAATGTGAAGAAACTCAACAACCCGAAAACATAATGCCTCCAGTCGCCACTGTCACTGGTGCAGAGGCATAAAGAAATCCTACCAGAAACAAACAAGCCAGCCTTTAAGGTAAAAATAAGTCCTACCAAACACAAAAGACACCTCTCAAAGAAACATCCCTAAAACTGAATATCTGGTTACAGACAGGCCCTGCTGCAACTCTCTGCCAAGGGTGCTAAGATAAGATAAGATATTCCTTTATTGGTCCCGCAGTGGAGAAATTCACAATTTTTTTTTTTTTTTTTTTTTTTTTTTGCTTTTGTGCTGCCAGTCCTGTCAGATCCAAAGAACATTTCTCCCAAAGAGAAATCGAGGTATCAGATGTGACTGCTTCCAGATGGATTGTGCTGCTTTATACAGGGCTGAAATCCTAATCTCAGTCACTGTCATAAAACCACATTGGTCTCTTAGCAATGACCTCCCAGAATCTCTCTCCACTCCACTGTGTGGAGGAGCTGAGGCCCTCCCAGTTGAGGGAGTCGGCTCCTCGGAGCTGTCCTCCTCCCTGCTCCTCTTTCTAGAGGAGCTGAGGCCAAAGGTTGAGGAAGTCGGCTCCTCGGAGCTGTCCTCCTCCCTGCTCCTCTTTCTAGAAGAGCATAGGCCAGAGGTTGAGGAAGTCGGCTCCTCGGAGCTGTCCTCCTCCCTGCTCCTCTTTCTAGAAGAGCATAGGCCAGAGGTTGAGGAAGTCGGCTCCTCGGAGCTGTCCTCCTCCCTGCTCCTCTTTCTAGAGGAGCATAGGCCAGAGGTTGAGGAAGTCGGCTCCTCGGAGCTGTCCTCCTCCCTGCTCCTCTTTCCAGAGGAGCATAGGCCAGAGGTTGAGGGAGTCGGCTCCTTGAAGCTGTCCTCCTCCCTGAGGCCAGAGGTTGAGGGAGTCGGCTCCTCGGAGCTGTCCTCCTCCCTGCTCCTCTTTCTAGAGGAGCATAGGCCAGAGGTTGAGGAAGTCGGCTCCTCGGAGCTGTCCTCCTCCCTGCTCCTCTTTGCAGAGGAGCATAGGCCAGAGGGTGAGGAAGTCGGCTCCTCGGAGCTGTCCTCCTCCCTGCTCCTCTTTCCAGAGAAGCATAGGCCAGAGGTCGAGGGAGTCGGCTCCTCGGAGCTGTCCTCCTCCCTGAGGCCAGAGGTCGAGGGAGTCGGCTCCTCGGAGCTGTCCTCCTCCCTGAGGCCAGAGGTCGAGGGAGTCGGCTCCTCGGAGCTGTCCTCCTCCCTGAGGCCAGAGGTCGAGGGAGTCGGCTCCTCGGAGCTGTCCTCCTCCCTGAGGCCAGAGGTCGAGGGAGTCGGCTCCTCGGAGCTGTCCTCCTCCCTGAGGCCAGAGGTCGAGGGAGTCGGCTCCTCGGAGCTGTCCTCCTCCCTGAGGCCAGAGGTCGAGGGAGTCAGCTCCTCGGAGCTGTCCTCCTCTCTGAGGCCAGAGGTTGAGGGAGTCAGCTCCTCCTGATCCTGTGGAGGTGGCTGATGCTGATGTAGGTGAGGATGTTGAAAGTTGACATTGTCAATCTCAAAATCATACTCATCTTCATCTTCATCAACCTGAAAACCATCATCCTCTTCCTCCTCAACAACACCGTAATCAAAGTAACTCCGATCACTCCAGGCATCGCTATCATCTGAGGCTGCATCATCATCCTCATCATAACCATTGACCTCTGCTAGATATTCCTTAGCCAAGTGGAAAGGGGTGCGAGCAGGGAATAGGTCATGTAAGATGTCCTCATAATCGACCACTGATTCCTCATCATCATAGAAAGAAGGGAGATGGGGGATGCCCACACCTTCAATTCCCTCAGGAATGTGACCGCCTGCTTCTGAACAACCATCATCATTCAGAGCAACAAAAGGGAGAGTGTTACCTTTGCTGTCTTCATCAATGATCCTGATCAGCTCAGCCGCAGGACGGAAGACACCTGCAAGGAAAGAATGTTTAATTATGGAAAACCTCAGTCCTTCATATGACAATAATTAACAGTGACTAAATAAGCAATAATCAAACAAGAAGTGCATTTAGTTATACCGTTATGATTACCTCAAAATAACAGATTGAAGAATAAAAACTTGAAAAATTAGGCTTTATTAGGACTGTGTGTGTGTGTGTGTGTTGTTAAATAACACAGACTGCAGACATTAACCTTTTTCCAACACACCTTCTTGCTGAGAGGACAAATCAAACACACATGAAAATGTCACTCATGTGAAATAACCAGTAACCTCCTCATGTTGGCAGATATTAGTGGTCATGTAAGATCACATCACTTACATAAGAAGGTGTTAAAGAACATGCATAAAAGGGTCACACACTGATACAGATGCTGACACAAGCTCCAGCACATAATCACAGACATGGCGCATGCACCATTCTAACTTTGTAAGAACAGGTTCATTTTCAGACGCTCTTACCTTTATTTTACCTTATAAAAAGAGTCGCCTTGCCCAGTCCCTCTATAAGCACAAACATGATGGTTGAACCACGATTTTTAAAGAGACAAGATGGCGTCATACAGGCTTTTATTAACAAGAAAGGTTAATAAAAACCAGACAACCAAACAGAGGCATTACAAGAAATAGTCACGGACCGAGTTCAGATTATGAAACGATGATCCAAAATCAACATTTATCAGTCACAGAGCACTGCACCATTACTGCATTAAAATACAGACACAGGCGTAGAGCATGCCACTGATTACTCTGGCGTATCAAATGAAAAGGCATTGTCTTATAATCCATTGAGACCCACATGCTCAAATACTATTTCTACTATACTATTACTATACTAATAATATTTTATAACTTTAATAATATCACAGGAAGCAGTTTTACATATACCACTGTCTCGTAATATTACTATAATCACAAACATATAACAATATTATTAACAATGGGCACTACCATTAGGGCATTGGAGGAATATGTAGCCTTTATAGGCATAATTAATATTATAAATATATCATAATGCTATCATTTTTATGGTGAGAAATGAATAGAATAAGATTGAATTACATTCACGTGCAATAGTAATGTCTCCACACAGTTTCACATCTAAAAATAGAAATGTTTTTTACCGAGCATCACATCATATAATAATTAATATGGAAAGAGACAGTTATTGGAGAGGGGCAACACACGGTTTTGAGGACCTTCGGTAATTCAGCAGAGGAGGATTCGTCATGACACTGTGTGAATTGTGTGTTTGCAAGATGATGTCACAATCTCCATCACTCCTATGGTTTACAATAAGCGGTGTGAAATACAAACACACACAAAACCGCATGCGTAATTACGCACGCTGAACCTTGGGTACCTTCACGCGCAACCAGCGAGTTTCTTCACAATAACCACACAATCGTCTGAGCTTCTGTGGATACTATAGTCGCTTATTTTCCCAGCTTATACTGTACATTACAAATCAGACTGCGCACAGGAGACGGTGGCATCCTGGGCGCAGGACGCGCATATATATATATATATATATATATATATATATATATATATATATATATATATAAACTGTGATGAACTTTGAACTTAAAATAACCCGATGCTTCGACAACAACTCTGAATCCAGTTTAAAACAAGTTAAATCATCTGGCCCGGTTTGTTTACATCTGCACGTCTGACATGATGGCGTCAGCCCCTACTAGCTGCCTACATTTGAATCTAATACTAACATCATCTCCATGGTTACAAAACATTTGTTTTCACGCATTGTTCAAATATTAGCCCAGGCGCCGATTTATTTGCCATAACTGTCTCGTCAAATTCAATAAATGGATGCCCTCAAAACAAAACAAATGTTTTCAAATCACGGCTCTGTTCTTAATAAATTTCACATCTTTGCCGACAGTTTTAATACATTCAAAGCCGCTAATTCAATTTTTGAGAAAACGCCGAGCATCACCCAAGCAGTGTTTTAAGACAGGCCATCAAATATTATGCTACTTCTTCACATTTACATTCAACAAAATATGTTCATTTAAACTTTTTAAAGAGGTCAATTAAGAGAAAATATGAATTGAATTGTCTTACCTTGCCCATGAAGGTCCAGGTCACACCCGAGCAGGAAAGGAACCGGGCTCCAAGCCATTTCTCCGAGTTAACTTCTCCTCCTCCTTCTTCTTCTTCTTCCTCTTCTTCTGCTTCTTCTTCTACTTCAGTAGTTTTCCAACAAGATCACCTCTTCAGATATTTCCTCCAAAGAGATCAGCTCGCCAATTTTGCAAAAGGTCAAGTCTCCTCAAACCCAAGTGCAAAATGAGAGAGAGCAAAGGTCAGCAGGTCTTATATGACGTCGTGCGTCACCGCTGTTGCCATGACTTTGTTTTTATTTGATGGGTTTGATTTCAGTGATTGCTGCTTGGAGACAGCAAGGCTCTAGCTCAGCTCTGATTGGTTGTTTTTTCCAG
Organism: Pterois miles; assembly: GCA_947000775.1. NCBI lineage: Eukaryota > Metazoa > Chordata > Actinopteri > Perciformes > Scorpaenidae > Pterois > Pterois miles. Next base: position 22,204 of record CAMQGK010000468.1, on the reverse strand, counting down.
TCTGTGAAATCTTGCAGATGATATTAGGAGCACTGAAGGAACATGATTTTTTTTTTTTTATCAGATTACCTGTCTCGTGCACTACTGTCACAATAAAGCGACCGTTTTATAGCCAAAAAATAACTTTTTAAAATCACATTTGCTCGACTTCTGCCGTCTTCAACTTTAATGCTGAAATTAAGCAAGGAAAAAAAACATTTGCAAATGATATCAGAGTCAACACCTGTAATTATCAGGATGTTAAAACTATTTACTCTGACACTGATTCTTTTTAGCTGATAAAGTTTGTTTGTAGATTTTTGGAAAGCCCCGCTTCACACATTTATTTTTAAAACATATATTTTAAATGTGCTGCCTACCTTCACTAACCGCCTAACCAGAAACTACAACATAGCATATGCATTTTAAAATAATAGGTACATTATGTGTAATAAACTGCATGCCAATCCCCTGTTGCACTTCGTAGGCCTTGTAGACTTTCAAAACTTTGGTCTCGGAGAAGACAGAAAAATGGCAAGATATGTGTTGTGGATTCATTATGTACTCTAAATGTTGAATAATACAACTATAAGCCTATTTGGACACAAGTATTCACTATTACTATTACAGCGTTACAAGTGGGAACCTTTCTTTGCAGGCTGAGGTTGTGGTGGGGGTGGTTTTCACCGGTGCGCACTCAGTGAACCTTCACCCATGCAAAAGCAATGGTGCTAATAATGACTGATAATGCCTATGTAATAGTTTGACAGCAGACGAATTGGGTGAGAAAGTACAAGATGAACAATATTCCGGTTAAGTAAGACAGATAAATTCAATATGATAAATCTTTATTGTTGACCAGGGTGGACATTTGTCTTTGGCTCACCAAACAAAAGAACCAACAACATCAAAAGCAGACAAGCAGTTAGTAAAATCAAATATCACAGTTTTCTATTACACATTAAACCATTTCATGCAAGCAAGGATCTAGATGGGAGGGAACAACGTCAAAGTGCCAACAACAGCTTCAAGTCTGATTGGACACAGATGCCGACAGGAAGTGCACTGAGGCAAACACCAGCAACATCATCAATATCATCTTTATCAACATCATCAATAGCATCAGTGTCATTAGGTGTGGAGGGGCTCATGAAAGAGCTGGGTCTTTAGCTTTTTCTTAAAGGTGGAAAGGGTCTGTGGATGCTTCAGGTAACTTCCACCATTGGGGGACTACAGAGGAGAAAAGTCTAGCTAGCGACTTGGGCCCCTGTTGTGATGGCACCAGGCACCTTTCATTTGCAGGAAGGAGTACAGACCTGGATGAGGGAGCTCAGGTAGACGGGAGCTGTGTTTGTTGCTGTTTTGTCAGTGAGCAACGGAGTTCTGAATTTGGTGCGAACGGCATCAGTGGAAAAGAGCTGCAGGGAACAGCAGAGTCACATGACAAGGTTGAGACTTCCTCTCTGGTTTCTGGCTTTAAGAGAGAGTAGCTCTTATTCACAAATATTGCTTGAACTGTCCTAGGCCATGGCAATAACATATTGGAATTCTTAATTTAGGTGGCATTTCCCTTTCAAGGTATTACATGTAACTTTAAGAACATCCTTGTTCTTAATGACACCAGTGGCCATTAAGTGAACTGCAGTTGGCATTACACATAACATTATTTTACAGTATGTCACCATTCGTCTCTGCAATGTCCAATATTCAGTTTGCCATTTGCAAATTACTTCATCAGCTAACGTTACGAAGCAAAACTGTCCGGGGTCAGAAATCAGTCCACAGGCTGTTATAGGCAGCCGAGTATGTAGGGGAAGATCTCAAGTTTAAAGTTATATTACAACCTGTTCACGCATTGGCAATACAAAACAAGACAAAATGTGGGGATGGCACCCAATGGTGTTGGCTGGTCGTTGGACTCCATTTCTCAGGAGCGTGCATGACATGATATCCACTGGATTAAACATCCTGCATTTTTCACATTAAAAGCAGTCTACACATCGACAATACGAAATGATTAAAAATGTATAAATATACTGTATGTAAACATATATACATTCCCTTTAATGTGAGAGGCATTTGGTATATTATTGTGTTACCAGTTATTTGGAGAATTTAAAGTTTAAATTTAAAGTTTAAAATTTAAATTTAAAGACATTTTAATACCAATTAAGGCCTTATTTTTAAATCCATTCACTCAAGATCACGTTTATGCTCAAGCTTCTTCTTCATTTGGCATTAAAGGTGACTGTCAGAGGACAAAGCAAACACTTTGGTTCACCTATACACGTATGATTCCACTGCAAAAAAAAAAAATCAACTTAGCTAGTCACATGCAAGTCACTTAAATGAGGAGAAAATGCGGGATTCTTACAGCAGGAGCGGGGCTGTTGTAACTTGGTGGAAGCCTCTCTCTTTCCCTCTCAACTCCTGACAGCGCAGAATGTTCTCCATCCATCCTCTCGGTGTGGAACAGCAGAAAAAGTTGTTTTTCTCCCCTGGAAACACTCAGTCCTCTACAGCCTCTCTGTTTCTGCTCCTCGGAAGGCTGCACATGGTTTTACCAGAGCCAGCAAAAGAGTTTTTTAAGAACACGTTCAGGATGGGTTTAGTAGCCGCTTCTTCTTCTCCTACTTCTGTCCCTCTCCGCGTCGTCTGTCGGGGAAGCTGCTACGCTGCCATGTTTGGAGGAGGAGGAGGAGTCACCTGGAGAGTGGAGCCTGGAGACTGCAGCGCCGCTCGCTCATCCACGCACAGGCTCTTGTTTGGACCTGCGACACCACCGGGGATCAAGTACTGCTGGCCGAGGCCTTATCCTGGGAAGTGGTAGGGTGGACGGTCTGTGTGCCCTGCGTCCTCGGCACTGTGATCTTCAGGGTTGGCGTGGGGGGCTGGCGGTCTGTGCATCCTTGGGGGTGGCCCCATCTCCCTTCTGGGTTGGGGTGCCATGGGCGGCCGGCCTGTGGCGGGTCTGGGGTGGCCGCTGGGGCGGCTGCATTGGTGGGGCCTGTTTGGTTTGTGGGGCCCTCTCTCGCCCCCTCCCTTTTGGTGGGGTGGTTTGGGCTGGATGTTGGGCGGCGGGTGGGCCCGTTCGGGGTACCCCGGGTAGTGTCGGCCGCTGCCTCCTCTGGGCATCTGGGTGTGCGTGCGGCCCGTCGGCTCTGGTGGCTACCTGGGTGTTGCCTCCTTGGTGCTCTCGTAGCCTGGGATGGGGTGGGGCACTTGACCAGTTTGGCCAGGCTTGGTCATGACGGCCGCTCTGGGCTTCGGTGTCAATAACACATGCATGATTGGGTTCAGGGCCTGCCAGCACCTGTCGAGTCCCATTGTTGAGAACTAATGGGACCCGCCAAAATGTGCTAGGTCAGTCTTCGAATTTTACACTGGGCTCATGCACTTTATGCACTCCTTTCCAACGGTTTAAGCTTCTCCCTTCAGTTTTTTTCTCGTGGGTTACTGGTTGGTGGGTATAAATCAGCACCTTACATTCATAGCATGTACGCTTCCCTGCCCATCTTATTTATATCCCCCTATCGACCCCTCATTTCACTGAAGTGTAGCACTTCCCTCTCTGGCTCGTGATAGGAAAAAAACAATAAAGATTAGTTACCAGGAGGGCCGGTGATGGTCACACATGTACTAAAATATTAACTTACTTTTGTGCAATACTAAAATAAGCACAGATCCCGTAAAACGTTGTTACCTCCCTCTGTGGTATTCAACGATGAGAGTTAGTGCTGACAGGTGGGAAAAAAAGGTTTATTTTTTTTATTTGTATCTTAAAGAAATTTATATTTATATATTGTGCCTCCTGTTTTTTTTACTGCTTATTAGCACCAACAAACCAAAGCAAAGTCCTTGTATATACCTGACACCCCTGGAAATAAATATTTTGATTCTGATATTTTTTTCAGTTTGAACACATTTAAAAGAACAAGAAGTGTTACTGATTACAGAAATAGATAACATCCACTGACAGACTGAATATGAATTCATTTACCCTCATGTCTCTGACAGTGAGTGTTCCTGAACTGAACTGAAGAGAAGATGGGAAAACTATAGGACCAGTTGACAGAGAGGAAACTCTGCAGTATTTTAACCCACATAAGCATCAAAGCTGATAACCTACATAACTTTCTAAAGTCTGGGCACTACTGGAGAAAATTTCCATAAAGAAAAATAATGTAAAGAAAAACAGAACTCTGCCTCTGGGTTTTCCACCCTGATCCTAAAGAAGGTCCTGTACAAGAAAAAGTTACAGATTTGATGCTCACAGCAGGCCGGACACTGAGTCTCTGTTTAGATAAAAACATTTACTTGACAACGGCATTAAGAGTTGAAACATTATAAAAAAACAGAGAAGAAGTCTTCTTCATCTTCAACTGCTTATCTGGGGTCGCGGGGGCAACAGCTCCAGCAGGGGACCCCAAACTTCTCTTTCCCGGGCCACATTAACTACCTCTGACTGGGTGATCCCGAGGCATTCCCAAGCTAGGGTGGAGATATAATCTCTCCACCTAGTCCTGGGTCTTCCCCGGGGTATCGTCCCTGCTGGTCGTACCTGGAACACCTCCCTAGGGAGGGGCCCAGGAGGCATCCTTACCAGATGCCCGAACCACCTCTACCTCACAATGAAGCCAAATGCTATATTTCCACTGTCATCCTCTTTGGAAAGGCAGCCATTAGACTGTTGTCAGGCTATTAAATAGGCGTTATCAGTCACAAGCCCCAGAGATGTGGGTTAATAGGGGCCTACTACACCCACTGGTAAGTTTTATCATCTATCTATCTATCATCGGTATATTTTGGAACATCAACGGTGCATTTGATAATATTATCATTTAGCATGAGCATATTAGTATTAGCATATTAGCATTTAGCATTATCATATTAGCATATTAGTGGCACATTTGGTGTATCAGTGGTCGTTTTTGGCCTTTCAGTGGTACATGTTGGTGGAAAGCAGCACATTTTGACATATCAGCATTACATTTTGGCACATCAGTGGCACATTTTGGAGCATGATTGATACATTTTGGCATATTGGCGTTACATTTGAGAATATTACCACTTAGCATTAGCATAATAGCATTTAGCATTATTATGTTAGCATATCAGTGGTATATTTTGGTGTATCAGTGGTACATTTTGGTGTATCAGTGGCACATTTTAGAATGCTAGCATTTGGAATTACCATGTTAGCATTTAGCATTACCATATTAGCATTTTGCATTACCATATTAGCATTTAGCCTTAGCATATGAGCACATATGTGGCATAATTTGGCTTATCAGTGGCACATTTTGGCGAATCAGTTCCTCATTTTGTCATATCAGCAGTACATTTTGGCACATCAGGAGCACATGTATCAGTGGCACATTTTGGCGTATTAGTTGCACATTCTGCTGTATCAGCAGTACATTTTGGCATATCAGTGGCACATTTTAGCATATTACCATTTAGCATTACCATATTAGCACTTGGCATTCAAATTGCATCATAAATGTGGCATATTTTGGCATATCGGTGGTACATTTTGGCATATCAGTGGCACATTTGGTGTATCAGTGGTCGTTTTTAGCCTTTCAGTGGTACATGTTGGTGTAGAAGCAGCACATTTTGTCATATCAGTGGTACATTTTGACATATCAGGAGTACATTTTGGAGTGTGATTGGTACATTTTGTCATATTGGCGGTACATTTGAGAATATTAGCAATTAGCATATTAGTATTTAGCATTATTATGTTTGCATATCAGTGGCACATTTTAGAATACTAGCATTTAGCATTACCATATTAGCATTTAGCATTAGCATATTAGCAATTTAGTGTTAAATTGTGGCGTATCATATCCGTGGCACGTTTTGAAGTATCAATGGTACATTTTGACCATTGTCCATTTTGGTTCATCAGCAGTACATTTTGGCATATTAGTGGCACATTTGGTGTATCACTGGTACATTTTGGTGTATCAGCAGTACAGTTTAGAATATTAGCGGTACATTTTGGTGTATCAGCAGCACCTTTTGGCATATCAATCAATCAATCAGTGGCACATTTTAGTGGAGCAGTTGCACATTTTGGCGTATTACCCTTCAGCATTAGCACATTAGCATTTAGCATTATCATATTAGCATATCAGTGGCACGTTTTGGTGTATCAGTTGACCATTTTGGTGTATCAGCAGCACCTTTTGGCATATCAATCAATCAATCAGTGGCACATTTTAGTGGAGCAGTTGCACATTTTGGCGTATTACCCTTCAGCATTAGCACATTAGCATTTAGCATTATCATATTAGCATATCAGTGGCACGTTTTGGTGTATCAGTTGACCATTTTGGTGTATCAGCAGCACCTTTTGGCATATCAATCAATCAATCAGTGGCACATTTTAGTGGAACAGTTGCACATTTTGGCGTATTACCCTTTAGCATTAGCACGTTAGTATTTAGCATTATCATATTAGCATATCAGTGGCACGTTTTGGTGTATCAGTTGACCATTTTGGTGCATCAGCAGTACATTTTGGCATATTAGTGGTACATTTTGGTGTATCAGCAGCACCTTTATACATATCAATCGTACATTTGATAATATTTTCATTTAGCATTACCATATTAGCATTTAGCATTGGCATATTAGCATTTTAAGCGTGCACTGTGGTGTATCAGTGGTAAATTTTGGCATATCAGTGGCACATTTTGGAGCATCATTGGCATATTGTGGCATTTCAGCGATACATTTTAGAAAATTAGCAAATACTACTAGCATATTAGCATGTTAGCATTTAGCATTAATATATTTTCATATCAGCGGCACATTTTGGTGTAGCAGTTGCTTATTTTGGCATATGAGCAGGACATTTTGGCATATTAGTTCCACATTTTGATGTATCATTGGTACATTTTTTGTATCAGAGGTACATTTTTGAAAATTAGTATTTAGCATTAGCATTTAGCATTAGCATATTAACATATCCATGGTACATTACGGTGCATCAGTGGTACATTTTGGCGTATTAGTGGCACGTTTTGGCGTCTCATTCTTACATTTTGGCATATCAGCGGCACATTTGATAATATCATTTAACATTACCATATTAGCATATAGCATTAGCAAATTTAGCATTTTAGTGGTACATTGTGTGGTATCGTTGGTACATTTTGGCATAGCAGTGGTACATTTTGGTGCATTGGTGGCACAGTTTGGCATATCAGGGGTACATTTTAGCATATTGGCATTTAGCATATTAGCATGTCAGTGGCACATTTTGGCTTATCAGTTGCACATTTTGGAGCATCAGTGGCACATTTTGCCATATCAGTGCGTCACAGCCTGGCTCAAAGCTGCAACAAAGATGGAGACAAAGGCGAGGTAGCGGTAGAAAAAGAACTCAATTTATTTGACAAATCACAAAAAAAACAAAACAATTCAACATGTGTAAATCAGTAAATAAGTTGTGTAAAACATGTATGGGTGTGTGTGGGTGTGTGTGAATGTGTGTGGTGGGAAGAACAGAACAAAGCAAAACGACATGTCTCTGTCATGCTGCTGAGTGTGTGGACTCTTCCAGGGAGAGAGGGACACTGCAGGCTGAGGAAGCTATTCAAAGGGGAGAGCTCACTGGGCCCAGGTGTGGCTCATCACACTAATGACCTTCCTTCCTGAAATACAGAGAGGGGGCGCAACAGCAATAAGGAAAAGGAGACCTAGTGCCAAGGAGGAGGGGTCATCACAAGTGTCATATCATTTATTCATATCATTGATACATATTTAGCATTAATATATTATTATTTAGCATTAGCCAATTAGCATTTTAGGGCTGCACGGTGGTGCAGTGGTTAGCACTCTCGCCTCACAGCAAGAGTGCCGCAGGTTCGAATCCGGCTTGGGACTCTTCTGTGTGGAGTTTGCATGTTCTCCCCGTGCAAGCGTGGGTTTTCTCCGGGTACTCTGGCTTCCTCCCACAGTCCAAAGATAGATATGCAATTTAGGTTAATTGATGACTCTAAATTGCCCGTAGGTGTGGATGTGAGCGTGAATGGTTGTCTGTCTATATGTTGTCTGTCTCTATGTGCCCTGCGATGGACTGGCGACCTGTCCATGGTGTACCCTGCCTTCGCCTGATGCAAGCTGGAATCGGCTCCAGCCCCCCCGTGACCCCTAATGGGATAAACTGTTGACGATGGATGGATATTACTACTCCCCTCCGGTAGAAGGTATAAAGTACCAAAAGCCAATCGTAACATCTTCAAAAACTCTTTTATTCCTAATGCCATTACTGCACTAAATGATAGTATGTTATATTGGGGGCGGCAGTAGCTCAGTCCGTAAGGACTTGGGTTAGGATGTGGAGGACCCGGGTTCAAATCCCCCATGGACCAAGACCAACTGGTTGCTGGAGAGCCAGTTTACACTGGCTGGAGCACTGCCGAGGTGCCCCTGCCGAGGTGCCCCTGAGCAAGGCACATAACCCCCAACTGCTCTGGGCGCTTGTCAGGAGCAGCCCCCTCACTCTGACATCTCTCCATTGACATGTATATGTACTGTGTGAACTGTACTGTGTGAACAACAGAGTGTAAAACTGAATTTCCCCACTGTGGGACTAATAAAGGAATATCTTTCTCTTTCTTCTTTCTATGTCTCGTTGAACTAACTAACTAACTAACTACCTAACTAACTAACATATTAGCATTTTAGTGGTACATTCTGACGTATCAGTAGCACATTGTGGCGTATCAGCAGTACATTTTGGCATATCAGTGGCACATTTTAATGTATCACTGGTACATTTTGGTGTATCAATGGTACATTTTTTAATATTAACATTTAGCATTAGCATTAGCATGTTAGCATATCCTTTGCATATTTGGCATGTCATTGGCACATTTTGGCATATCACCAGTAAATTTCATAATATTAGCACTTAGCATTACCATATTAGCATTTAGATTTAGCATTTTAACATTTTAGTGGTAAATTGTAGCATATCAGTGGTACATTTTTGGATATCAGTGGTACATTTTGGTGTATCAGCAGTACATTTTAGAATATCAGCATTTAGCATTAGCATATTAAAATATTAGCCTTTAGCATTAGCACATTAGCATTTAGCATTATCATATTAGCAAGTCATTGGCACATTTTAGTTTACCAGTGGCACATTTTGGTGTATCAGTTGCACTTTTTAGTGTATCAGCAGTATATTTTGGCATATCAGTGGCACATTTTGGTGTATCAGTTGCACATTTTGGTGTATCAGTTGCACATTTTGGTGTATCAGCCTTACACGTTGATATATTAGTGGTACAATTTGGTGTGTCGTTGGTACATTTTGGTGTATCAGCGGTACATTTTGACATATCAGGAGTACTTTTTGGCACATCAGTGGCACATTTTGGAGTATGGTTGGTACATTTTGGCATATTGGCGGTATATTTAGTATTAGCATATTTGCATATCAGTGGCACATTTTGGTGTGTCAATGGCACATTTTGGTATATCAGTGGTACATTTTGGTGTATCAGCAGTACATTTTAGAATATCAGCATTTAGCATTAGCATATTAGCATTTAGCATTATCATATTAGCATATCAGTGGCACATTTGGTGTATCAGTGGTTATTTTTGGCCTTTCAGTGGTAAGTATGTATAAGCAGCACATTTTGACATATCAGCATTATATTTTGGCACATCAGTGGCACATTTTGGAGCATGATTGG